>JAUMHP010000065.1:6932789-6987110 GCA_032361065.1 Enteromius trimaculatus
TAGCTCTGCTGGCCATTGAGAGGACACTGGTCAAGTCACTGGAAAAGACGCCTAGTTGGTACAACAGGGTCACAGACCATTTTCTTGAAAAGGAACGTAGGACAAAATTTACTTTAAAATAAATAGACAGTTTTATGATGTAGTCCGAAAATGAGCTTCCCTTATTTGACAGACCAGCAGCCGCCACTGAATTATACATATAACAAAAAAGCTATACAATATACAAGTAAGGACACATGGCATTGAGTGCAAACCAATGCCATGTGTTTGATTCACTGAAAAGAACTGGCTGAAATGAGTAATATGTTTGTGAGTTGAACAAAAATGGTGTTCTTTATGTGTTTATTTCACTAAAAGAAACATCTCATAAGAGTCAAAGTTTGTGAATCAGACCACTCTGGTTGTATATGTTGTTATTGAGATAGATGATTTGGCTCATAGGAATATACTTGTCTGCACTTGTCATGCTGTATATTTTTGATATGCTAGCTAAAAGAAACTAAACGCTTGGGAGTCGTTTGTAAATCAGACCATATTTGTTGCATTTCTTTATGTGCACAAACTCAACAAAAAGAAAATGTTTTTGCCACAGATCACAGACTACAAATCATGTTAATTCAGGTAAATATTACAATGAACCTAAAGTGTAGCACTTATGGCTTTGAGTGAGAACTGATCCAGTCCTTCTTAAGGGTAGCCTGGGCCCGCTCATACTTCCTGTGACGCTACATTCTATTTCACGAGCAAAGTTAGTCTGGCGAAGATGGCGTTTTAGAGCATTTCCGTTCCAAAAAAAGTGGGAACCAATGAGAAACAAGCTCCCCCCCGAGCAGCAAAAATCGTTGGACTCTGCTGTTGCAGGTGTTTTGAGACATTTTCATGACAGGTTTTCTTTGAAAATGGAGCAAAAGTAATTAATATAAGATAGATTCAATTGGTTACGGTGGCTTCAGGTTCTGCCGCTACGCATACGTCATCAGAAGGAGTGGTCTGATTGGTTGTAGATTCGTCCAGTAGTATACAGAGGCATCTGATGGACGCAGGTTAAGCCCGCCTCCTAGAAGGCGGGTAGTAAGGTAGCTTGGCCAGACTAAGCTCCTATGAGCTTTAAAATCACGGGAGCCAGGCAATCTTACAGGTGCCCATGTTATGAAATATTGAAAAAGTCGTTGTGCTTTTGTGTAATATTACAATATGATTTAACTTTGCCCTTTGCAATGTTTGCACAATATATTTTGGTTTAGTATAATATTAAATTGTTTGTATGGTAGGTATTTCATAAAATCAAACCTTTTAAAAGTATGGGGGATGATGTTTATAATTTATCTCACATGTCAGCGTTGAGCACATACCCTCAGGGCCTCCTGCAGGCCTCGCTGAACAATTAGACCAACGCAACACCCCCTCCCATTCCCCCGCACCCCTCCTGAACCCAATATCCCGCTGTCCTCACCCCCTCTCCACTCTTTACGGACTAGACCTCCATCAGCGCACAGGCTGTATCAGATGACCTCATTACCCTGGCCTCTCCTCTAAGGATTCAGCTACTGCTAACTGTCCATCAGCAGTTCACCATTTACTGCCCCAACTGTGGTGGGCGATTGCACAATTGCGCTGTGCTTTGAGCAAAACATTAAAACGTGATGGTATTCATCCTTTAAGGATGTTTGCTTCTGGTCATTTCAGATTAAGAGGCTCACTTCAAGAAAATGCAAACGGACAGTTTGGATTCATTGAACAGTTGCACCATGTGGTATTTCAGAATAAAGTCTTGTGTGTTATTCGACAAGCACCTGCAATTCAGTTTATCCAGGCACTAAATGTGCGGTAATCACTTTAAATGAGCTCTTAATCGTTTTAAAGAGTCCTGATTTGACTGATTTGATTTGACTCCGTTAGTTAATTGTGTGCTAAAACAACAATCCTTTTGGATAAGAAGTTCATAAGAGTCATTTGGTCGTGAATTAGACTACACTGGTCATGCTGTATGTGTTGCATTTACTTAGAAAACAAGGGGCAGTTCATCCACACATGTACGATAGCTTGCGGAGTTAAAAAAATTAAAATTACGAACACTATCCTGGTTCTTCCAAGCTTGGTAATGCTGGTGGATAGTGGCCATGATTTTGATCCAAAAGTTTGGCAGCACCCCTGGAAAAATTTGGTTTTGAATGATATCAGCATAAATCCTTATCATCCTTTTTTGGTGCAAATACTGTACATTAAAGTAACTTGTCATAAGCATTAAAGACCAGCAATAATAATTCATTTTGATTACGTGATAATGGCAGTATATAAATGTCAAAGTTGAGCTACTATGGGAGTGTGAATCGTCTTTGGGCAATCCTTGGAGTAATATATCAAGTCAGTGTTTGAATTAACTGACAGCTCGGATGGCCAGATTATAATAATAGCTTTGATGAATCAAAAATGGAAGTATTTTCTAGGTATAACCTGCTTATGTAATAAAATATTCTTTCGTAGTTCGAGAGTTTCATTTGTGTTGTCCCTTATTCGTGCAAAATTATCACAAATTAAAATGGATTCATGACAATATTGTCCAAAACCCCACTTTTCTAGGGCGTTTTTAAACTTTTGGAGGGCAGTGTATATCCCTTATAAAACTCACATATAAAATTAAGCATTACCAAGCTTGGAATAGCCAGGATACATTTTTTAAAAGCTCTGACTGTGCTTGTCTAGAAGCAGAAAGTCATATACACCAAGGATGAGTAAATTGTGGGGTAATTTTCTTTTTTTATTTGGGGTAACTGTTCCTTTAAAGATTCTGAGAAAAAAATAACCCATTGTTTTTAACCAATCATGGCACCACATAAAATATAAAAAGGTTTAATAATTTGATGTAATTTAATCAAATCCATAAAGTGGCACAACACAACACGCTTTCATAACAACGTTTGTCAAAATGCTTGAAAACAGCCTTTTCAAACTTTTTTTTACCCGCAATAAAAAAAAATTTCATTTACTTCATTTACTCTTAAAAGGTGCATATTAGTACCTTAAATATACATATTAGTACTTGAAGTGTACATTTTAGTACCTTTTGAAAGGCAGCAGCCCCAGTGACAGCTTAGTGTTGAGCAAAGATCAAATCAAATACTTCTGGGGGGTCTTTCAAAAGCCACTGAGATGAATGCTAACGGATAAATTTCTCCAGGTATAATAAAAGCCTTTGATGCTATAACCAGCCAAACCTTGACTCCTTGTATGGAAGAAAGCAGAAGAGCTGACGTCTTCCTGATTTGGGCATGCAGTCTTCATTAAGTAAAAAAACATAAAGAGTTGACAGAAAGTGAGCAAAACATGAAAACAGACAGATGTGACAGACAGATCCAGATCAGTGGATTTGAGCAGCGTCTTAATTGAATACAGTGGAAAGAGCAGACAAGCTCATCATCAGAACATGCAGTCTTCGTTAAATCAGTAAAAACAAGAACGGATTTCCTCGGAACGACTAAATGAACGTCTGATGAAATCCTACGGCACTTTAAATGATTCTTAAATCACTCGTTGATATGTCTAATTGGTTTGACTTACCAGTGGAAGTTCTCAGAAAAACAGTCGCTGCAGATTTGAACAGGCTTTTGGGCTTTGGCTTGGCTGTCTTTCATTAATGCGCCATATTTTCACAAGGGCTTCCAAGTGGTTGCCATGTGTCCAAGACCCAGACTTTTCATGCTAATGAGCCCTGAATACATTGGTGAATCTGACCAGTTCAAAAGTCTGCCTATAATTTCTTTCTTTTCTGAAGACGTGAGTTGTGCTTGACTGTAGAAAAGTCACTTGTGTTTGCCAGAGCATTTGTTTTTATAGTTTGTGTGAACTTCCTAATTCGTTGGATTTTAGCTATACTGTTCAATTTTCATGCATACCTAATACATTCTCATGCTGTAAATTGTACATTATACAAATTAAACGTTAACAGTTAATAAACGAACTAACCTGCAGTTCAAATGCTGTTTGCTTTATGAGATACAGACACAACCAAAAGCTCTGTGTGACTTTCATTTTTGAATTTAGTTAACTTTATTTCAATTCCTTTAACTTTAAATTGGATTTGCATCAATTGGACTGCATATGTATAATTATTATCATATATCTTATATAATAAACACATGAAGAAGCAATATATAACAGATTATTAAGTGAAACATCCTTTTGACTGATTCTTTTTGAAGGACAGGTTCACATAAATCATTTGTTTCTGAATGGAGTTATTATACTGTATGTTTTTAATCACTAATAAGTAATTTGTTCATAAATTGGACTACACTGTTTTTATTCACTGTAAAGAATCAGTTGATAAGAGCCATTAGTTCATTAATCAGATTACACTGGTTGAGCTGTGTGTTACTGAGTTTATTATTAGGTATCCTTTTATCTTATCGCATTAAATCTAGACCGAAACTTTTTTCCTTGAGGCTGTAAATTCAGCATTTTGTTTTGATTCGGTTTAGTCTTGACTGACAGGCAGTGGAGTTCAGTCCAGCTGGCCTGTGTTTACGTCATTGCTGGAGTGCCAAGGTCACTATCAGGCCTCAGTTGCTCTATGTTTGGATTATTTTAAATTGATTGTCCGGATCAAGATACGGCATGGCTTAACCACTGCAAGCAAGAGCCTTGTTTCTAATTTTAGTGTTTAGCGATGTTGATTCCGCTCGGCGTCTTGAGACTGCACCCGGTTAAACACCCGGGCGTTAAACCCATCTCACGCTGACTGGTGCTGGAAATGAGCGTGGCTCGTCACCTCCAGGGTAAGAGGGATGTATCTGGACAGCCACGAAACGGATTATGAAGTCTGAGACTCCACAGCCGTCAGTCCCTGAGGGAGATTAAAAGATCCAAAGGTGGCGGCCCGGACAGGAATCTGACACAGAAGGGGAATGATGGGGGCTGGTTGTCGCAGCATGGGATGTTAGGAATTAACGTACACCGTGACGTTACGAACATCCTCCTCTTCCTGGGTATCAGTTCTTTGCCTGCTTCTCCATTGACTGAGGAACAGTGTAGCACCTGGTGTAAATATATAAATGAGCTCAGTTAGTATGCAGTGCCTGTGCTTGCTGACAGCTATAGGGGATAAATATATGTGAAGCACTCGCTGGATTTAACACTGACTGCATATAAAGAAAGAATAAATGGGCTTTTATGTGATTTCTGAACCTTTACGACATCATTTCCCTTTCTTTATCAAAAGCGGTACCGAAATAAAAACTAAAACTGTCAGGAATACTATTATTTTTGTGTAGTTTTTGCTGTTTAACATACTATTTTTTAAAAAGATCATTTGTGTTTCACAGTATGCAAATATTTAATCTAATCATATGCTAATAATACCTATTTATTAGAAAAATGAAAAAATTGCACTTTGTTACACGTATTATTTTTTAATGACCGTATATTATTCCCGTTTAAGTCTTCTTTTGGCCGTCTTACGCACTTTACAGGATTATTTGTCTACTGAGTAACATGTCAGATGAAAACAAAAGAGCTTTGGGGTTTGAAATGCTTGTTCCTCCAAAAACCGCAGCCCTCTTGCCACCCACTCTGTCTTAAGATCTCTCAGATTACAACAGGCCAATCGTTAAGTTACTCACAGCGAAAATGTTAATAAATGAATCGCTAGCAGTTTGTTAGTCATTTTTTAAAATAGTACTCTGTCATAGTAACAGTTTGGTAAACCATTCAAGCATTTTTCTCAATTGAAGGACGCATTTAAAAACTTGCCACAGGGCCAGATGTCATAAACAATTGCTAAACTTTAATTCAGATTGATTTGATTTCTGACTCACGAAATGAAACGGTCAACTGATTGGCTCTGCATGAGCTGAGTTGATTCTCTGATTTCTGACTGAATTTGTCTAATGCACTGTGAATGCTGCTCAATGCTCTGCGGGTCTTGTGAATCAGTCCGGTGGTTTTTACACCACACATCCTGTCTCCTCGCGTGTGACCAAAAAGCACTTTTAACATCCAGGAAAACAGTCTTTCGTGAGCAGTGCATTTATAAGCTACTAAGGTAAGCGTGAGAGGGAAAGTGTTGTGTGCGATCCTCTGTTTACATGCACTCACTACACGCACACGGAGACAGCGACTATATTGAGATGTGTCTGTCTGTGTTGGTGTGGTAGGTAGATAAAGAATGCACGGAATGCTAGAGCAAAACACTCAAGCCACCTCGTTAGTTTATATTTAAGGTTTGTTACTGTATATTTAAATATTTTATGCATCTAAGTGATTTAAAGAAATGCATTTCTTTTGTACCAAAACAAGAAAAGTTTTGTTTAGACAAAAACTGCAAATAAAACTTATTTCACAAAAATCTGATTTATTTAATATACAGTTGTATACGGTCATTTAAATTGTGCTGTTTTTATATCAACATTGATTTTAATTACACGTTTCTCCAATTTATTGTTTAGAATATAAACATTTAAATGGTAAATAAAAAAAAACAAAGCTTTCATGACCTATTTATTCAAATATAAATAAAGACATCACTAAAACTGAATTATTATATATATTTTTTTTTTTTTTGAAAAGTTTTGAAAAAAATTCTGTGGTTGCAGCAATATTTTTGGTTGCCATGATCATAGCAGATGTTTTATTTATGTTTTAATTGGTACTATTATTATAAAATCAGTTATCAATTCTGCTTCATTGAAGCATCAATTTAGTCTCAGATGTTTCTGATACATTTTTAAAGACATTACAATAAATGTCAAGAAGACAGCTGTTTAGCAATTAAATGAATAATAGAGAAGGAGATTAATTAGAAAGAATTAGATGAAAAAATTCTGTCTGTATTGAACTTATAGAACATAACGATATCTTGGCATGTTTTCTCTCAGAAACATTTCCATTTGCTCTTCATTTAATCAAATTGAAAGTATTTGAAAGTGCTTTAGCTTTTGTACGTTTGTACGTTTGTACGTTTGTACTTCAAAGATTCAGGGTGCTAAACTCACAAACTGTGCTATTTTTAACACTTAAATTGAATTACTCAAACTCTGCTGTTCTCTCATTAAGGAGACGTTGTGGTCAAAATGTGGGCGTGAGATCAGAAAAGTGTGTGTACTGTAATTATTAATCAAAGTAGAGGAATAATGGTCTAAGACATCAGCATGTCCATTGATGGCCTTGTATGCCAGGACAAGTGTCTTGAACTTGATCCTAGCAGGGATTGGAAGCCAGTGGAGTGAGTATAGAAGAGGTGTGATACTTATATAACTAGGACAGCGTGATTGGTTCAAATATCTGTTCGGAAATTCTTAAGAACGTCTTTCAGGTGGCTGAAACAGTTGTTAGAGATTCTCGAAGATTTGTCCGTCTCCCCAACTTTGGCTTTGGTGTCAGTTTGATGGATTTGGAGATTTACATTGCATTTGATCCATATCAATTCATGCATTTGCTGGGAATTTAACCCATAATCTTGGTTTTGCCATTGCCATACTGAGTTAGGGGAATGCTAGACGCTTGCCTAATATTCTGCACAAGAAGTGTTCACTAAAGCCATCTTCAGATGTGAAAAGCTAGTAGCACTGAAGTTGCCGTGGCATGTAGCAGCTGGGAATTATGGTACAAGCTGTTCTCATACCATCTCTTACTTAACCTTTCTTTCTCTCTCTCTCTCCCTCTCTCTCTCTTTTGCTGTCTCTTTCTTTTTTTCCCTCTACTTATTTTTGTACATGACGTGTCAAAAGTTTGGAAAAATTAAGGCTTAATGTTAAAAAAAAAAAAAAAAAAATGCAAGACTGCATTTATATGATCAATAAATAAAGCAAAAATAGTAATACTGTGAAATAGTAACAAAAACAAAAATGTTTCAGATTTTAAGATTAAATATAATTATTTTAATTATAACTACTAATTTCAGTCACACTTCATTTTAAAGTCTAATTCTCAGTTCTAACAAACCATTAACTATGATTTTTCTCAATAAACACCTAATTTGCTGCTTATCAATAGTTAGTGAGGTAATTGTTAATTTTAGGTATAGGGAGTAGGGATGTAGTAGTATATGGTCAGGCAGAATATTTGTTAATATGTTAATAATAGGCATGCTAATACGCAACATATTAATAGTAAGAATTGGTCCACTATACTAAAGTGTTGTCCTTATTCCTTGTGTATTTTATTTATGATGTTATGAGTACCTCCAAAGGAAGGTTTTGTCCCCCCGCCTTTCAACCATATGGCTTAGCATGTACATGCACATACACAGAGTCCAAGGTCATCCTGTCCATTTGGGTGTGGGGACAGCTGTCCTACACTCATTGAGGACAGAGTTTGGCTTCCTCTCAAGACAGTTTGGAACAGCGGCCCCTTACAGAGGTCAGTAAACTCTCATGCCACTGACAGAGTCTCTTCAACAGCTGATCAAATGTTTTACTCATTACATTATACAATTATAAAGACATGTCAAGGAAATTCTGTCTGTCACACGGTCTGTCTGAGTCCTTAGTTGCTGTCAGTTGTCAATCTCTTTCATTCAGATTGTAGCTGGAACGGTTAGCATGATCATGGAAATTTTTACAGTGAAATGTAATAATTGAATCAGTTTGTTAGAACTGTCGGTTTAATATTCTACGAAAGCATGTTTTTTGTACATCCACAAAATGTATTTTTAAAGTTGTGATTTTGGTGTGCAATATCTGATTACAACACAAGCACACACACACACAGAGCTTGTTAAACCACGAAGACCATAAAAATATTTTGACAAAACATTTCATGCGGATTGCTCACGCTGTATTTATGGCAGCATCAGTAAGCCCTGTTGTTTAGCCTGGCACTTCCTTTATGTTGTCCCATGGCGAAGGGGGGTTTAGTTGGTCGGACATTATTTAAATATACACAGGGAACGTATTGAATTACCAACAAAGTGTGACTTCGTCTTCTCTGTGTGAAATGTCCTGCGTTTTTGTCATACACATCCATTCTCTGTGCTGGGAAAGCTCAATCACCTTGACCCTGTGCACTCATTCTTCATGTTTACAGGCTTCCTGTATGGCAGGTTGGCCTTAATCAGTGGCCGTGTTTTGATACTGCCTGAAAGGCAGCAGTTGTGGCCGGAGAGGTTAATTAGGATCAGGTAATGGAGGTTTTCCAGAAGACTTTCTCACATTTTAGCAGCTGTGTAGTGTCACAACAACATATGATGATGTATGAAATATCCAGTTCACCACCGAGAGAATCTAACTCTACTTTTTAGTTGTTGTAACAATAGAGCTTGGCATGGAATTTGTTATCGCTGGAATTTGTTCTAGAATAATCTTTTTATTGTGAAAACTATATATAATACTGTTAAAAAATGTAAGATAATTTAAGTCTCCTTTACTCCAAGAAAAATGCAATAAAAGTTCGATATTATTACAATTTAAAATAATTGCTTTTTAAAAAATATAATTTATTGCTGTGATGAAAAAACTACCTTTTTAGCAGCCATTACTCCACTTCAGTGTCAGTTGTGCTGCTTAATATCTTTTGAAAACCGTACATACAAAAATGTTAATAAATAAAGAATTCGTCAGAGGTTTTAGGTCTTATTTTGTGCAGCATTTGCACAAATGTGCTTTAAAATATTGAGTTTACAATTCCATATGTGTGTATATGGTTTTAAGAATAGTTTGATTGGCAGTGTGGGCCTCAGGAAACAATTCTTTCTGTAAATTTGTGTCAGACAGGAGGTACCAGCTCATAAAACCCTGAGCTTACAGCCTCTAGCATCCTACACACATAAACACACACACGTACACACATTGTGCAAATACCCCTGCAGAGATCCTCTGCCCTCAATAGACAGGATCCCTGCCCTAAAAGGAGGAAGTCGTGAGCTCATTAAAGTTCGAAGTTAATGATGTGGTTCTTCAGGCTGTTGCTAGGGGGCTCAGACGAATAAGCAATTATTTAAAATCTTTCAAATCCAACATGACACTTTTGGAGAGCTATTTATTTGCGATCTGGAAATTAGCAGAGAACTGCATATTGCGTTATTAAATTTGATTTGGAGTATTTGGTTGTTTTTTGGATGATGTGAATTTCACGAAATCTCCTCCATCCAAATGTTTAACTGCTTTACATTAAGTCTTTTCTATGAGGCATGACTTGGCCCTGATATTTGCCAAGTTTACACTAAGCGTGTTGGCCTATATGTTTAGCTCCAGTAAACATGCTGTTATGAGCTGGCACATATCTTGGTTTTTGAATTGCATGCATCTTGCATAGATGATATCCCTTGCTTTTGAAGTACAAGTTAAATCAAATAAAACCAGGGTGTCTCAGATCAGATTGAGAGGATCATGGTCCATTAACTGGTGGATTGTGCTGCTATCATTGATCCGTGATGTGTGTGCGTGTGGCCAGATGATTGCAGATGATAATCTCTCTGATGGACAATGCATTTTTTCCAGCCGTCTGAACAATCAGCTCCGCTGGATCAGTAACACACTGCCTTTTAGAGTCTCGTGTTTGTAATATTCAGCAGGCACATGGCAAAAATGACAGGACAGGGTCTTACAGGGTCTGGGGCCAGTTAAACATGGTCACTATGTTAAGACTGTTTCTTAAATATTGGTTTGACCAAAAAAGCATCTAAAATATTAATGTTTTGTATTTGCATTAGTCAAACTTATCTTTTTATTTTAGGCTGTTGTAGATGAAGTACTGTCAGGCTTCATTAATATCTACACCACTGATACCTGTCCTCTGTCTGCTCTTTAAAAGTACTACATGTCTTATTTGGGAATGTGTGCGCCGTGGCCTTTTCTGTGGTTGTGTTTGGAAGCATGTGTGAGTGTTTTATGGCGTTTGATGCCATTTCTTCTCTCACTCTGCACACCTGTGCACATCCACTGACACTGTGATTGACAGGTCATTTCATCAACGTGGCACATGTGCTTGATGCTCGTCTGATTGACACGGTCAGGCATTTGCCCCGTGCTCCATGTTGCCTCCTTTACAGACCTGAGGTCAGCGTATAAAGACAACAGAGGTCTTGAGTGGTCATAAGGTGATGACACCCCATCTTTTCATTTTTCACGTGCTGTTTCTGAGGTGGAAGGAGCAGGTTTATCAGATGGTGCAGACAGATGCTCACTGCTCGTAATCAACCACACTAACATCTGACCTCACAGCTGGACTGGGCAGACCACTGGATCAAGAGCCTAATGTGTGTGTGTGTGTGTGTGTGTGTGTGTGTACATGAAAGAAAGAGTGAAAAAAGAGTACTGTTGTAGGAGTAAGGGACAAAATCAGTTCACATGAATCACAAGTCTACCATCTACCGATTACTATTCATTCACAAATTGCCAAAATTGGTTTTGGTAACTAGCAATAATTTTTTAAATAAAAAAACAACAATTTTTTGTTTTAAAACAAATGAATATAACCTCTAACTGAGACTAAATCACTAAATAATGTTCACAAAATTATATTTTATAATTATAATGTTTTTATATTTTCATTGGAATTTTAGAATTGAATATAGCATCAAATATAATACATATATTAAATAGAAATTATATTTTTAGTCCCACCCTTAATTGTTAATAATCCGAAAAGCAAAATTAACTGGCATTTTAAACACAAAAAAACCTTCACTCTTATACATACAATTTAGGATCCATCAAAAACGTTGTTGGTATGTTGTTGATTCCCATGAGCAATAATTTTGTGAAAATGCTTATGCTGACATGATTTACGAGAGTGGATTTTCTCTGGGTAAACTACGGTTAAAGCTTCACAACTCAGCACACTCTCCAACGGAAATGAGCCACAACACAACATTAACAAAAACAAGTCGCAACACGACGAAATTAGCACAGCACAATGGCAATACGTTACAACACAATGAAATTAGCACAGAGGGAACAAGCTGCAAAAGAAGTTGCAACACGAAATGGTAACAAGTCGAAATTAGGTCCCAGCTAAATGAACACAACACAGCAAAATTAGCACAACACAAATGGAAACAATCCACAAAACAGTGAAATCAGTTCAACGCAGTGTAAACTAACCACAACATAATAAAATTAGGAAACATGCCACAACATGTTGTGGAGATTTTACCCCACTTGTTAACACTTAACAGTGGCTATACTTAAAACAGTGTGAAAAAGTTTTTCAATTTCTGCAGTAAACATTTAATATAAGTGCAGTACTTTCTGGAATGAAACAGAAATAATTTTCTTTGGTAATCAGATGCTGTCAACACACAACCCACAGAAGTGCACTAAAAAGCACCTTGTCAGGAGATATTTGCCTTGGGACATATGAAGTATGACATTTTGTGTCAAATATGGCTTAACTCACAGTAGCTGTTTCATGACAAAATGAATTATGTTTTTACAGATGAGAGGCCAGTGTTAATGAACACAGTATCTGTTATCCAACTAATCAGACCAGGTACCACTGTACCCCGTCTCTGGCCTGACTACAAGACTATCTCTCATGGGCAGTGTCAAAGCACGCCCCTGCTCTCCTAAAAAGAACGAGCATTACTGAAACAGGGGTCATTCATCAGCACTTGGCTAAATGATGCAACTGGTTCTTATTAGCCCAGCGCTGCAATGTTTTACCAAGAGTGGGGGGGCCTCTTCCCCTGCGCTGTTCCAGATGTTTCCCTCTGGGATGGCGGGACGCTGGCTATCAGAGGAGCGTGACCAGGCTGGCCAGCCATCGTGAAATAATTGAGAATGACCGTTAAATGCCATTATTTATCGATTAGTTGATCCACAGTTTGCAATATCCTCTTCCGCACATTCTGAAGAAATACTCAGCACTCAAAGATATAATGAACACTGCTGATGTTTACTAGAATTATGGCTACCTGTAACATGAGCTATGGAGAGTGAATAATAGTAATTCTGTTATAGTAATATATATATATTTCTATTTTTTATATTTGCATTTGCCAGACACTTTTATCTAAAGCAACTTTCAATGCACTGAAGTAAATCAACACATGTATTACTCAGAAATCAAACCAATGACCTCTTGTTAGCGCAATGGTTATTTGTAGTCTACATTACAAAAAAAGGAAGAAAATATAAATGTGAAAGTGAATTTAATGTCCATAGAAAGCACGTACAATTTTATTAAAGTGTCTCTTTTTAAGGTTTCAAAAAGGTTTTTGGAGAATAAAATGTCACATTTTGGTTGAAATAATAATATATTGTCATTCAGTGTAACACAATATTTTTGTAAAAATTCAAATAACAGGCTTATTATAAAATATTATTATTGTAAATATTAATATGTATAAAAGAATAAGGAAGCATGTTAAATTTAGCTGTTTAAAAAAGTTAATAAATATGTTACATAACCTGTTGCATGAAGTCATCTCATGTTGATGTAATCTATTTATAGAACTTGTTATGTTTATGTATATATCTTGGTATGTTTATGTGACAAAATGTGGTATTATGTAAGATCTTGCACCATAAGGCTGCATACATTTTTTTATTTGTATTTGTTGCTGCCCAAATGTGGTCTGGTACTTTTTGAGTAAATCAAAGTCAAAGGTCAGCTGAACTAATATAATTTAATTATCCCTTTTAAACTGCTAAACCCAAAACGATCATGTGTAATGCGTTTAAATATTTTGTCTTTGTAAACAAAAAAAGTGTTTAATTAATCTGTGTTTGATCTCTGCTGGACAGATGTGAGTAATTATTGTTATTTGGTGTGTTTGTGGTGATATATGTCTAGGACAGCAGGGGGTTTTGGGGGTCTGAAGGGTTAGTTGGGTTATGCTAGCCATTGTTGTTCCTGTTTGAAGGCTTAGGCTCTGGTAGCTTGTGAGTGGCTAAAGATGTTACCAGTTGAGTCTGTCACCCATATCCTGTCAACAATCATTTTTATGATTACAAATTAAACCCAATTATGTTTTAAGTTCATCTGAGAATCATTTTTGTCTTATAACTGGAGCATGATGATTGTTCACTATACGTGTGAGAGCGGTCACTGTAGCCCCGTCTCCTTCCTGTCCATGCAGATAAGCATTTCCTGTGTTCTCTTTTAAGAGATAATTGGCATTACTAAAAACAGATTTACATAGTTATTTGTAAGAGCAGGCCAAAGTTTACTGCAGACATGCTATGAGCATTAACATACAAGGATTTCGCCTTTGTTTCAAACGCCATTTAGGAAAGTTTTCTGCTTAATAAAAGTGATCTTTATCTTCGAAATAAATGTAAAAATAGTATAGAATAGTTTCATGGCTACTGTGTCCAAAAAGAAATCGGTTAAATCTCATGAAATGTCTAGATCATATTTTACACTAAAGTACAGTAAAATAAGAAATTAGAAAGATATTTTGCATTATGAAATTATTTTTGTGACAAAAAAGCACATTTCCTTTCTTTTTAATGAAGTCTATTTTTTATTCCCATTATATATGTATATTACGGCTGTAACGATACACCAAACCCACGATTCGGTTCGTATCACGATTTTTGACCCACGATCCGGTTCGTATCACAATGTTTTTTCGTGGGGGGTGGGAGAAAAAAAACGATTATTAAGACAATATTTTTTATTAAATAACATTTGAAAAATTTTTGTAAACTGAACACCAAAGAACAAGATTAACTATGCAAATTATTAACAATATAAATAGCTTGGTAATAGATAACGGGGCTCGACCACACTGAGTAAATACTTGAACCCCTCGTTATCGACAACCGCAAATGGTCATATATCTATTGCGGCGAATCTATGGCAATAATACGCAAGCACACAACTGATGCTGGCGCGCACGGTAAATCACATATGTGAGAGAAAAACTGATCTACACGCAAAGAAACAGGAGCCGAGAGCTCTTGTCTATGAAATGTCATCTGCGCGCAATTCAAGGTAGTCACGGGGTGTGTCACGATGCTCCCATATCACACTGCGTCACAGGATCGTGGATCTGAGTGTCGTGATTTCGGTTTCATATCGTGTATCGTTACAGCCCTAATGTATATGGAAACACAATTTTTATGACAGTTATTACTAACGTTAGGGGTGGGCGATATACCGGTAGACATGATTAACGGGTAGAAATGTGTCAACTGTGTCTTAATCGTGGTTGAGATCACGTGATGTTGCACGTTACGTAAGCACACAATAAAGATTAACTTCGACAATGGGAGGAGCAGTGTTGGCAACTTATCAGTGATTATTACAAGAAAGGTTTGACAGAAATTTGAGTTTCCCTCGACGGTTTTTAGGTGCTTTAAGCCATGTTAGGATGTCCCATGGAAACTGGTATACTGTCAGGCACTATGTTAGTACCTCCTGTTCTGAGAAAAAAAACCATTAAACTTACAGTAAACAGTATGGTTGCTGTTTTTTTTTATTACTTAAGGTATTGCTGCAATTTCTTTGTGTTTGAGTTTTTATTTATGCATTTTCAGATACAAATTGCTATATTGTGATATAAATCGATTGCTTTTACCATGAAAAAAGATTTTGGTTATTTCGCCCACCCCTGACTAACATAAAGCGTGCTTATAATTGTAATGTAGAACTGAAAATGGTCATGAGTATAGCTTTTCTTGTCTTCATGCAAAATCATTTCTCATTTTCTTCTTTAAATTTTAGTGTGAAATATGACCAGGATATTTCTCCAGGACATCAATTTGGGATCAGTAATTTTTTAATACAAAATCATATTTTTTATTAATTAATAATGTGTTTAATTGGTCAAAAGTAATAAATACATTTATAATTGAATGAATGAATGAAAAAAAATTGCATTTTTGCTATAACTGATTCATAATATTAAATGTTGCTTAAAGTTCAGCTGTGATGAGACACAAATAAATGATATTTTCAAATAGATTTAAAAATAAGGAGCAAGAAATAAGTTAATTTGAATTAAAACAGTATTTCACAAGTTACATTTACTTTATCAAAAATACAGTAAAATGTTATTGGTCAGCATCAGAGAATTCTTTCAAAAACTCTTACCAACCCCAAAGCTTTGAACAGTTATAGTGCATGCATTGATAGAGATCTCAACTCCTGCTTCCTTCACGGCCGATCCATCAGAAAGACGCAAAGGTGATTCTCTGGCAGCTTTTTAAATCAATTACCTTGAGAAGTTTCAGAGGCAGTTACAATTACCTCTTCAAATACATTCCTCAGACTTTCCTCTGAGAGAGTCTGGATTTGGTGCGTGGCAATACCACGGGTTAAAATGAACACATTATTACACGAGGGGTCATCTTGCAAGAGCTTGTGCTTTTCAAGGGAGTTCTGGCCTTCTTGAAGGGTTGGATGACACAGTTATCGTCTCAAACACAACGTGTTATGGGGACCTGTGAGATGGCTAAGTGTGATAAGACAACAGCAAATCCCTGGCCTTGGCTTCTCAACATCAGACAGACGAGACACCCAGGCAGCGCCATTTGGTATGTATTTGTGAACTGTTAATGAGTGAAGGGTTTGAGTGTCACTTACGGCCTGTAGAGCTTTATTAGAACCGCATGTGTCAGTTTCGTATTCAGAACTTTCTCAATTGCATTTTTATCAATGAGGAAAATCCAGATGCTCTGCGAGCTCCAACTCTCAACCTGGCAATCTCAGAAGAGATATAATACTAGATCCAGTTTTGAAATGAAAAAAGATCTTTTCTTTGGTGCTCCAGAAAAGTGAAAACACATTGTGCAGGGTCTTTTGGCCCTTCAGAGTGAAAAGGGCTTCTGTGTTTTCTTTTCTTGCATTTAAACTGAGGCTTCGTCCATGAGGGACAAGAGCACCGAAGTTATTAGCGGTAACATTCAATCTGTCCCTGTCCACTGGCTCTAATGATTTCAGCTGGAAGTGAGTCGTGGCTGGCACTGATTCTCATTTTTGTTGTGGTTGTGGGGATTGGATTTTGCTGTGAAAATGCAAAAACCACATTTTCTGTATTGAATGTGAGATGATTTGTTTTCAGTCTTGACTGAACCATCTGTTTTATACAAAGAAATATATCAAATATATACTCAATGATTTTAAAAGGACCAATTTCACCATTTACTGTTGCTGTTGCTTTTTGCGTGATACACAAACATATTTTTTACATAGAATTTTTCATAGAAACTCTTTGCCATACAAAGACATAGCTTTGAGGAACTGACCAAAATTTAAGAAATCAAATGGCTTCAAAATTATTTGAAATATAAAGCTTTACTTGGATCAGGCATCTTATATTTAAAAAAAAAAAAAAAAAACATTACTTAAAGAAACATTAACTTAAATTAAATAAAATACAGAATACTCCCATCTTAATGTGCTAAATACCTCAAACTAAAACTGAAATAAAAAGTATATACATTGACATAAAAAAAAAACTTATAAAAATTACAAAAGCAAAATTGTACTAAAATTGCACTTTAAATTTGAACGAAAAAAAAGAAGAGTAAAATAGTATCAAATATGATCATAAAATAACACGGTTATTGACTATATAGCACACTTATCCACATTCACCTTCATTGTATAGAAAAGAACACCTGGAAAAACTTCCTACTGTGTTTCGTGGAGGAAAGAAAGTCAACATATGTGACATATGTTGGAGCAAAAGTTTGAGTACATTTTTGTTTTTTAGTGCCTTTGGGGAAAAACTGTATTGTGGTTAAATATAGTTCTGTTTTACGGCCCCAAGTTCTCATTTATTTCTTTAACGTAAGCAATACTACATGTTTTTGTGCGTAAAAGTCACTTACTGTACATAACTCTCGCTGGGTTCAGGCCCTTTTGTTTTATTATGCACCTGTGGAAGTTTATAGAAATGTGTTTCAAGGAAAGCAGGCAGTGCCGAAAGCTTTGAAAAGCACTCATCTGCATTATACCTGGATGGAGACCAATCCATCCAAACAGGAACATCTCAGAAGTGTAAATAACAACAGCATCTTGACAGCTCTTCAGATGTTTTACTGAAGATCCCTGGGAAAGAAATCAAGAGCCAAAGTTCAATGCTAATTCGTGTTGCAATTGATACGTACATGGTTTCTGGTGTGAACATCCTTTACCTTACACTATCCACGAGGAAGTATTTGGTATTAATGTACCAATTTACAGCAAAGTTGCATCAAGTTTATTATTATTTTTTTTGTAACTGTTGTTTTCCCATTATTATTATTATTATTATTATTACTCATCTCATTTTATACCATTATTTTACAAATCTTTTGTAAACCATGCGTTGTCCTGCTTGTAATCTATATATTAATACGTTTTAGTTAAAAAATTAGCAGTCAGTGAGATTTTTTTTTTAAATCAGTACTTTATTAGTGCTGTCAAATTATTAATCACATTCATAATAAAGGTTTTTGTTTACATAATTATGTGTATACTGTGTATTTTTATTATGTATGTATAGATATAAACACATGCATGTGTAAAAAATATGGTATGTTTATATATTTATTATATTTATATGTAATATAAATGACATGAAAATACATGTAAATATTTTCTATATATATATAAAATAAATAGACACAGTACACACACACACACATATATATATATAATGTAAATAATGTTTATTTTGGATGCATCATTGCACTACTTTTTTTATTATTTTTTATTTAGCAAGGATGCTAGTAAAGGAGTAGAGGAGAAGTGACGCTGAAAATTCAGCTTTAATCAAAGGACTAAATTACATTATAAAAATATATTAAAATAGAAAAAAAGTTATTTTACATTATAATAATATTTTACAGTATTACTGTTTTTGTTGTTGTTGTTGTTTTTTTTTTTTTATCAAATAAATGCAGCTTTTGTGATCAAGGAAAAACATACCTACTTACTGTGCATGTAATGAAAATAATGTAATTTTGAGACCAAGACCATGTTAGTCTCACCAAAACATCAACAGACAGAATGTAAAGCATCCTCATACCCATAAAAACATCAAAATCAATGACTGGGGGCTACAACATATGATGAAAGGTCCTTTTCTCAGATTATTATATGATCAGGGCCATAGAGTTTATTTGCATTGCATTCAATTGCTTCATCACGGTGTCTATGGTATCTTTTGAAGTGGGCAAATGTCAGCAGATGGTTCCATTTTCACAGAGGCATCTTTCAGCTCTCTCTTATTTTCTCTAGTCAGGGAGGAGCAGGGATTATTGTGCAGTGACCATGTATCTGCATGCAAAGGTGACGGTTTGTGATGGTGTGCGTGGATGCGTGTCTGTGTGCGTGCGTTGTGAAAGTGAATTCTTCCTAAATTGGCCTCTCCTTGGCATGTTTTTGATGTTGAAGCAGAAACAGGTTTGACTGTGGATGAGGTGCAGGGTAACGGTGAACCTTCCCACCCTCAGAACATGATCTTTCAGATTCAAAGGATGGTTTCGATTTCCTCAAAATAACTGTAGGCCATGTAACACGGGTCAAAGAAAGTCTGAAATCATCAACACTTAAAAGCTATGTATATATATATATATTTCAAAAAGCAAGTGAGAAAACAGCTTTTGGGGTGAATCTCAGGAAAACATGTCCAGGTCACGCCGTGCAATCCAGACTGAAACAAGAAAATTGATCCAAAATTATGTTTTGCATGAAGATAATGAGGCCATTTTTTTGGGTTTCACTTAAATTCTCTGTACTGTAATGCAATACATACATTTTGTTTTTAAATTAGCATAAATTAAATTCAGCAACAAATAGCCTAATTAAATTGAATCTATTTATCTATCTATCTAATGTGGTTCAGAATATGGAAATCCCTTTTAGAAAGAATTTGTTTAATTTATGCTGACTTTGTGATTGTTTTCTTTTCAGTCATCTATACAGTATTCACAGTTTGCATATATCTGTGTTCTCTTCAGTTCATCAACGAAGACAGGGATGCCATGTGCTGCATGCTGCATTTTCCTTATATTATGTTTCACATTTGTAGACCAGATATAGGATGTAAATTTATGTGTAGTGTTCTTGAAATCACTCTAGCCCTGAGCGAGAATATTATTGTTTTCATTGGAGCGGGAGATTTTCATCCCATAGGGACAGATCTTATTTTTCTGCTAAACTCAGTGCTATTCAATGCCATATTTAATGAAATGGATCCGCATGAAGGCAGCAGCATAAGAAAGGCTGTGTTTAACCTCTCTTTGTCCACGGTGAACTTGTGTAGCAAGGGAATGCTGGGTAAACATGTGCCGTCCAGGGAGAGAGTATCGACCATGAATGTTGGATTTAATGCAGCACTGGGGCATATTCAGCTCAACTGCAGACAAAATTTTAAACTGGCAGGTATTATTATTATTATTTATATCAGCCAAGAATGACATTTCTGTGATCAATTATTTGCTCTCCTGTTGTTCCAAACCTGTATGACGTTCTTTTTCTGTATGAAGTAGTTGGTTGCTGATTTCCCTGCAATTATAATATTTTTTAAGAAAGACCTAAGGTGAATTTGGTAAAATTGTTAAATAATAGTCATACTTTCCCTAGTTGATTAATCATTTTACATTCACCCAAAAAGGTACTCAACTCCAGACCATTTTTTTGTTCTTCATTCACTGCAGTGAATGGGTGCCGTCAGAATGAGATAACAACTGATAAAAAAAAAAAAATCACAATAATCTAGGCTCCAGTCCATCAATTAATGTCCAGTGAAGTGAAAAGCTGAGTGTTTGTAAGAAAAAAATTTCTCTCCAAAAAATTTTAACTCAAAATCGTCTAATGTATCGTCCATAATAATACTTAAGAGTTTAATGTTTTTTACAAAGGTAAGTTTGAATCATTTTTTTTTTTTTTTATAATATATTGAAATCTTTTTCAAAAAACATCCAATTAAAAAAAAGCAATTCACCATGTTTTTATGCAATATCAGTCATTTGAACGATATTTACAACTCTCTTTAAAAACATTTAGAATTTAGATACAACTATAAAGTTGAGTTTGAGTTGAGTTTGAGTTAAAGTTGAAATTCGTGACATTAAAAAAAGAAAGAAAAAAAAGTCTTTAAGGTATGCATTGTAATTAAGGTATACAGACAAAAATAGATAATGTGTAACAAAATAAACACTTATAAACACTTAATAGCCTAAAATCTCAGAACTCAAAAGGGTTCACTATACGACTTGTGCTCTATAATCCAAGTTACCTTTGTGAGTTTTTGTGTTTCAAAAAGAAAGGTTTTTAGGTGAACTATTCCTTTAAGACTGTCAAAACCCAAAGATGTTTATTAGAAACTCTAGTTTCTAGTTTCCTTTCTAGTTTGACATCAATGGAGCAATTCAGACACACTCCAGGGGGTCAATCCTAGTAATTTTGTTTAGACATAAGAGAGGTTCAGACAGATCAGTCCAGTGGCTACACTTTGTATATTCTGCTCAAACCTCACAGAAGCTTCCATATTTTCTGCTTGGCCCAGTGGAGTCCAGCCAGCAATCTGATTGGCCTGAAATCCAGCTTAGTGTGGAGTGGCTGCTCATTTCCTGTTCCTCTCACACCTCACTGCACTTCCCCTTATGACATCAGCCATCTTCCTCTCACTTTCCCTTCACTGAGCAGCAGGAATAAGCTGGGCCTAGATTACAGGGGCAGAGACAGGGTCAAAGGTCACCATGTCTGTGACTCATGATAGTGCTCTGTTTGCAGGGAGTGTGAATTAACGTAACTAGGGCTCAGTGGGATGTTGTTGCAAGATGAAGGTTCATTTAATATTGTCAAAGCCTGCGGGTCGTGGAGGTCGAGGTTTGGTTTTGATTTATGCTCACAGGTCTTGTGGTGTGCTGTCAGCATGGGAGGTGAACAGCAACAATATAATTTAGAGGCTCGGAAAAAAGAGACGTATAAAAAAAAAAGTGGCATTGTGACATTTCTCAGTCCGTTCACGTCTCTGGTATTTTTAAAACTTTGTACATTCTGAACTGAGAGTTGTTTTGTTCTTTCACAATGCTGACTGAAGGAAAAAATAATACAGATAATAGGGAATTGTCAGGCATAAGGACAAAAAGCAGAATGAACATTTATTTCCAGTAAGAGCGAGAAATTCATCCAAGACATTTGGGCGGGGGGGAAATGCATTGAATAGGCCCAATTAAAACGATCTTTGATTTAACAGCCTTATACTCTCTGCCTCGGAGACCGAATGATTTGGTTTTTATAAGGAAAGTGTGAGTTTTGCTTGTTTAGGAAAAAACGTCCATGACTCTGTTCTGGGTGGTTGCTTACAGACCCTTGTTAAAAAACATTTTCTGGATGTTGTATATGGTTTGAATCACTTCTCCAAAGTTAGTATATGGGATTTTTGTCACACGTCAACTTGGCTCACTTGGAAAAATAATGTACAGTACTGGGGTGCGTTTCCCAAAAGCATGGTTAGTCTACTACAGTCGCAAGTTCCGTCGTAGTTTAATGATTTGTTGTGTCCCGAAAGCATAGTTCAAACGAACATTCGCAATCAACGTCACAAACTTACGAGGTTAGAGCTACAGCTTTGGACCTGTGGTTAGAAGCATAGTTTCTTCTTAGTAAGATATATGGGCTTTAATAAATAGGCTAAGGGAACCCTGGAGTATGACGTAAGAGGAAACCCGCGATGATTCAAAGATCAAATAATAAGAAATTATATTGGAGTGATAAGAATGACTTTTGATGGATCATGCTAAAAATTAAGCTTCGCCATCACATCTAAACACAAATTTGAAATTATAATACATTAAGATAAAATAAAAATTATTAGTCAGTGGAAAAAGCGAAACCCCTGAATGATGTAGTTGCATCCTCTACTGTACCAGCTGGGGCTAACTGGGGCAGACTAACCATCCAAACTCTTGATGTAAACACAGTGAGTAAACTGTGAGTATATATATATATATTTGGACATTAATTAGTGTCTGACTCACATAACCTGATTTCCATTTGTTTAGTGTTTGTGTGAAAGTGAATGACCTTTTTAGGCCCGAGAAGAAAGTCTGTTTATTTTCGTAGAATCATCTCGGTGAGTCATCAGGGTTCTTCTCAACACCGCACTCGAATGAAAGGGATACATTTGTAGTTTCCTGTTTGTGCGTCGTTGTTTGTGTTGCACCTGTGCCAGTCTCGACCAGAGCCAGGTGCACTTCAGACGAAACCTCTTCAACTCAAGAGATCTCTCAAAGTCTTCTCAGGCTGCTCCTCTGGCTCCAGTCACGTTATCCAGCGGCAGATTAGAGCTCAGGCAACGATTCAAATGGTTTAAAAGCATTTCTGCTTTACCAGTGCATGCAGAATTTCAACACACAGCCTAAACAAAACCAGGCTTTAAAGTAGCTTTTCTTTTCAGCAGCCAGTTTGCCGACTCAGAAAATGTGTCTGAGAATTCCCATTACATTTACTAACAAGAAAAGTTCTCTTTGTGTCGTATTTCTTGACTCAGACTCAGTTTTGTTGCTTCTTAAACTTTAACTTGACTTTTTGTGAAGCTTGAAAACGTTCGCTGGTTTACAGCAAATAACGTAAAAGTGTTTATTGAATAACCAAGCTTTGTGTTCGTCTGTTTATAAGTGTATTTATCTTGTGTTTCGGGTATATCCTTCCAAGATGCTGTTAATATAAATACTCGGTTCTGTTTTGCAATGCACTATTTGCTTTTTACCGATCTGGGCAAATATCCATTCTGTAATAGAATGGGCTGCCAAGATACCACAGTTGTCTTATACAGACCTTTACTAGAGCCAAGATTATATCATAAGTTGATTCCTGTCATAAATAAAATGAAATAGTGTTTTGCATTGTTTTTAATGCAGTGTACTTAATCTTACTTGGCTTAAATACTATCTCAGTCTTTTGTGTTTGTGTGTGTGTGTGTATGCAGGTTTATGTGGTTTATGAGGACACAAATTTGTATAATGACAGGGGTATGATATAGGTATTACAATATTTAGGTGTTTTATGAGGACATTTTCAGTGTCCCCGTAATTCATAAGACTTAAAAAACATACTAAATAGTGTTTTTTTCAAAATCTAAAAATGCACACAGTTTCCTGTAAGGGTTAGGTTTAGGCGTAGGGTAGGTGTAGGGCAATACCACATTCAGTTTGTCCTGTATAAAAACCATTACGCCTATGGAGAGTCCCCATAATTCACAAAAACCAACATATGTGTGTAAGTGTATCTTGTGGCATTAAACTGTAGATGTATTGTTCCCCGTGCTGAAGTCTGAATAGAAGCATAGTGTGGTTTTCCGAAGATGAGAAGAAATGAGATGACCACCAATTACTCAACCTCCCTAACCGAGAAAAAAAAAAAAAAAAAAAAGTTCTTCCGAAGCTAGGCTATTTATTTATTCAGCTGAGTTCTGAATATGTCTTGAAATAGAGGTAAATTAATACCAGGCCTTTGATTCAATGGTTGAGGTAATTGTTTGCATCATGGTATTCCTTCTGTACTTGTTTGTTTGTAGGTTTGAGAGAACTGAGGAAGAAACACACGCTACTTTCCCCAGTGTACCTTCAACCCTCATGAGTGTCTGGATTCGTTTCAGCCCTTGGTCTGGTCTTGTATATCGGACTGTCACAGCAAATCATCCTTTTTTTTAGTGAAGCATATGATGGGAATTGTTCGGCTCTTTTGTTTGCATCTCCGCACCAACAATAGGGTTACATCTGCCCGCAGAGCGTTTTCAAGTTCTAAGAAGGCTCAAAATACATTTTGATGAGAAGATAATGCGTTATTGAAAACACTGTGATTGTATTGGCCTTGTGGGCAGTATGTGAGTCAATCAGATCTGTATTGCCTCGAAAAGAAATAATATTGCTTTAATATGTATTTGTATTATTAAATCAGGGGTAGGCGAGTTCGGGCCTAAAGAGTCTTGCTGTCTTGCCGAGTTTAGCTCTGGACCGAAAGACCAATGTACTTAGCAGTTTTAGATATTACTAATTCCTTTAGCAGTCAGAAGTAATATGTGTAAAGAGCTGAAGACAGTTCAGGCTCGAGTTCAACAGATCCTGTTATGCTTTAGACTGTAGGATTAAAACAAGGGTGAATTAGTGGCCTTCCTCTGCCCGGGTCAGTTTGTTTAGCGCTGTCAAAACTATCCTGCCTGTGTTCCCTGAGCTTAACTAGACCAGTTTGGAGAGAGCAGAGTCAGCAAAGACAGTCAGATGGTTGTGCTTTGCTTGGATAAAAGCTTGGATGCAACACGTTTCTCTTAACACCTCCTGTTGGAAATTTTGTTATTGGAAATATCTGCCAGACGCTTTTATGTTCCTTTTCGTCTTAAGTGAAAGCAACATGTGATATTGGACTGTTTCTGTAAGCCCCACCCACCGTGAAATCTGATTGGTTCAAAATCAGACTCTACATAGCTTTACATTACACATCAAATACATTCTGATTGGCTGTGATTATGACATTTCGCACTGCGTCTTTACACTGGAAATGTCTCAGCTAGGACACCAAATCAATACGGAGTTTCAAAACGAACCAGCATGACAAATTTTTAAACCACGTGTAACTTTTCGATTACCATTTACGGTCTTTAAATATTTATGCGGCAATTAATATTGACTATTGCCGAGCTATTCTAAACAGCCTGATGGCAGAGCTCTTTGAAGTGTAATCTTGCCATGTCATGATTCCCAGGATCTCTCAGCTCAGATCAAAGACAGATCCTTGGCATGTTTTCCCCTTCACTGATCAAATTCGGAGGGGCATAAAATGAAAATGAAAGATCTCTTTCCAATCAGCACAGTAAAAGTCCATGGGGGTTGATGAGGGAGTCCCTGTTTGGGGTTGCCAGATGTGCCATATGTTTTGAAAAACCTGTAAGACAAGTGTCAGCCCAGCTGCTGCCGAACACAAGGCACATGGCAACCACCAGAAAGTCAGACATGAGACATCCGCGCACATGTGTAGATATCAACTCCAATACAGGTACCGCATGTTACATAGAAACCAGCCATAGCGTGTCAGCCAAAGGACTGCAGGAAATCTGGTTCCAATGCCTTCATCTCAATCTAATCTTTACATTGATCTCATCCAGGTCATAGTTTAAACCAAAATTGAAACTGAAGCCTGCTAATTAAGCATATTTTCCCCTCCATATAACCAAAAGTATCCTCATGTTAGGCTTTAGTTTGGTTCTGATCAAACGTTGCATCCATGACCGTGTGACTACAGTGACCCAGCATCGCTGCTGAGAATCCTTCTCCATCCAGCTCCTGCTTGTTTTTGCAGACTACAAACAGACCGAGGCATTTCTCTGCACTTGAAGTAAACTTCTCAGAAGAGCGCCACGTAATGTCCTAACAGCGAGCAGCAGACCCTTCAGGACTCACAATCTGTCCCAACCGTGTTTGTTTCTGGCTGGACGGGCTGATTTGGCATGAGAGAGCGTCGTTTTGTTAGTTTAACTGGAGATGGAATTAATTTACAGCCACATAACCACATATTCAAGCTGACATCTTTATTTCTGTTCAAGAAGACAACAGTAAACCTCATTAAAGTCCCGTATTTACTTTAACTTCAGTCTTTAGTCGCATGACATAGACCGTGCGCTCTCATTAACGTAAAAAAGGCCCTGTCCAAAGGCCTGTCAGTTCACATTTGCATCATCAAATCCAAAGTCTACCTCAATGGCAGTTAGCTGGACCACCGTAGTGGCGCTCGCTACTCGTCCAGAGCCGGCGTTCTTCTCGCAGTCTGCTCCATATTATGACTCTGAACCCCCCATTGTGTTTAGCCTACACCAGAGCACAAAAGAGTCCTGCGAAATAGGACACATATTGTGCAATGTTGTTTTAGCCCACTGGGGAGAGGAACTTCAAGTGATAAAATCTCCAGGGCCTGGCTTATTTAGGGTTATTGGCCTGGTGCATTGAAGCGCTGTTGTTCTTGTGCGTGAGCGGTTTTTCTGACTGTGGGTACTTTTATATCTCAAGGGTGGATTTTATTCAAACTTTCGACTGTTTTCTTTTTGTTTTGTTAACGCCGTCTTGGTTTTTTGTTACTTATTTGTGCTACTTTTTAGGTTTTATTTTGTTTTACCATTGTCCAAGACCCAGACATTTGATTTTAAAATATGCAAAAACATCATAAAGCCCTGTTCACATCATGGATGATAACTATAAAGATAAAGATATTTGCGTCCACACCAGCAAACTGTTTTGTCTGTTTATTCTCAAAGCAACATACGTCTGCCCCTTTAAACTCTCAGCAGGATTGATTCTGTTTGGCTGTCAATATTTTTATTGTTCATCAGCAGGAAAAAAATAGTTGATTATAACGATATTGTTTCTCTGTAATTTTAGTGATATATGTAGATGTGGTGTGGAATAATACTGAGGAAATTTTTTGAAATATATATTTATTGTTATCTTTATAGTTATCATGCTTGGTGGGAATGGGCCTCAAGAATAAACTTTTTAAATTATGACAATCTAAACAGAGAATGTAAAGCAGAGCAATATATTACATAAACTAAGCTTTGTTAACAGTTCTCCAACATGTGATTAATTAATAAATCAGTAAAGAATGCATTTTTTTTTTGCTTTTTAAAATTTTTTACTTTTTAAAATTACATCATAAAAATATAAAATGATTATGATTTTGAAATGTTTAAATATACAATCAAAAACATGAGAATCTTAACAGAGAATGTGAAATGAATTGTTATAATGTTATAATTGTTATAATGTTTTTAAACATGCCAGTTTCAACTATTCCAACAATTTTACACAAATTAAGTTTTGAGTGATCAGTGATGAGACTTGTGATTGGTCAAGAAAGTAAAAAATAAAGGTAAATATCACTTAATACCTTTACTATGTGGATTTTCCAGTCATACTGTAGTTTTTATGCGTTATGCCAAAAAAAATTTAAACACGATTTCATTGTGTGTATTTAGTACAGAGTTGTGGGTATTTAGGATTTTATGTAAACATTCTTCCGTTTTTTTCCACAAATGTTTAAAATGTCATTCCTACCTACTGTTTGCATCACATGGTGTGGAAATGACACTTGTTCAGTCAGAAGATTGAGGGTTTATTAAAATAAATTCTCTTGTATGTTTACTTTTGAAGCTAGCAGATCAATTAAACCAGGCAAAGTGGGAAATGTGTACTCCAGTGGTTTGTAATTGGTTTTGTGTATGCATATGTACAGGGTGTGTGTTGTTATAATAGACTCTGGCTTGAATAAGTTGCAGCTTCAGATGGGGAGCTTGTTCAAAGTGTTCTGCGTTGAAGTCTCGATGATCAATGTGTGGTTAAAACCCATCCAAAATAAAATGATACCAGATACACACAGCACTGCTGTTCCTGAGCTGAGCAGATCGTTTGATTTCTGAGGTGGGTGAATAATTGATACATGGCTGTGATACACATCACACTATGGGATATTCAGAAAACGGGGCAGCTGATGAAAGCTTGAGGGATGAAGGTAGAAGGAAGAAATATGGATAGATTGAACTTTCCTGTCTGTCTATCTGTTTTGGTTTCTCTTTATTGTTTTGTGCTCGGGATTGTGTTTTGTAGTGGGACCTTTATATATAATAGACAAGAAAATAAAATGAAAGAGATATTATTGTTTTTTTATGGTAATGTTATTTATTTACTTATTTTACACAAGCTGTTTTAGACAGTTTAGAGGCTATATATTTATTAGTGAAAAAACGCCAATGTTTTTAATAGTAATTCATTTTTATGGTAATTTAGACGTCTATGCTGTCCATATGTTAATAATAGCATGCTTGAGAATTGCTGGTCAGCTTTTGATGAAGACAAGATGTTTATAATCACCAAACAATAAAGAGGAAGAAAAAAAAGATGTTTTTACTAGGGAGCCCTTCATGCATATTATGTTGTTAATGTCCTGATGATGTATTGAACATTTTTGACAAGCAATATTATCGTGGGAATCATTTGTCAGAGCTTTACGCCATGTTTCTGATCATACACTTGTGGGGTTTAATTATTATTTTTAAGCTTTTTGACACTTTTAATGATAAAGACTGGAAACGGTATGTGAAAGAGTAGATTCAGGGCTTCATTTGCTCAATACTCTAAGAAGTAAAACAAAGATAATTGGCATATGTTTTAAAAAGAAAATACAATTTCTAATTGAATATTTATTACTTGCTATTTCTTGTGAAATTTGCTAGCAATTTCTGAATGACAGTTGTTTTCAAATCTTTTTTTTTAATTAACTCCTTGAATTGAATCCGAATTTAACAAGTCTGAATGCAGATTGTGCTTTATATTAGGTATTTTGCTTCACTGACACTAAAATCAGTCTTGTGGAAACCCAAACTTAAGATGTCTGCACAAGTCTTTAGTCAAAGACCTTCAAATGAAAGGCTTCAACGCCACGATTTACTGACTGTGTCGAGCAACGATCCATTTCAGGTTGAAATTTTGCCCGGGATTCTTTTTACATTTACAAAAAACAGATTTTCAGGTTGTGAACTGAATTTAGTCGGAGTTCAATAAATCTCTAAAAACCGAATGCAGATTGGGCTTTCCACTGGGTCTTCCACATCACTGACACGAAGGGGGGCCGTGCCAGAGCTTGTGCCAGAGACCCTCTGGAGTCAGAGGTGGTCTTATGGACCTTCACATCAGAGTCGTCCAGCTGGGT
The DNA here is from genome assembly GCA_032361065.1 of Enteromius trimaculatus. NCBI lineage: Eukaryota > Metazoa > Chordata > Actinopteri > Cypriniformes > Cyprinidae > Enteromius > Enteromius trimaculatus. Next base: position 6,962,367 of record JAUMHP010000065.1, read on the forward strand.
CTGCAGAAGCCCTTCAAAGATAAACACATAAAAGTCAGTGTTGGACGGAGAGAGTGCAGAAGAACGCAGCCCTGGGGTGGGATGCCGAGTGGAAAGAAGGATTTGAAGGCTTGCAGAAAGCAAAAGATGTCAAAGAGTAGGTATCATGGGAGTTTGGGGGTAGACCGAGCAGGATACGAAAGAAAGGACGGGGGGAGTTAGATCCTGAATAAACAACAATGGTGTTTGATTTGGATGTTAGGATCATCTTCTCAATAGACGTGAGACGTGTGCTTGATAATGTTTGACCGCAGAGCCCACAATACTGTGGAAAAGAGGGAGAAGCCAAATAAGGGATAAATACACAATGTCAGAATTAATTTTCATGTAATGAAGCAGAATGAACCACTAATCAACTTTTAAAATAAATAGAGAGAAAATAATGAAGTATTGTTAAAGGAATTTGTATTTGGCGTTTGGACGCCGCACTGCGAAAAAAAAAAAAAAAAAATCAATAAAAATAAAATAAATTGTTTATCTGTTTATATTGTTTGGTATTGCCTTTCAGTAAATATGCCTAAACATCCTTCAAATAAAATTCACTTGAGAAGATATTCTCATGGAACTTGCATTGCATGTTTTTAGTTAGTATTCGCATTCCTGTTCTCACAGAGCAAACATACACCCACGCACTGATGTCTCATGAAAACATCATGTTTCATAGATCATACAAACCCCAATACACATGTCCACTGCTGTAAACTGCTCTCACCTGTATGTTTGTCTATAGGCTCCCCCTTGTGTACACACCTCTATGACACAGATTTGCAAAACTGTCTCTTCCAGAGGTTCAAAGATGTCACGAAAAACCAATTTGTTCATTTTAATTTAGCGTTTTACATTTACTATTCTACATTTAATATTTGCAAACTAGATCAGGGACATTTATTAGGAAACAAATTAGGGTCAATTTTGATTTGATCTACTGTATCTGTCATCCTTTGACAAATGCTAGGTGGCTCCCGACAGATGCCAGAGAATTCTTTTTTTTCTTGGCAAACCTATGCAGTACAAACCCGAGGGGGATAGCAGGAGAGGGTTGCATTGGCCAGAGCGTTTCGGGACGAGAGCTCGCACACATTCAGACACACCCCTGACACGCTCCCCTATTGTGTTACAATGTGTGAGATGGTTCAGGGCCGGGCAGCTGCTGGAAGACAGTGGCGAGTGTGTGTATGATTGATGGCCATGAGTGTGTGTCTCATGAAACAGGACCCCGCAGAGCAGAGAAGAGATGGGAGAAAGAGAGAGGGGGTTCAGTCAAAGGGCGCGCGCTTGGCATTACTGCAAACACACTCATATTTGTCTCTATCTCTGCCCTTTCTCTTTTACCCTACCTATCTATCTGTCTATGATAGGAAGTTCTCTTTGTATATACAGTGAAAAACTTTATTTGATCTAATGGGACGTTTTGTAATTTTTACAGCAAAATGCTGTTAAATGCACGTGAAAGTGAAAACTAAAAGTCATAATTTACAGGGAAACCGACAAACTGACATTATCAGAAATTGTTTATTTGATAGTTATTTACTTTAGGGTTTTTGTCATATATTATGCTGTGAAATTAATGATGACCCTGATGAGCTATGCATCCTCTATATATTTATATATACCTCAGGTTGAATATATGCTTCAGAAAACCCACTTGTGGCGTTCTTTTTTCTGTATATTACAGTTGTCGGTACTTTGCATTTTAATAATTTGCTTCATTCTAGTGTTTTTTATTTAATTTCTAATTTATTTATTTATTACAGTGATAAATTGAAAATAACTGGCCAAAGTAATTTTATTTCTCCCTTGTCTGTCTCTCTTTTCTCATGGCACTGGCTGTGGCTTCACTGGGTCAATCCACCTGCTTCTCCATCAGGTATTTCAATCTTTTTTTTTTATTTTGTGCCTGTCATTCTCTTTCTCTGTCAGCAGCTGTCCATCACTGGGAATTAGTACAATTTATGGGCTGCCATGCAGTCACGAGTCTTACAACAGGCCCCTATTACCTGACCTTTTCTGAATACCATGTTTATGTTTCAGCATGCACAAAGAACTAAAAATATACTTTAAACAACATGAAATCAACTTGATGATATTTATATGTAGCAGTGGGTATTTACATTCATTGTAAATGAAGGTAGACGCTACTTACAGTGAGTGTAAATAGTGGTAGATTTTGTTTGCTTCAAGTGTAAATAGCAACAAATAGCATCTTGTTTACAGTACAGTACATGCAAATACTGATACTATTCAAACAAAGTGTTAATAGAAATGATATATTATTTGTGCTAAAGGTAAATCATCTCAGCAGTGGTGGGTGGAGTTTCTGTTTTCACATAAGCTAAAGTTAGTGTGAGAGTTGTTTTATGCTGTTGTTAACATATTTTTAAATCACTTGTTGAGGAAAGAACTGATATTTTTTTGCCTGGCAGACGTAAAATCTCTTAAATTTACATTATAGAAGGGCCCTGACTATGTTCCCTTTCTTTAGAAATGTAAAAATCATCTTTTCATTTTATAATTGTGAAAAATGACAATATAACAGTTGTTGCTTGAGATTTAGCATGCCAACTCATTTTTTTTTGGGTGGGGGGGTAAAGGTGTTTTGTGCCCAGTAATGGTTTGTTTACACTATAAAATTCTGATAACAATTAAAAAGGTCTTGTCAGACATTCACCAGGAACTAAGCACGTTGGGAATTAATTTGATCAAAAAAAGAGAGTCTTAGTCTGGTCTTTGTGGTATTTCTCCTTCATATGGAAGTGATTTGTGTATTCCAGTGAGTCTGGATACAATCGTTCATTTTTTTCGTCTGACTGGCTCTTCATTGAGAGTCGCTGTAATGTTATTCACCTTGTCTAAAAATACCCTCCTCCTCATGATTTGAGGAAATGAATTACTTGTTAAGAAGGGTGCTGCTTTGTGTTGTCTGTTCTTGACAAATTGCTAAATATGTCGCGCTTATTGCATCGTTGCTAACGTGTCTTTCTGATGGAGTACACGGTCTACAGCATGTGAAATTAGAGTGTTTCTGTTGAAAGCATAATGATGACTAATGGAATAGTGTCTAAAATGAAGTATTCGTAAGTATGCACTGAGGACAGCCTGTGTTCGTTTTGTTACTTGATCCCTAAGACACACAAAACAATGTTTTCTGAATAAATTGTTAGTGCTTGTATGTGTAAAACTTGCCACACTGATGCCTGGATGTTGGTGAAGTGTTCTGGGTGGCTTCAAGTGTCTAAATGGGTCTCATCACCATAATGGTCATCACGTTGACCATTAAACTAAACTAATCACTAGTCGTTTTTACAGTCTCAGTGTGTTTACAATTGCAATCAAACTATTATAACTCAAGCTCTCAGGGCAAGTTGTTTTAGTTATTCCATTGTGTTGGAGTTTTTTAAGGGTGGGCGATACGACCAAAATCTTACATTACATTGCTTTTACATTTAGTCATTCAGCAGACGCTTTTATGGAAGCAATCAAAGTGCTATAACAAGTCTCTGTTAGCAAACCATTTTTTTTATTATATACTAAATAAAATAAAAACAGATAGAATAGAAAATAAATATAGAGCATGTATATATAAGTAATTTTATGTCACTGTGACAATATATATCATCATGATATATATTATAAATGATATCAACATTATTACCATAGAAAGTAAACAGTAAATGATTAAACAAGGAGTTGGACAAAAAATACAGTACAACAAAAAAAGTGTAAAATGTTGCATGCATGTAAAAAAATAAAACATATGCTTACATATTCTTAAAGTTTCAAAAATGATGTAGTCAAAAGAGCAGTGAGATTTTTTTGTGTTAGATTAAAATGAACAACAGACAGCAGAAATATTAGACTGCTGTCACTTTAAGAGATTCCCTGATCAAATATATTGTATAATATAATTTGTACAGGTTAATTGTATCGACTGGTATATTGCCAACCCCTTGTTAGGCTTCAAAATTTCAGAAAGTTGTGTTAATTTGTGAAGATTATAAGGCTGAACAAAGCATGTAAGGATCATAAACTTTTGTTGGCCACGAAGCAATAATACTTTTACAATTGCATTGTCCGAAAGCGAAAAAAAAGAAAAGAAAAAAGAAATGAATGAGCAATTTCCTTAGCAAACAGCGCTAAACTGCCCTTTCACTCACCCTTAAAAACACGTACATGCAGAGAGACACATATTCACTCATGGTGTGATCTTGTCATAGACGACTTGCCTCCCCAAACTCCTCATTCCTGCCGAGGCTGAGTTATGGTGAACTCACTGGGAGTTCAGCAGGGTCTATGACCTCCTCCTGTCATCATTTTGGGGACGTCTGTCTGCACGCAGACGTTAGTGTAGCTGGGCAGAAAGACCCCCAGAGCTGATTAGCATCTCTTAAACTCTACATTACGTTTTCTGACAAGGTATAAGACTGGCGATCTGCTGCAAATTGAGGAGGGCGTGTAGCAGTACTGAGCGGGTGCGTTTTTTTCCGCAGATCAAGGAATCAAAGGCTGTGATAAGATCTCTTCACAAATAATCGTACTGTGTGGTCTTAACCTCCACGACCTTACAGTCAGAGAACAGAAGACAACTTGTCTCGAAGTACAGCTGAACCTCTTTACTGTGAAAACAGCGAGCGGTCTGGTTGGCTGGCCACCAAGTGAACAACAAAACTCGAAGCCAATGACGGTCCATTTAGGGAAAATAGGAAATCACATTTAACCTGCAAAAACATGTTTAGAAAAGTGGCCCGCTGCCAGATCAAGCTAGCATCAGCGGGCATGGTCTTGGGTAGCTTTACAACAAGCTGTCAGTCAAACAACAGAAATGTGGTTATCTAGCAAAACAGGGCCAGCGAGAGAACTAGCGTTACACTTGAAACCAAATAAAAGGTAGTAAAACGACAGCTGTACAAATGCGGAGATGAGAGCTTGACAGTTTAGCGTACTTTATGGGGCATTGCTGTGTCAGTTGAGTGATGCTGGGGGTTTGCGGTGAGGAACTTCGTAGCGTGAGATCAAACGCTGTTGCATACAGTTCAATAATAAACTACGCCCTGCTCGAACATGGCTGTTCCTCACCATAGTCTACAAACAAATTTTAAGACTGTACAAAGAGACATAGGGTCCGTCCAGGCCATGGCACAAGCTTCAGTGAGTTCTAATTATGACGTTTAAGATCACAGAAATGCTTCTGTGTTTTAATATTTAATATTTAGTAAAAGATGTGACTTTCTCCAAACCAAACAATTAGCGGTATCCCAATTTATGGGAACAATGAAGGGTGCAGATACTAAATCTCCTGAATGCTGGAAGTCACTGACAGGTACATATTTTTATGTCTTTTGCTAACAACTTATTGTACAGGTATGTTTCTTACTATTTACATTTACATTTATTCATTTAGCAGACGCTTTTATCCAAAGAAACTTACAGTTGGGGAAAACAACAAACAATTAGTCGTACAGAGGCTAAACAACTTAGGAAGTGCTCATAATACCATAAAACAGGCAATGTTCAAATAGGTGCAGGCTAGAAAGGGAAAGAAAGAGTAGGGTTAATTTTTTATTTTTTTTTTTAATGATGTCAAGTAGCGTTGAAAGAGATGGGTTTTCAGAAGTTGTTTGAAAATAAGGGAGTTGGCATTTCGGATAGCAATGGGAAGATCATTCCCCCAGCCAGGAACGGTGTAAGAGAATGTTCTGGAAAGGGCGTCGCTCGCTGGTGGATCTCCGAGTTCTGGAGGGAGTGTAGAGTGGAAGCAGTGAGTGGAGGTAAGCGGGAGCTGAGCTGGTGATTGTTCCACATGCAAGCATCAGTGCCTTGAATTTAACGCGAGTTGCAATTGGGAGCCAGTGCAGGGAGATGAAGAGAGGAGTTACATGGGCCCTTTCGGGCTCGTTGAAGACTGGGTCATTCTGGATCATTTGTAGAGGTTTGATTGTGCATGAGGGAAGACCGGCTAGAAGAGTATTGCAGTAGTCCAGCCTGGAGATGACCAGGGCCTGAATAAGAAGTTGTGTTGCCTGCTCTGTAAGAAAGGGGCTGATCTTTTTAATGTTGTGTAGGGCAAACCTGTAAGATCGGGACGTTTTCGCAATATGGTCTTTAAAGGAGAGGCGGTCATCAAAGATTACACCAAGATTTCTGGCTGAACTTGATGGGGTAATAATTAATGAATCTTAATGGATGGTGAAATCATGCTGTAGAGTTAGAGTTGCAGGGAAAATGAGGATCTCAGTCTTTGCCAGGTTGAGATTACTATTTGGTTGCAAACTGTGAAACAAACACCTTTGTCTAATGTTATTTTTAAAACAATAAACATGAAGAAAAAAGAATTTTCTATGGAGTCAAAACATAGTAAATCTTTAATCGTTTAACGCTCATGTCGTGTGGTCTCATTTCATAGAGCGAACGCTACTTTGTTCATAGTTTCTCTGAGGACCGAATGTGATGCTATAGTGTGTAAAATTATTAAGAATTATTTACGCTAGGTATTTACATTCATGTTTAATTTGCCTTGGTTTGTAAGCACTAATGAAAAGTGTTCCTTTGTAATTTCTCTGAATGGATAAAGGTGTGACATTTTAAGTAAAAACTACAAATTTGAGTTGTTTGTTGTACCATTATATGTCAAGTCATTTGATGGCTTCTACTACAAACTTCATTTAATTTGGTCTGCAAAGCACAATTCCTACACATTCCTTGCTTTGTTTGAGGAACCGTGTAAAGGTGTAGAAGTACCTATGGGGCAAAATCATTGCTTACATTGGTAGTTAGAAACCAGACATTGTGTTGGCTCGAAAATGTCATTTATTGGCACAACTATAGAGCTGCTATTTTCTATTAAGTGGCTTGGTTTAATCATGGCTTCTCTGAGGGGATGATTGTGATGACTTCTTTTTGTACAAACCAAGGACAGAATGAACGCAAGAGATTTATAGAGTTTGGTCAGGATTATTCCACTGAGAAGCTGGATTAGCCAGAAATTGTTTTTGCAAGATTTCTGGATGGTTATCAGATAGGATGGTTATTTTGAGACGAGAAACAGGTGTGTAAAGTAATATTTACTAATTTTCCAATATTGCCTCGGGTGGTATGGATAGTCAGTCTTAGGAATGTAACATTTATTACATTTATCACGATCTTTTGGAGGGCTACAGTTGCTCGTTCTCATGTGGTTTATTCATTATGGTTGAATGACTTCAATTGTTTTGTGCAAATTCAATTTCTGTTTTTCAAAGAGCTTGGAAACATGTGTAACTTTAAATTTGATCGTGTGGTTTTAAGACAAAACGGCGACATTATTAATCGTTTAAAATTAAATTCTGAGTACAACGTGTGAAATAATTGTGGCTGATTTAAACAGGCACATTGTGTTTTTTGTTGTGCCTGTTGTTTTTTTTTTTTTTTTTTTTTTTTTTGTTATGGTCCGCTTCAGTCTGGTTGTTAAATGGTGTGTTCAATTATAATGATTTGCGCAACAGACTTTAACGACTCTCGTTGTAATTTAGAAATAAAAGAGGCATAGGCTCTAAATTAGGTCTTAATGTGTTTGTGTGGGAGTGCATACTTGCTCACAGAAGAAAGGCAGTACATATGTGTCTAAAATATGGCCGTTTTACATGCCTGTTGTATATGCACGGGGGCTTAATGAAGACATGATTCAAGCATTAAGTATTTCCATACTAATTTTATATGCATGTTCTGCTTTGTAGAAAACCATGCCACCTGTTTCCTTTCTTCCATCATGCATATGCTCTTTCTTACCTTGTGTCTTTTTTTAAATAATGATAGCTGAAATCCTTTAGGTTTGTCAACGGCAAACGCGTCTACTTCAACAGAATCAGATACACAGAGCAGAAATATATTTGGCAGTAATACCAGCGAAAAGGCGGCTAGTTAACTGCCCATAAAGTGTTGCTCATATTTTCAAAAACACTTTAATCGTCGAATAGAGAGTTGGATGTACTGCAGAGCAGAACGCCCGAGCACCTCTCAAAGCGTCAATCAGTCATCCAAATGCATAACATAAAAGACAATTTACAGCCTTTTATCTTAGGCTTTCACAGCCTCTGAGAATGTTTAGTTATAGTACATCAAATGTATAATTTCATTTGTCTCAGGCGACGCACAACCGGGGCCCCAGACCGTAAATTATTTCCCCAGACCTATGCTTCAACCAAAGGATCTTGGTAGGCTGCTGAACGCAATCAGACATGTGGGATTGGATATTGTTTCTCTTTTTTTCATGACTCAGATGTTGTTAATGTAAATGTGTTTAAACACTTCACAAGCAAGTCAGTTTGATACTACAATATCACCATATGCTACTCTGTACTGTACATATTTCAAATATCTCAGAGCATATGTGAAGTAAAGCGTGCCGCTGCACATTGCGTTCATGTTAAGTGTATTTGATGGTAATTTGATTACATGTTCCATTCATTGCAGTACAAACTACTCATGTTAGTCACATATGTAAATGAACGTTCCTATAATCCAATAAGCAACAGTAATCTGTTCTAGGCAATCAGTGCCTCATATTTCCTGAAGTCATCTACTACATGAGTAACAGTAGTAAACACTCTGAATCATATCAAACATCTCTTTAGCCACAGTATCTGAGGCGGTTTGACTTCCGGAAACTACAAAGAGTTGGTTAAAAGCATGAGACAGTGATGTATGGCCTTTATTTAGAGAATATCATGTTGCCCATTATGGCTTATTATGGTCTGTTTCTGGTACTTAAAATAGTAAAGAAACAAATGACTTTGATACTTTTGAACTTCACTTCCTCGCCTGGGTGTACACACATGGTCAGGGCCCATTTATGGGGCCACTGGACTGTATTTTCGAATTTGAGTTTTACTTATGTTTGTTAGTATTCCCGTTAGTTTTATTTTTACTGAACTATAGTACTGTAAATCCTGTAATGCATTTTTAGATGTAAATCAGAAAAAGCATTTAAAGCTGATGAGATTCATCCACAAAGTGCATATACATGTAGTAAAATAGCTCTTACTGTTTTACTGTTTAAAACACAAACAGAGATAGATTGTTCCAAAGTACGACTTCAGATAAAACATAGTTGTTATATTTTTTTTGATTAATAATTAGGTTATGGTAATAAATATGTGTACAATAGCATTACATTGCAACATATTCTTAATAATAGATTTATTGTCTTAAATGCAAATCATTTGTGTATTTTCCAGTATATTATCGAAGCAGCCATATTAAAACAAAATGTATTTAATTGAGATACAATTTTAATTAATATATTAAGCCATGTTTTGGGAAATGTATGCTCAAAACAATAAAATCAGCAATTTATAAAATCTTGTTTTCACTTTAAATGAAGTTTATTAAGTTTTTTTAAGCATCAACTCTCTGAAAACAAGGCATAATATGTTCGCACGGTTTATCTAATTTAACTTACTTTAAATATATTCAGATATTTATTTAGTTTTGCTGGAAATCAAGACAACTGTTGCAAAAATGTCCTTTTTGATGCTCTGGTTAGCCTGTTCTTTCCAGGTGAGGTTGTTGGGATTGTTTGTGAGAGTTTCTCCCAGGTGTTGTTTATAAGCTGTGTTGTTATTCTCACTCAATCATTCACTGTTTGATTACATCATTTTTGTAGTATTCCAGTCAGTTTTTTTCTCTCTTTAGCTTAAACACATAAAGCAGTTTTATTTACTGGTTCATTGCCTGACCTTTTGGATCAGAGTCTCATCTGAGCGATGGGAAGGAGAAGGAAAAAGAGGGCAGAGGAGAAAAGAGACGGGATGGATGAAACACTGTTATGCAAACCTCCACTCATCACTCACTCCTGGACCAGATTAATTGCCCGTTAGAACAAGGCCACAGTGTTGCCTCCAGATGTACTCGAAGTAATGATGTCACCATTTAATGTTCTTCTCTCTCACCATTTTCAATTTTTTATACAATTCTGCATACATTTTGCAGATGGCCTGCACATAACCATTACAGTCCAGAGCAATAAACTGATGAATTCAAGGATTTGCATCTATTCATCACGTTGATGAACCGAAGGTTACAGAGTTTGAGGTTTTAGTTGTTGCTTAGGGTTTATAAGCTGGCTCAGAATCAAGCACAGGAAAATAGGATGAGTGAATCTTTCCAACACCTTTGAGTCTCGCTTTGCCAATACTTTCTTTTTTCCCAAAGTATTACAGCATGTCTCCTTATTTGTCTTCCCTTCCCTCTCTTTGTTTCTCCTTCATATTTATCATGAACCATGTCTTCAGGGTTGTGTGCCATTTATGCAGCGCAATTCCTGAAGTAAGGTGGCAGGATAAAAAAGTTAGAAAAAATTCAATTTTAATAAAAAATAAAATAAATATTATCGCATTGTAATGAATTTTTGTGTTGTAGTTTTTTTTAACTACAACATAACTTAAAAAAATATTTTATTATTTATTTATTTTTTTTTACATAAAAATAATATATTTTGCCATTTGAAATTTCTTTTCAATCATTTTTGATGCTAGAAAAGCCTTTAAGTTTTTAAAGGAAATTAGTTGCAGTAAGACAACAGTTGCAGACCATCTGGCTTTTACGTTTACTCGCTAAAGCCAAATTTGTGTTTTTGACCCTGGCTGTGCATGTAAATAATAGTACATGCATTTAATACGAAAACAACTCTGAGGTCTTTCCATACATTGCAATTACAAACATGCATTGTTTTGCAACTCAAAGAACAGTTACAGACCATCTGGCTGTTATTTTACTCGCTAAAGCCTAATTTTTCTAAATGTGTTCATTTTTAGCCCAGGCTTTATACATATGCAAACAATAGTACAGCATTAAACCCCCCAAAAAACACATGCACACACATTTCGACACGACCTCAGCTGTGAAATTAAAATATCCAGCTTGTGGACAGCATGAGCTCCTTTCTGCACCTCTCAATGGCAGATACTGAGGAATCTGATCTGTGTCATGTGATTATGTGAGTAGTGAAGTTGGGTTATCTTCCATTCAGCTGCGGTCCCAAATATGTTGCACGTGGGATGCGTAGAACTGTTTGTATGGGAGACCGTTTCAAGTTTTGACCATGCATGTAGTAACATTAACCAGTTGGATTTAAACAGGTGCCTTTTTAATGCAGTAGAGGCAAATATTCCGTGTTAATTGTTCAGAGACAATAATCGTTTAAAAGAGTCCAATTATAAACACTTGTGTACTGTAGAGATTGAAGACAAGCCAAAAACATGGTATGGAAAATGGATTCATGGTGTACTCACTTATTATATTCATAATATAATTATATAATGGCTTTTATTGGCAACTTCCATAGCTCCATAGACTTTTTGCCACTTTTATGCACCTTTATGAAGTCTTGTTATTGAATGAACTTCAGCCTTTTCCTGCAGGAATTTGCAATCAGCTGGTTTGATGTTGATTTCAGTAAACCCATTGGCAGGTTAACTGAATCTGGGCGATGGGCTGCCTCTCAGGTTCCAAGCGGGCAGCAGGGGTTACCGGACCCCTCTGGCAAACACTACCTTTGCTTGGGAGAGCAGGGAGTGTTTTGAAGGTGCTGACCCACCGAGAGATCAGAACTTCCCCTGTTATTTGTACAGCCGTCTTGCTGCAGCGTAACTATAATGACTTGTCATGCTAAATGATGTGAGCAAGTGAATTTGATACTGTCCCACTTCTGCGAGCAGGGAGCTGTTTGCTTTGCCGTGGTCTTTGATTCACAAACTCTTACAGAAATTTCTGTGCATTTAATACCCCATGCTTTACAGATGTCTTCTTCATTTGGTCGGTGCTTTAAAATCGATCCTTTCACTTTCACGGAATTTTCTACAAACTTGATGTAGAAAATTTTAAACAGTATTTAAAATCTGTTTTTTACAGTGTAGAATAAAACAAATCCATGGTTGTAGCTAGAAGGTCTTCTCAAACAAGATAAATGATCTGAGAGAAGAAGACAAGGAAGTTATACACAAACCTTAAAGAACAAAAACAGCTTAAACTATTTAAATTTCCCATGCATGACTGATTATTTAAATGCTTTTTGTTGAAGCTTAAGATGAAATCTGCACATCTATAATGTCATCTGCATTTATTTTAATGCCACTGCAGTCCCACATGTGGAACCCCAAACCCCCCCACCCCCAGCACAGACTATGGAGGAAAAACCACCATATTATCATTCAGCAATCAAAGAGACAGCTCAAAATGGAAAACTCTTTGTTGAGATGCCAAGATTCATGAGAGATTCAAAAGACAACAGATTCATGAAAAAGAAAAAGCAACATCCCTGAAGAGCAGCTGTTTTTAAAGGATTTTAGGAGTTTAACAACACAGGCTTTAAGCTTTGTAATCTTTGTAGTTACGTTCGATTATAACTAACAGAAACTACAGAGTAGAAGATGAATATATGTTTTCCTTCTCTCTTCTGTTAGATGTGGTTCATGCCTCGTCTAGTCAAAAATATATTCACAAGGTTTTCCATTGTTTGAGACATGTTGTGCTCACCACACAAGATTTGCATGATTAGGGTGAAAATCATTACATAATGATTAAAAAAATGGCTTTGAACTTTCGCTCAGAAATTGCTGGTAAATGATACAAATAGTCGCTAAGAAATGGCAGATAACACGCCGAATTTAACATAAAATTATAGAGGCTGCGAAAGCGTTTTCTTTTAAAATGTGCTCCAATAATCTTTGTTTAATGTATCATTAAAAAAAAAATCCAATGTGTACGGCATTACATTTCCAGTCATTCTAGATTACTGGATAACGATTTAAAATAGTATTTAATAGAGACTGCACTAAAAATACATCTGATCAATGAAATATTATAGACCTGAGAATAAATTTATTTTAGTGATTAATTTTAAAACTGGTTGTTTTTAAATGTTTTGAATGTCTTTGGCAAAAGTTAAAAATACTTCTGGACCCAAAGCCGCTAAATAGTGTCTGGTCACTGGGGCTCTGACCACACAGACAGTTTCTCACACTTGTATGATAAATAAAACAGGTGTGGGGATTTTTGCTGGCCAGCTGTGGTAAAATTAACCCTTTTCAACAAAGTTACTAACTTTTCGGTCTGCTGGCTAATGGACTTGTTTATTGTGCTATTTATCTCTCTGATCTCCATTAAAAGCGTCTGGGTTTTGAGACGTTTTGTGTCTCAGATGGAGAGCGAGCCTCTTTGATTTTCTTTTTTTTTTTTTTCAATATTTGTCATTCTCTGGCTCATTCTCGGTTTCAGTTTGACTTAATGTTTTGGTTGGTGTGATTTCACAACAAGCAGAACAAAAACGTTGATGCATTTGTCAGCATGTGATGCTCAGAGTCGCTTTATTCTTTTTCACTTGTCTGGTGTAAACAACACATTCAAAGCCCCAGAATGCATGACAAAAGCGCTGTCATCTTTGCATGTTTGGTCTTTTTTTCTTTTCTGTTTGCCAAATGCACATGTATAAATACAGACACTCATCTCTTGACCCACCTTTGACTCACCTGCGACGGCTCTTCCTGAGGGCAGCCGAGAACATTATTTCTGCTAAACAAACCGCAGTGAGAAGATCAGCCAGTTCACATGACCTGTGCCCCTTTGCTTCTTTCTGGAGTACCCTTAACCTTAACAGAAGTACTTTGCACAGCACTGGTGTTGTGTCTGAAGCAGACATCTATATGTCTCTGAAAAACTGTTAAAAAACTGCATCTGTTTTTAGAAGGGCTGAGCAAATATTTACTTTAAAGTTACAGTACAGTATTTTGCTGGTGATGTAAAATTTTAATATTTTATTAAATACATGTAGATTAAATAATGTTGTTTGTTAGTATGCTTTATATTGGTTCAAATTAAAATAATTAAAAATTATTCATCATCGTATTAATTACATATGATCAAAATGCTTGACCAAAACAAAACAAGATATATTTTTTTCAGTATTCTTATATAAAATGTATATTTATATATAGAATAATCATTATTTAGTTAAATCTACCAGGCTTTTCTAGTATGTCTGCAGTCACAGCAAACGCACAGGATGTGCTTTTAATGGATTTCTGCCCCCTCGCTTGACCTGGTCCAGACACTTAGTGACCTTTAACCCTGACCTTGCCCTCTCTCTTCCCACACGCCTTCACCAGACTCTCTTTCACTCACTAATGCTCTTATTTCAGGCTTTGTTGAGAAAAGCTGCATTTCCCAGAGTTTGCAGATAGGTAGGCATGTGGAAACATTTTGATGGATATGAGAGAAGTCATACAACCGTTCCTGAAGCTACTTCACCTATAACTTTGGCTCTTAAACTGTAATATTTCGCAAGAAATACATTCATGTACTGTTGATAATGTAGTAAATTTGGTATTTTGCAAAATACAAATTAGTTGTGTGTGTGTTATTGCCTGATTTGTTTTGGAGGGCTAGTTCTCAGTGTAGGGCCCCTAGGGGTTCTTGACCCATAGTCATGGGGTCCGTGAAATAAATGTAGGGTGCAATGACTTCTGCGATGCACTAAATGCAGATGGAATTATAGAATTAAGTTCAATTGAAATTTTATGTGTAAGAAGAAGGGATGTTTTAACATAGTTTCGGGAAGAGCGCGCTGAGTATCAGCATAGCCGGTACCCATTGACGCTCATTAGTATTATCGCCCACTAGCCCATTAATTATTCCTAATTTAATTTATCCGCCTCGGCATTAATACCATCGTCTCACTCCTCTCAGTATCTAGTTACGCATGATCCCGCCTTCCTCCCCTTCTCCGCCTGTTCTTTGCACCCTCAAGGGGGCGAACGGGACTCTGCCCTCGTTAGGGTTAATATCAGCAGGGCTCGGGGTCCGCCGAGCTCCCGGCTCGCCCCCCGGACAGCACGCCAAACTTGCTTATTTTATTTAATGAAGAAGTTTTGGATAAGAAATGGAAAGTTATGTCAGTACACTTAATCAGATCATGATATTGATTTATGTCTGTTTATACAGTAATATAAATAATAATATACAAAAATAATGTAAAACTGTTAAATAAATTAAGGGTTAAAAGCAAAAAATTAAGTATATTTTTACATTTTTGATTACTTTTTAAAATATCAACTAATACTGTAACTCATAACTCAAATGGAATCTAGAAAAATGAAAAATGCTAAATTTGAGAATAATAAAGCAAAAATTAAAAAAGAAATACATTTTTAGATTTTAGATTTTTATAAAAATATATTTTTGTTATACAATTTGTTCAATTTCTATAAAAAAGTAAGTTCCAAGTAATTATATGTGTTTTTAATTACAGTTAGCTATGTACTGTACCCATTAAAACAGAGTCCAGAAACATTAATCCACAAAAAACAGAAGTACCAATGGCATAGGAGTACAAACTGTAGTATTGTTATAATTAAGAGGATGTCATAATGACTAATGTTCTGAATATTTATTCTGCTGCCTTTCACGTCACAGCTCAGGTAGTAACTGGGTTTTGGGGTTGTACACTTTCTTATGGTGCCGGTCACCATTGTCTTCACGTCATTTCCCTGCCATCACATTCCTTCCACATCCATCAACGTTTATTACAATTAAAATTTCTGCCAGTCACGTTTCCCAGAAGCCAGAGTGACTGCGACTCTTGAGGGCAATAAAACACTAAGCATTGTCAGATCTAACTGGTCCAGTTGAGGAGTTTTACATTGGCATTTTGAATAGCGATCCTGTCGTCGTCTCTTAGCTTAGAAGTCTTCCACACTTAAGCAGCTCTTAGGCGACGTTACATGTGGAAGTGTTAAAGACTGAATCGTAGGTGAGTTGTTTTAAGTGGTTTGCTTTTGATGGTGTTGTTTTGACAGTAATCAAGGCCACGTTCTTGACGTTTACACAGGTGGGGCGACCCTTTAGAGGACCATGCCAAAATATGCGGTCGCAAGTAACGTGTAGCATGTTTAAAACCTTTTCTAAACAGAGCGCTCGAGGCTCCCGGCAAGTACGTGCTTAGACCTTGTGTGAGAGATCAGGCCTGAGCCACAGAACGCCAACTGTACCTAGCATCTGTACTATTTGTACTATTGTTTGTTTTTCATTATCTAATTTGTTCCAAAATGTGTTTATACTATGTATGTTTGTTCTGGTGTTCTTTTTCTTTATTGCGCCTTTTAAAAATAATTTAAAAATCATGTTCTTTCACCTGTAAATAATTATATGAATTGAAATTGCATTCACTAAGCAGAACAAACAAACAAACACACACACACACACACATTTATACACACACACACTTGCACGCACATACATACATGCATATGTTTATACACTGACACACACACACACATTTACACTACATACATAAATATATATACCGTATAAACACACGTATAACTCTAGTTATATATAAACCACACACTCACAAACACAAAAAATGAAAAATGAAAATTACTCCATATTTCACTTTATAGGTTAGTTTTACGACGCAGTACTTGCAGATATATCTGATTTACAGAGCTTTACCAAGCGTGGAAGAGCCAGGATAATTGTTAAAAAACACTGACTGTGTTCGTCTGAAAAGTCATATACACCTAGGATGGCTTCGAGGTGAGTAAAATATGGGGTAATTTTCATTTTTGGGTAAACTATTCCTTTAATTCAATTCAATTCAATTCAAATGAATTTGTATAGCACTTTTCACAATACATATCATTGCAAATACACCAAGGTAATGTTTTACAGTATATGTAGTAGTAGCTTGTACATGTACATATGACATAGATGTGAGATAAAGATCAATTAATGACAGAATTGAACAGACAAGAAACATTATAAATTAGTAGCAGAGTTCGGTAGTGCTGTGTGTCGTTCCTCTGTGGGGTTGGCATCGTCTCTTCTTGAGTGTTCTGGATCCAGACTGGAGCTTGTGAAATCCTTGTTACCACGGGATGACAATCACATGGTAGAAACAGAACAAATAGGAACAAAATTAGCGTAGCTGCTGTTCAACATCCGATCAGATGTAATTGACGAGATATCTTGTCGGTTGCAGGGAAAGAGTTAAAAAGCAGTTTCGAATGGTTTTCTTTTAAGAAGTGTAGTATGGAATGAATATATGAAAACAGATGGAGAGGTCTGGAAGACGAATGTTGGGGCCAGCACTTGGGACAAACCTGGGAAAAAGCACATCTACATGTTTTCTTTGCATGATTGCGCACACAATTCCCAAACTCACACAGACTGAATGAAGTGAAAGCGAGTGATGGAAGAGCTCTGCTTATGTCTTCTGTCACACATATGCAGTTTAAGCACTTCTGTTCTCTATGCATGTAGTTAGTTGAATTAGTACCTTTTTTCTCTGTTATTTCTTGGCTTGACTCAGAAATGAGGCTTAAGCAAAGGTTTGCAGTCCAGGCCATCTGTGTTGATTTTTCTGATAGAGCCATATGAAACTTTCATTAGCTTCATCAGTGTGTCATATACACTCAGCTTTCCTCCAGGCATTGAGACATTGCTTTTTATATTAACAACTAAATTTTATTACTGTTATTGTTAGCACTGGATGACTTTAGTCATAACAATTCACAGACTGAACCGTTGATCTGATTTTGGTTTTCATTCAGACAATACCTGCAGGACATAATTAGACCAGGCTATTGTACTGACCTTTAGCAAGTAAGGGGAAACTGAACACCAGCGCAGGACTTCTCCATTCTTCACTCCCGAGGCTCTACCTTCCCTCGGATCTGCAGACTAAATGATGTCAAACTCTCCAGATTTTGCCCTGAAGAACTTGAGTTGTTTCAGTGGATCTGCACTCATGTCAACTTTACTTTAATACACTTCCTGCTAGAAAAATCTGATCAAACTTGCCTAAGGTGGTCAAGCTTTTGAAACACGGTTAATCAGTTCCCTACTATGTGCCAGCTAGCCAGAGCTCATAGAACATCCACCGAAAGCAAATGACCACCTAGAAACCACTGTGACACTGTAAATGGATGCCATTGCAGGAATTTTTTTTTTTTTTTTTCAAATCTGCTGTTGGATTAATCTCACCTGGTCTTTCAGTTTTTAACTGATTTTTCCCAGGTTGTTATTGTGAGGTTAGATCAGCGTGACTAATGACCAAGATGACTTTGACCACTCAATTGGAGTAGATTCTTGCTAAATGAAGCAGATCCAGCATATACTTTAGCATAGGAAACTTATATGCAAGGTAAGATTCGTACTGTATATTTAAAGTACCCCTTTATGAAAGGTTCATATTTTGGTTTTGGGAGTCCCAAACAAGTTGACATGCACCCAAGGTCAAAAAACACCTTTGTTTTCTTTTCACTTTAATTTTTACCTTTTTTGTTCAATGACTTCCAAACGATTCATTCAACGAATTTTTCCAAACCTTCCAAACATTTTCATTCAAACCAGCATGAAAGATCAACAATTGGGCAGACAATATGCTAATGTTTCATATTGATGTCAACAAACTAGACTTTTTTTTTATGACTCATTTCGACGATTCAGAGTCAAATCTTTCTTTTGGCAGACAATAACTTTACACATGTTGCACTTTCAGATTTAAAACTTTGCAGGATGTTTTCATTCTGTGTCACACACAGAGGTCATTTTCAAAATCCATAATTCGGGGCACTTTCAGTATTTCTTTTAATATTTATATTTAAATTATTTAGTGTGTTATAACACTGTATTAAAATTGAATGAATCATCCAATTATTCTTGAATGAATGCATTAAATAAGCATACTATTTTATATATATAATAGCATTCTAATAAATTTTCGAATCATTGACTGGCATTACAAACCACATACTCAATCTGAATCCATTTTCATGTCAGTGATGTCAGATGTCCTGGTGACTGTTTGGGTCTGTGTTTGTGACATGCGTCTGCTCTACAGACCACAGATTGTTGACAGGAGTTGGCAGTGGGGAACTTCCTTCTGCCTGTGCTATAGCAAGCAAATAACTTAATCAAACGCAGCAAGGCCTTCGCTTTCAACTCAGCAGTTGTCAGAGACAGGGGGTAAGAGGGGGCATCCCAGACTTGAGGAGGCAGACAGGGGGACAGAGACACAGCTGCTGCCCCTGAGGAGACAGAGGACGCTGGGGTAAGAGCCGTGAAGGACATGGAATGGTCGTAGAGAACAAGATTCTTTGCTATTAAGCAATTTATAACAAACATGCATTTATGTCTCAGTTTCTACAGACATGCTTTTTAAAGGATTAGTTCACTTCCAGAATAATAAAAAAAAAAATTCTTAAAACTCACTCATCCCCATGTCATCCTAGATCTTCATCTTTTTCTTTCTTCAGTAGAAAATAAATAGAGATTTTTAAGGAAAACATTCCAGGTTTTTTTCCCCAATATAGTGTATTCCCAATAAGTCTAAATTGCAGTTCAGTGAAGTTTCAAAGGGCCCAATCTCAGCCGAGGAATAGGACGTTTCATAGTGCTTCAGAAAGCTGGGAGATTTTTAAGTCAGTAAATTGATTTAGAACATAAAATAATGTTTGATGTTTGGTATCATAAATAATTTTCTGGCATTTGAAAGGTATCAAAAAAATAAGCACGTCCGCATGCAAATCGCATGCAAAATATATACAAAAAACTAATTTAGCTTGTGATGAGGATGTGGGCTTGTTCTGCATTGCTTTATTTATTTATTTATTTATTTGCAGTATTCAAATGTTTCTATCATTCTCTACGGCAACAAGCAGGAGAGCAACTTTTTCCCCCCTCATTTATTTATATCACTTGCGCACACATTACATCATAATTGCAATTTCCAAGCTCCTAAGTAGGAACCGCCCAAGAAAACTTTAAAAGTCTTTGAAGAGTCATATAGTAAACCTTACGTAATAAAAAAAGCTATTGTTTTATTTATACATGTATTTAGTTTACCAGTGAAATTTAAAGGCAGTTTGACATTTCTTGCCATCACTACATTACTGAATGAACCCAACACGTATTTGGAAAAAGTGGAGATCTGTATACATTCAGATAGCTTATATATAAATCATGTCTTCTGCTCTGTATACATGAGTAGGTTTTTCCCCTTCTCTACACTTTCCCTCGATGATCAGCTACTGTAAACTAAACGCTGTAATGTTCAAGATGTCTACCAATGTTGCTCTAAACTGCTCATCTTGCACTGGGTGCGTTTCCTGCATAAACATCACCCCAATGTAAACTTTATTTGGGATTAATAATCACACTTAAGCATCAAAACTAATAATGAACAATTTTTGATGTTGTGGGAAAGGATTTTTAAACCTCGTGTGCCAGCGGTGTCTCTGAGACGAGCTGCAGTTTTAAGTCCCTCTGTAAACACTGTTGCATCCTTTGTAAAACCACAAACAGTAAACACACACCAGCTCTGAAGCAGCCAGCATTCATCACTCTTATTGTCTGATTAGTGTAACGTCAAGAGTTTAGAGAGCGGTTAAAGGGCATATTTACAGATGTCTGTTCCATAAAAGATGTTTGCCCTCTGTCTGTGCTCTCTGATAGCAAACTACAGCTGGACATAGGCATCATATTGGCTCTGTCACTCTGTCATTGGTTGATTGCTAAAGGCTCCTTCCACTCATCCCACACCAATCAGAAGCCCTGAACGCTCATTGATCCCAGATGTAATGGTGTAGAGGAGGTTTGAAGGCTCATGTGGATCGGTGATGGTGGTCAGAACACATTATTGTCTGGATATCCACTCTTAGTTTTCAATCTTTATCTATATTTTCTGTTTGTGGTCTGGTAATATATTTTTTCTTCCGCTTCATTTGTTTTCTTTATACGTTATGCCTTAATTTGGGCAACAGAGTGGATATTGTGGATCCACCACACTTATGGGAAAGGTTTTGCTTCAAGTTTTTTTGGTACCATACTTCCCCACGATATTGAAGTGAACATGCTCAAAGAGGCCTTTTAGCCGTTCTATACATAACAATGACATATTGAGGACGTGTAAAGTCCCCCAAAGTTTCGAAAAATAGTTTCAAAGTGCAAATTTTCCAACATAACCACAAAATGTGTGAAAACAGTGCATGTACGTGAATATTTAACAGGCAGTCTATTGGTATTTGGTTAACACGTTATTTCCAAAAGTTAGTCCACTTTAGACATTAAACTAATTATAAGCCACTGCATGTAAATTCACATTCATTTGCGACAGCATGTAAAAGAACAGTTATTATAGTATTCCAAGACTGCCTGCTTAGTATCTTATTTTGCTGCTGCCACAAAAGACATTCTACTGGCTATAAATAACTTTGCAAATGTGTGTCAGCTTATTCTACTAACCCTAAGAGTCTACTAATACACTAATGAGAGTTAGTTGGCATGTAGTTGCAAATTAAAGAGAGTTACTTGGCATGTGGTCACACAGTTATTTATGGTTATAGAATGTCTAAAGTGGATGAGGCATGTAAATGATGTGGCGCTTTGGGGTTGGTAACAGAACAGAGGCTTTGTATTAGAGCTGTCAAACAATTCAAAAATGTAAATTAATCATTTGTTTGCGCATAGCATTCCTTTTCGGTGCCGTCATTAAAGGTTTGTCGGTGTTTCCTGTCTATATGACAAATCTCTTTTGGTGCGAGCTGAAGTTGCAGATGATAAAGCACCTATCCCAGTTCACTCGAGGAGATGGTAGCGTTCTGTGAACTTGCATACCTGCACGGTATTTTTCCCGCAAACCAGGTCTGTTTTCTGCTCTTGACTGGCATATTTTGTGATACACATCATGACATGTGCTGTTCTCGGCATCTGCTCTGCTTTCACACTGACCGGCAGGCCTTTCTGACGTCTCCATAATTCAATAATCGGTCTCCTGGAATCCCGTCGTATGCCTTCCCTTCACTCTCCCCAGGGCCTGCTGTATGTTGGACTTGTGGGACTCAAAGCTGGTATGCAAAATGTGATAACATAGACATCAGGTGAGCCTAAAGGTCACTGCCAAAGGTCTCACTCCCTTAATAAAAGGGCTTTAAAAGGTCATATCAAGAGGAGTCAAATGTCCCTGTGAAAGGGTTTTCAACGACTCGCAACTGATGTGATGTGGCACAGATAGCATGTACAGTAAATATGCATATGCATTCAAAAATTATGAATTTATTTATGACCCTGCGTAGACAGCAACATAACTGACACATTGGAGGCCCAGAAAGGTAGTAAGGACATAATTGAAATAGCCCATGTGACATGGAATTGCAAATGTAAGACTTCAGGAATATAAACTCACAATTGTATGATGTAAACTCAAAAATGCAAGAAATAAAGGCCAGAATTTTGAGTTTACATCTGGCAATTCTCAGAATTGCGGGTTTATGCATCTGATAAAAAGTGTTAATTGTGAGATCTAAACTCCATTTAGGTCCTTTTTTCATTCTGTGGTGGAAACATGCTTCCATATATGACCCTTATAGACTCAGAGAAAAAGAAAAAAAGGAAAACCCTACCACAAAGGAAATAAAGACATAACCCTGAAGGTACAGCTTGTTTCTGATTTTTGAATGCAGCTTGGACAAATGCCCATTGTTTTGTCTTTCTTCTTTCTGATAGTGGTCTCTCTTTAAAATAACATTAGCATATGTGTTCAGCATAAACTGATAAATGTGTTTTTAACTTAATTTCAACATAATCATGTTCCTATTTAACTGTGTGCTACATACAAACTCTATTATTTGCGGTTACAGATTTATATAAGTAGCATATGGAGTGTACAGGGCACATGATGGCCCCTGTTGTACGTTTAAGAAATAGGCCTCCTTTGGCCAGCGGCTAAAGTCAATTATATAAAGCAGATTGCACATTTTCTTGCTAGTAGTTTTTGTTTATATATTTTCTCTCATGTGTTTGAATAGGCTGATAGATACTTAGATTTGCAAATGCAATAATTACTTGGCAGGCCACTGGTGTGACCTCTGTGTGCAGTAGACTGCTCTCAATGGTCACAATAATGATTTAGATCAAATTCAACCACAAACAGTGGTATCATTTTCTTCTTTGCTTTTTTACTGGGTCCCATTAAAGTCACAAATCCAAATTATAATAAAAAAAATAATAATAATTTTTACACACTGTAAAAATGCATTATGTTTTATAGTAGCCTGTGTTTAATCCAGTTGTAAAAAAAATTATTTGACTAAAGTATGTTTAAAAGTTTGCCATTAGTAAAATTGATTTTAAAAGAAGTCTCGAATTTATTTTAATTTACAGTTCTGTAATTCTATGCAATATGCTGATTTGGTGCTTAAAAACATTTCATATTATTATCATTGTTGAAAACAGTTGTGCTGCTTTATATATTTTTTTTATACATATATCTGAAATAGAAAATAGAAATATTAGTTTTAGTGCATCCTTGATATGTAAATAAAAGTATGAATTATTTCTTTAATAAATAAATAATACTGACATTGGAAGAATTAGTAATGGATTTATTCATTTTTGTTAGATTTTTCTTCCCATCAGCGTCTGACCAACTGTTCCTGAAATACCTGTTGCACTTGGGTTCGATTATAGTCTGTTACATTGGCCTACAGAAGCTGATTTGTGTTAAACCACATCTCCGGTGGACTTTCAGCATGACCTTTACCCTCGTTGTGTGGCCTTTTCCCACATGATGAAGTGCCTGGTTCACCGAATCATCGTTTCTGGCATTAGCGAATCATAAAACACCTTTAAAAAATGTGGTTGGTTCAGGGTCAGCTCCAACTCGAACACACGTGTAGCGTTGTGCTGTCAGCATGAAGGGGATCTCTCACACTCCAACTAATGGATGGCAAATCTGCAGGGCGCAGTGTTTGATGACCCATCCGCCCACACCACCACCATATGTGACCCAATATCGCGAACAGAGCAGTTACTGATGTAATTAAATTGGTTTGTGTTTGTGTATGTCTGCATCACTCTGGGTAATGTTGTTTGATTGTTATTTAATGGCTTTTTGATGGTGTTATTGTCTTTTCCCCTTTATCCAAGGCATTTTTTTTATGTTGACGCAAACAATGCTATAATATATTTGGGAAAGTGTTTAACTTCGCTGAAATTGTGGTAACATCCCAGGGAAATGTGGTATTGCTCAGAAGTGTTTTTTTCGTAAGTCTGGAGTCTTGGTTTGTTGTAAGTCAACATGCAATCAAACTTGACCCTTTTTACCATTTTAATTATTATGTATTGCTGCATTCTAGTGTGTAACATCCACTTTAGCATAAACAACTTATTTAGGTTTAACAGCAGTGTTATTTTGTTATTACTTATATACTATTATAGCATTTATTCATATTTTTCATTAAAATTTTTAGTTAAATATTCTGTAAAATATTAATAATTCTGTGTATAATTACACTTTGTTATTATAGTCCTTACTTAATTTTACTTAATTTACATTTTTTTTATTTTTTAAGTCTAATATTTATACATACTTTAATTTTAGCTCTATTTGAATTATCTTGTAATGTTTTGATATATTAAAAACTAAATCTGTAACAAAAAAACAATAAAAAAAATCTACATCAAAATCAAAAAAAATATTTATGTTGGCTTAATGTTATTTCGTTTATATTTGATGTACTGAAATAATTAAAACTTAAACTGAAATAAAAATTGATCAAATATGGCATTAAAATATAATTTAAAAAATATATATATGGCATTAAAATTAATAATAAGATATCTTAATAATATTCATCCATTTTTATTCAGTTTTAGTTTGAATTATTTTAAAACTAA
>JAUMHP010000065.1:6990278-7000533 GCA_032361065.1 Enteromius trimaculatus
TGCTTAAAAATAATAAGTGTAATATTGTTACCATAATTTTTTTAAGTAGATAGCACGTAAGACTTTTTACAGTGTAGGGATAAAAACATTTTTTGGCTCACTTTACAGCGATTTTCACATCAATACTAAAACCTGCTGAATAGATTTCCGCTTCCCCAAAACCTGAGCTTGTGGTTTACAGTCATCAGAAACTGATTCAATGATAACAGGCTGCAGTAATGCTCTATTTAAAACGTCTAGTGCTGGAGTTACGAATGTTTTCATCTCAGACTGCGAGTTTGTCTGCAATATTTAAAAACACAGGGAATCACCAGTACATCTTCCAGTGAAGCAGACTGCTTTTCATGCATTTTGAGCAGACTTTCATACCTTGCATGCTCGTTCAGACTAGAGATTTGCCTAGACTGGGTTTAATGGAGCGCCAAAATATGAGTGTGTAATCTGGGAATCAAGACCACATGATCAAGACCGGTTTGCTACATCGCATGTGTTTTTTTTAACACTACAGATGACATTCATGTAGACAGAAGATTTATTTAAGACTAATAACCAAATAAAGAAATAAATAAAGCTTATCTATCATTAATACTAGGACCCCAAATTACTGACCTCTGACCTATTTATATACAAATATATATAAATACATTTATATATTTGAACACATGTACATAATATTATTTATTTAAAAGTAAATAAATACATTTACATGTTTAAATACATATTTTTTTTTATTTCTGTATTTATTTAACATTTATTTATATGAATTGGTTTGTTTACATAACTTAATAAAATGTAATTCTGTGACATGTAAATAATCTGTTATGTTTTATCATATTGTTTACTGTATTTATTTGCTTATTTTTGCTGTTTTAGGCTGTTTAGACTTTTGTATAATTCCAGAAATTAGCCCAGTGCATAAATGTATTATATTCGTAGGATTTCACATATATTGAAAGGAAAGAGTTTAAAGTCAAATTATTAGTCTTGTGGCTGATGTCATTAGTACTATGTCGCTGCGATGATTGAGGGTCAAGATTATCGTTCTCCCAATTCTATTTTAATCATGTGTTATGTTCGGCCAACTGGCGCGTAACTCATTGTAAATGACTCACTACAAAGCCTCCTTACTGTACTGCAAAGCTTGTTTTTACTAGCATCTGATACTTGGCGAGTGTTAATTTTGGACTCTTGACTGTTGTGTTGAAACTGTAACACCTTTGTAGAAAGCAGATGCTGTCTGGTTTGATTATATCACTGGAATGTTCTGCCTATGTTTATAGTGTATCGGGAAAATCTTACAGTCAGCTTGTTTCAGAGTGGAGTAGAGACAACAATCACTTACGACCATTAGAAATAACACGGTGGCCTTGCTGATGTTCAGATAACATAAATACATCATTATGGGCCTTATTATGCCTTAAACCTATCAATGTGTTATCGATTTGTGTGCAGTCACGTGTGTAGTCTTGATTAATGACTTTAACCTCTTACCTGTCTTAATGAGTAGCTACTTCATGACTTTTTAACCTGGATCCCAAGCTGCTTTTGTCATGCAGCGTTTGACGGAGCGTGAGTCTGAACATCCTCTCGCTGTTCACTGTTATAATCACTCGTACTAATGGGAGAGCCACCCAACGAGTGTCTGGGACCCTGTCGAGTCCGGCCCCTCTCATAAACACCAACACTTCCAGCGTCAACAAACAGATGGAAATGTTTCGCTGCCAGGCGGTTGGGGGTGGAGGGACAGAGTTGTTTATCTGGAGGTCAACCGAGTTAACACTCCATCACGCGAGGGCCAAACTCCTAATAGGTGCAATTACACGGGCAAACGCCGACCGGCACGCATTACATTTACATGCTAATGGCGGGTTCCATATGTTTCTTTTGGTGCAGTGCGACTTAAATTGTTGATTTAATCTTTGCACAAAAGCGATGTTAAACGGGTCGCGTTTGGAGGAAGTGAAATCCGTGTTTGTTTTGCTGTGGTTGGACAATAAATGCGTGCAGATGCTGCAGATGCATAAAAAAAAATCGCAAGTTTTTGAACGATTAAAGCTAAAATGTGCTAACAAACGGTTATTATGAAAAAAAATCAGATGTATTTTATTAAAATCATTTGAGCGAACAGCGTTATTCAAATCAAAATACCCGATGGCCAGGTTTCATCTGCTCTTCTTTGGCTGGTCAACAAAGCTGGAACAATACAAAACAGGCACCATAAAGCCACATAAATAGGAGGAAACTCAATGAAGCTGCGCTGTTGCGTATCATATTTAAGGCTGAAGTACAGTCAGGTATTTTTGCAGTTAATTCGGTTCAGCACAACAAGAGAAGATCATATAGATTTACACATGAGGCTAAAATTGCACTTTTGGTTAATAGTGCGTGAAAAACATGACAAGAAAGCAGGCATGTTCAAGGTCTGGTCATTGTCATATTAGGTTATGTATTACAAGGATAAATACCTCTTGCTGTTTTATGTTTTGTCTGTGAAAGAATATGGGAATATTGAGGATATAGCCTTTTGATTTTTTACATATACTTTACGAAAAAAAAATTATTAAAACAATTAGGGCCGGTTTCCCGGATAGGGATTAGATTAAGCCAGAACTAGACCTTTGCTAGTTTAGGACATTTAAGAATTTTTTAGAAACATATCGTCCAAAAATGCATTATCTGTAAGCATTTTAAGACCAAACAATGGCAAAAATGTATTTAAAGATATCTGAGTGCAAGCTTTTTCCAGTTTAGACAGCTCTTATTTTAATCTAGGACTAGTGTTAAACCCTGTTCGGGAAACTGCCCCTTAAAATAAATTTATTTAGTTAATATAACATTTCAAACAGTATAATGTTTGTTTTTCCCCCTAATTCGATGATTGTAAATTTATTCAAAAATGTATACATTTACATAGTTATGTAATTTATATTGTATTTAATGCTAATTATTATATATTATATATTTATTAATTATATAAATTATTTTTTACTTAAGTTTTACATTCATTTGTTTTTTATAATAATGTACTTAAAAAGCTCAGTATAGATTAAAATTGTACAAAAGCAATGTCTTGAAAACAGGGTTTCAGAAATCCATGTGTGATGATTTTTTGATTGCTGTTTAACACATGACACTTCGACCACCTCACACACACAGAAAGTGTGCACGCAAGCACACTCGCATACACTGGAATGTCCAGATAACTCACCTCTCCTCCTCTCCTCTCCTCATTTGAAACGGTTGAGTTCAGTCCTGTTATTTAGCTGTTCGTGATCTCTCATGAGCAACAGCATTTGATTTGACAGTCAGAGTTCCTGCTTTGTTACAAGCTCCTCCAGTCAACATAAACCACCTGTCAGACATCACAGAAAGCCAAATAACTCGCTCTGTTTGTACATTTCACATGAACATGAAAGCAATTTGTTAAAGTGTGATGAATAATGCTTTAGTTATGAAAATGGCTTAAATCATAGATTAAACCTTTTACAAATTTTGATGCATTTTCTGTAGTTGATATGGCACTAGAAGCTGTGAAAAATAATTCAAATATTATAAATTACTTTGGATTTTTCTCAGTTTTCACTTTCATTTGAGTTAAATTTTAGTGATTTTGTTGTGAAATTCTGTCATTTTTAATATTTTTTTGTAACTTTTAAAACATTTTATGGTAACACTTTACAGTAAGGTTCTATTTGTGAACTGCATTAAACTAAGAATAAAAATACTTTTAAAGCATTTTGTAAATGTTATTTTCAGCATTTACTAATACGTTATTAAACTTAAAAGGTTAAAAAGATTTATCTGGTAATATTATTTAATGGATCTGAGCTAACGTGAACAAACAATGAGCAATTGTATTTTGATTAACTACATTAACGAATGCTCATTGTTAATGTTAGTTAATGCATAAATGATGGGGC
Organism: Enteromius trimaculatus; assembly: GCA_032361065.1. Lineage (NCBI taxonomy): Eukaryota > Metazoa > Chordata > Actinopteri > Cypriniformes > Cyprinidae > Enteromius > Enteromius trimaculatus. The sequence goes on from JAUMHP010000065.1 coordinate 6,994,199, forward strand.
CTTAATGTAAAGTGTTAGCATTTAAATTTTATTTTATGTAGTTTTATTTTTATTTTTACATTTCAAGTTCAAATAAATGAAAATAGGAGATAGCTAAAAGTTAATATTTTTGTTTTATACATTTTATACATCGGTTAGTTTAACTTTAATAAGCATGGTTATTAATCAACTACCCATTAAAAGTTAGTGATTTTTTTCTATTGGTATGTAGAGGAACCGGTTCAAGTACAATGTATTATTTTATTAAGTTACTATTGTTGGATAATTGAATAATAGGATAATGTGTGAACTTCCTGTAAGATAGATAACGTAAAATTTTCCTGGGACAAAGGGTTGTCACAGTGTAACCCCCCCCCACTCAAACCACACACACATTCTGGGATTAATTTCATTTCCTTTTCCTTTTTAGACTTTAATTTTGCCAGCGAGGGATATTGGAGAGGAAAACACATTTGTGGTTTTCGGAGAGGATTGAATTCTGTGATTTCACTGTTGACGCTTATTGCGAACAGTTGTTGCGCCCAACACAAAGCCGGAGGAAAACAATGACGTTTTCATTAGTTTAAGACTAAATGTCACAGTAGCTAAATCAAGCCTATGCGTGACTATTAGAACCAGACCTTCTCGATCGGATAAAGATCGGAAATTCGAGCGGTTAGATCGTCAAAGCTAAAAATAATGATACACCTCAATTATCCGATTTCTTAATGTTAACGTAGCGGGACAGGCTATAGGGGAGAACATAGGAGACATGTAAAACCCCCGGAGACCTCGATTGCATCCAGACTCAAGTTTTTAATCTCGCAGTTGTTACTGTTACGATAATTGTCCATGAGACAGTTCATCAAATGCTGACAGATAAAAAGCACCAGAGGCCCCTTTCATCGGCGTCTTCAGCATTGAGCCGTCAGCCTCAGTTCCTCATCGTGTTTATGGGCTCTGCTGGTGAAGAACATAGTTACACTTGTATTTATAGCCGTTGTGGTTTGGTCTTTTGTAACGTGATAGTGTGTAGTGCAGTAAGCCAGAAGAGCTCAACGATGAAGCCACGGCTGTGTTGACTATGATTCGCTTTATCACACACAAACCCTGGGACGTCATTACAACGGTGGAAGTTGAGCTAAAAACCATATATGATATAGAACAGACCACATGAGAGAAAGAGAGAGCAATAGAAAGACAATGTTTGAAGATAAAGACTGAAAGTGCGTCTTAAAGAGCAGGCAGGTTCATAGAAACAACTTTCAATACACTCATTACAGTGCCCTTTAACCTCTGGAAAGAATGTTACGGGTTTTTATACAAGTTTGAGTTCAGTTTCTAATTTTCTCTGATGTTTACATTGGATAATAACTTAAACAAATTACTCAGTTTGTAAAAACAAATAAAAATTGTGTACACTTATGTATTTACAAATGAAGTCAACAGTGCACTTCGTCCTGGAGAGCTTTTGAAGCAGTAATGGGAAGCTCATTTTTGTTAAAACAGTAAATGGAGTTGTATGTCTGCTTGATTTCAAACAGGTTTGTTGCCATGTTGGTAAGATTAGTGGATACTTAGAAGTTAACACATGCAATATTGTTAAGAAATCTGAGGTTGATAAGAATTTTTTTTACCTTTAAAAAAAAAAAGTCTCACCAAGACTTCTGGCTGTAATTGTGTTTTGCCACAAACTGATTTAAAATGTATTATGGATTGAAACATTGCTGGAAACACCTGGTTAGTACACAGTTTGCTGAATAGATTTTAATTGCATTACGAGCATACACTTAATTTTAGCTTGTTTTTACAAATCGACAGATATGTAGAACGTAATTGGTGTGTTAATCAACAACATGTCACAGATCGAGTTTAAAGGAATAGTTCACGCAAAAGTTACATTTTGCTGAAAATGTACTCACCGCTGGTTCATGCGGGATGTTGAAGTAGTTGTTGAATAAGAGTCCAAATAGCTGATTAAAAATATCACTAATCCACACAACCTCAGTCTGTCATGTAACATCTTGTGAAGTGAAAAGCTCTGCGTTTTGCATAAACTGGAGAAATCAGGACTTGCATTTTACCAAGAAGCAATGCTTTTTAGTTACAAATGTCTTTATAATAGAACTGTTTCTTACAAACACACAGCACACTTTTTACTCCACAAGATGTTTATTGATAGACTGGAGTCGTGTGAGTTACTTGTGGATTACTGTGATGTTTTTACCAGCTGTTTGGAGTCTCGTTCTGACGGCACCCATTCACTACAAAGGATCCATAATGTAAAATTGATCCACTAATGGCATGGTGTTCATTCTTTGGCGGTCAATGAGACAAGTCAGAAGCCTCAAGCTTCTTGTAACGAGGACGCTGACACAGAATGTGAATCCATTTGCAGAAGTTTATTAAAAGTAAAAGGCAGAGACAGGTTAATCAGTTCATGCAGTGGGTCAATATCAGAGAGGCAGTCCGATCTGGCGTCATACACAAGGGCAATCCAAGAGGCATAAATGGTAAGGCAATCAATGGGTCCAAACAGAGATATAAACATCAGTCCGATAAACATACCAGGTTAGAAGGGAAATCTGTGGAATCGTAGTCAATGGCAATCAGAGTCGTAACAAGGTCAGGCAGAATAACAATGAGAGAAACGCTTGGTAAGGCAGTGGCAATACTTCGCAAAGTACTGGAGTTTGTTCTCAGGCTTTATACAGGCCTGACAGTGAGTGCAGAGGGAGCGGAGTTGAGCTAGTACTCGGGGGAGGGCTTCCTCTGCTGGCTTGGCATTACAGTTCTCATCCAAAATATTGGATGAAAATATACATTTTGTGCCAAAGATGAACAACGCTTTTATGGGTTTGGAACGACATGGGGGTAATTGATTTATGACCAAATTTTCATTTTGGGGTGAAGTAACCCTTTAAGTTGAAATGTACCTTTAACATTCCAATAACGATGCCGGATGCTCTAGATTTAGTAATGCGAACCGCACCGGGGAAGTGAAACCCCGAGACCTTTTCTTGACAATCTTTCTAATAGGACTTGAACCAGCAGGGGTTGATTAACCTAGAACAATAACAATAATGCCAACAAGAAAAGTGTGTCTGCGACCCGAGCTCGTTAGCATCCCAGCATCCCCCTCTCCTGCCTCGCTCAGGTATGGTTTCTATTTCACAGTACCTAAAGAAGAGAGGAGGGAAAGAGGTTGATGGAAGTGATTTAGGGCCCAGGGGACAGAGAGAAGGGGGGGTTAATCGGTTAACCAGAGGAACAGAGAGGAGGGGGGCCTGGCTACCGTCTGGGAGGTATGCCCTTTGTTCTTTGCTTTGTTCTGACTTACATATACACCAACAGAAAGTGATGCGAAGTGCACAGATCTGCATTTGTCTGTGAACGTCTTGGCACTGCACAATGTCATCTTTTCTTCAGAGCAATCTTTATTGTTTGGTCTTAGCATAGATCTGCACATTGGCATCTTTGGTAAACACTAAATGAACAAATCTGTGGGCGGAGCTACACAGGAAGTGATGTTGATGTTGAGTGAAGTGCTTATCCACGTTATTACATCGTTGTAATGGTTGCGGTGGGAGCGTTCGGATCCTTATGCGGTTATTTATTCAGGTAAGATCAACAGGCAAACAGAAACAGCGGAGGCAAGGCAGAAGTGTGGTCGGGGTACACAAGCAAGCAGTAGTCAGGCAGCAAACAATCACGGATGCAGGTAAACTGACAGAGCTCAAAAACAGGGAAAAAAACGAACACGGGAATAGAACGTGTAGTAGATCGCCAGAACAAATCAATAATTTGCGTTTGATGAGTGAATGTAATATATAGTGTGATGATGGGTGTGGTGATAAGTTGCAGCTGTAGGTGCTGAGTGCAGGTGTGAGTGTGTAATGCATGATGGTAAATTGAGTCCTTGTGAGTATGAGTCCAATAAAGGTGGTGAGAGGGTGCAGTGGCTGATGGGAAATGAAGTCCAGAAGTAATTTAAGAGTCCTATGTGAGTGTGAGTGGACATTGAGGGCAGTCGTGACAGTCGTAGAGTCACATTCCACAATATGTCGTTATGGTAGACTGGCTTTAATATACGTTGTTTAGTACAATGACCTCAAATATGTCAAAAGTTCAGTTCATGACCACTTTAATGTAAATTAAGAAAATCTAAACTCCCCTATCCCATAGTTAGTATGTTGTTTTGGTGCATCATTCCAATTACTGTAAACCAACAACAACAAAAAATTATTTAAAGTGAGACAAAAAAAAGAGAGAGAAGACAAATCATAGCATATATAACACTTTAATTAATGCAATATTATTTATATTAAAAATCTTACTGTTTTTTAACAGCAGGAGTCTTTAAAAGGGGCTCCACCAATTGTAGTTGATCTGAAACTATTAAAATATACATTAAACAAAAATTCTAGATCAGTTTAACAAAAACTAGATTTACCTAATTGCTGCATTAATATAAAAAAAAATTATTGTCATGAAAATGTCACATTAAAATTTAAAAAAAAATAGTTTTGATTTGATTGCGCTGTCTAATGTAACCCAGACATTTCTTTGTGGAACTGACGTGTTTTTAAAAGTTACAACTTTCAAACAGGACTCTTCAAGCATCTGATGGGAAAACATTTTAATGAATCCGTATGTTCAGAAACCTCAATAAATGCTTATAAATGGAAGTCAAATGAATTCCAAACTCAAAAAACTGTCTTATGTAAGATATTTATTAAGTCATTACACATCTCTCTTGACTTCAGGTCCTCCTGGGAAACGTGGACGGATGGGCAGAAAAGGCGACCCTGGTGAGTGTGATCTCTTAATTTATGTTCCTCATGCTTGTCCAGCAGCTTTCTATAAACATTGTTACTAGTGTCCCTAATTCATAATCATTAGATGTGACTGGAAGGAAGTCCTCACTGAATGTGGTTTTGAGTCACCGTAGACCCTCAGATGATTCAGAGGCATTAAACTCAGACTGATGATGACTCTGCCATACAAATAAAGATGCTGATGTATTTCTAAGCTGTGTGGTAGACTCACATGTGCCCCTCAAGGGCCTAGATTGAGGGAGGTTTTAATGAAAAGAATGATTCAGTGTCACATCACTTGTGGAAGAAGCCATCAGTACAGCTTGTGAAGCTTAAGAAGGTGTCCAGATGATGTCCCACCATTACCTCAAGTACGCCATAAGATTATCTTTGGATAATGTGCACAGTTTGTACAGCAGAACCTATATTCACCTTCTGACCATATCCGATTAAATCTGGGTTCGCTGCTTTCCCACGCAACTGGCATTTGGACAGAATGGCAATTCTTTACATCTGTTTTTCAAACTTGTTCCAGCTCCGCTGCCCTGGGAGAGGAACTTCAAACGTTGGCAGAACACTTTATTTACATAGAGATAGTGGGTCGTTTTGTCGCTAAGTCTGCTAGATGTGGTTCTGTTTAGCTGCGCCTGCTTGTTGTAGTTTGGGTCGTAAAGCGGGCGGGAAGAGTCAAATGGAGGAGGTTCTCCGTTGCACAACAGTCTGTTTGTTTCTAGAGTGTGAGGGAGAAAATATGGTTGGAAAGCTGGAAGATATTTAGCAGTCTAATCAGCGCAAACATTAGGCAGGTTGTATACATCCATGATAGTTCAATCATTGAAAACGCTCATTTAATTAGAACCCTCATTAATTAAAAGATTAATCTTTTTGCTAAACAATTCCGATGGGCTCAATTAAACTGTAAAACTCACTCTCATTATTTCTCTCTTTCAACATCTTACTCCTTAAATGCTTTCCAAATGGTGAAGCCATTTGGTTCACAATGGTCTGAACTTGACAGGAGTAAATACGCCTATACGCCAACAAATTTATGCCTCATAAAACCTCAAAACATCTTTTAAACTTCTTTGTCTCCTCTGAGGGTCATAATACCTACATGATGAACACACCAAAAACCAGATCAACAGTGAACAAAAATTATCTAGAGGTTTAGTTTTTTGTTAAAAGAGTGGAAGTGTGATTTTGTGTTATTAATTGAAAGACATTTCAATTGTTTTAAAGGTCTGTTTGTTGTTGTTCTTTTATTTTTCAGGGACCCCAGTAAGTACCCCATCTTCACACTTCAAGATAATGATATTAGGCAGATACGGGCTCTTTGTTGTGGTAAGGCTGGCAAAACATAGTCATAAAACCTGAGAAACCACCTTCAAGTCCTGGAATACTTCATGCATCCTGAATATTTACACCACGTTTGTCTGACTTTAAATTTCTAGAACCTTTGAATTTAAAGGAGAAGTTCACTTTTGAAAAAACCTTTGCTGATATATTACTCACCCCCATGTCATCCAAGATGTCCATGTC
>JAUMHP010000065.1:7000633-7014796 GCA_032361065.1 Enteromius trimaculatus
CTGAAGAAAGAAAGACATGGACATCTTGGATGACATGGGGGTGAGTAATATATCAGCAAAAGTTTTTTCAAAAGTGATCTTCTCCTTTAAGCTTCTAGAAAATGTGCATTTTTCTGAGATTCCAGGATACAGCTTAAAGGATAAAGTTCAGAGCATCTGCTAGCTGAGCGCTTTTGAAGATCTGGTGCTACTGATATTAAACTTCTAGAATATTCAAAACCAGCTTTAAATTTCTGGTATCCAACAAAAGTGCAACACAGTGTAAGAACAGGTTATAGTCTGTCTGTCACCTGCTTTAGATTTAGGTTAAAACCACGCCGTCAACACCTTGTTGCGAACAGATATGTGGCTTCTAATCCATATTGTAACAGGCTGTCATGAAGGTTTCATTGATCTGTTTAATGCTTGCAGATGTCAAATTATGTGACAGCTTTCAACGTTTTAACAGTTTAGGTTGGTTTGCTAACTTTCACGTTTAGTTTATGGTCTTCAGAGGTCCACTAGTTTATTTACTCAGGAATCTACTGCTAGAAGAAACCCTAAAACATTTGAAGTTTTCATTTACAAATCTGCAAGGTGTTGTTAATCCAACTAATAAACACACAAAACAGAGATTTATTTTGCGGAAGTAAAGTGCATTCTTCAGGTTCAGACTGGGTAATGAGAATAGTTTACAGTAGTTTACTTTTCACACTGAATTTAAAAATATTTAGCTTTTTCCATGAAACTATTATATTTAGATTACCTTGAGATTAATTTAATCTACTGTAAATCTAAATTTGTTTGTTATATCAATTTTTTTGCACAGGGCAAACCTGGGCGAGACGGTTACCCGGTAAATATCCTTTTAAGTATCTTGTTTCTTTCTTGGGTTTTAAACTACATTTTATGAAACTTTTTTCTATTTGCTTCTGTCACTTCCATTTGACTTATTACTGATCTCTCTTTTTTTTCTTTTCTGATTCTTACTACATACCTGTGCAGCTTCCCAGCTAACTTTCTCAGCACTGTGGGCAACATTCTCGCATAATTCTCTCGAAGTTAATGTATGAATAAACATTCTTACAGTGACATTAATAGAATGTCTGCACTATTATCCTGTCTTTAGTGATGTTGTCAAAAAATAACAAAAACGTATACTTCATTTATACAATATATACAATATCATTCATGGAATGATTGAATTAAGGATTTTTAATAGTTTCAGATGGTTTACATTACATTCAAAAGTAACCTTCCCATGCAAAATGATTAAAAATGAAATGTTCCCTTTCTCTAGCATTAAGACAACTAAAAAAAAAAGCAAATTCGTGCTAACTCGTACTAATTGTACGACCTCACTTGTCTAAAACCCCCGTGACGGGTAGGTTTAGGGGCGGGGTTAGGTTTAGGTCATTCGTACAAATTCATACAAATTGGCAACTCGTAAAATACATACGATTTAGAAGAAATTCGTACGAGTGAGGTTGTACGAAATTGTACGAATTAGCCACCTCGTAAAATATCTACAAATTGCCATGAGATCAGGGGCCTGTTCCATAAACCAAGATTAGAGTATAAGCCAGGCTAATTTCAGTTAGTCTGACTTATTGCCAGTTAATCTGTATTAAAATAGGTCAGACTATCTGCCATAAGCCTGGTTTATTTGGTAAACTTGTTTTATGGAACAGGCCCCAGGTTGACTAAAACATATTAAACTTTTCTACTGCGCTCTTCATCATCAACACCTTCATCTCTGACGAAGAATGAACTTTTTCTGCAACATGGCCGATAATGATGCTGAGTTTCCTGGAAAGAGTGAAAGCACTTCTGGGCTCAATTACAGTGGTAATGGTGTTTCTCTGTTGAAAACGCTGTAGATTCGTCCCTTTGGCTAAACATGGGTGCGGGACAGCAGGCCAGAGACACTTAGGACTCTTAGTTTCTAATTTCCTGCTTTCTTAAACCCTGGAATGGAAAGTACTGGGAAAGCAGTCGGGCGTTTAGAAATGAATGGAGCTTTAGACAAAACATTTGAACTGTGACATATGGTCAGATGTACTCTGATCTGTTAAAGTTCAACACATCTGATGATTGTTTTCTGATAACTGGGCGTTGATTAGAGTAGTTTGTTTGTGTTCAAATAAAAAAGATATTCGCTTGGTAAACTGTAAGTCATAATTGCATCTTGTGTTCCACTTATGAAACAAGCCCCAGTCAAACAATCAATAGTCAGTTTATATATTTGTAGTACTTCTGTTTATGTAGATACAAACATGAGATCAATTCTCTGGGTCCAGATTTCAGGTTGAATTGGATTATTGTTTTGATTGTGCGGTGTATTGGAGAAGTGGTCTGGTGGCCTCTAGTGGCTGTCAGTGGAACAGGGGGCAGCAGAATGATAATCAGCAGGCTGTTCTGGAACATGTCAAGGTGAACCTGGGGTCAGATTGTGGTTAGTCACAAATCGAATGAGGCTTTGTACCTTGTTTTGTCTGGATCTTAATTGTGGACCCCTTGGTTTGGTTGGTTTGGCTCCAACTATCAAGAGATGTTTAGTTAACAGGCCTTACTCACCTCGCGGCGTGAAGTGTGAGTTCAATAAGACTATACTTGTTTGGGAGTTCTGAGTAAGGCTTACTGTGACTTTTTAACCAATTATACTGCAGATTTATTTATTGCATTACCACTTCCTGTCTCTGTACTCATTATCTCTAAATCAGAGTGGTGTTTGTACTGATATGCTGTGGCGTATCTGCTGTAAGATCAGCCTTTAGATAACGGCCTATGCCAGGCTGGGTCAGTCATGCCCAGCAAATTAGTATCAGAGGTACACTCATGGTTTTCCCAGATTTGTACGTCTGCCGGGAAAAGTCTGTGGCTAATTATAGACAGGTGTGTGTGTATGTGTGTGTGTGTGTGAACAAGCTGCACACACTGAAACAAAAAAAAAGAGTCTTGGTCATATTTCACCCTAAACATTTTTATGGTTTATTATATGTATATACAAAAATAAATTACAATGAAAAAAATCTCATTCTCATTGATGTAAATAAAAATCTAGCTCATACTCAAATAATGTTCATTTAAATACAATAAAATAAATGTACATTATTTATTTATTTATTGCAAACAGGAATGCAATATTTGCATAAAGAAACATACACCTATATAGTAAAATTATGTAGTAAAGTAATGAAAATCATATTAAATACATAAATAATTAAATTATATATTCTTTTTATTTACGGAATAATATATATATATATATATATATATATATATATTAGTGTTGTCAAACAATTAAAGGCAATTAATAACATCAAATATATGTATGTGTGCTCTGTATTTACTATGTTTATATTTCAGACAAATTTAATAATTATATCTTACATTTATTTATTTATAATAAAAGCTCTAAGAATACATGTAGATGTAAATACATGCAAATATTTTTTAAATATATACTTTATTTGTGTATTTATATAAACATAAATATACGCAGAACAGATATGCAAACAAAAACTTTAATTTTGTATGTCATTAATCAACGTTTTGCTAAAAATAAAGTAATATGTATGCAAATAAGCAATGAGTTACTAAACCCTAAAATATTATTATTATATTTTTTATACCAATAATGGGAATGCTAAACAATTTGTTCATAAACAAATTAAATGTAACTTTACATTACATAACATTTTAACATATCTTTGCTCATGTAGAGTACAGGATTTGATCGTATATAAAAAAACACCTTAGGCTGTGCTGGCACTTTGTTAGGCATGGAGCTGATCTCATTGGGCTCAGTATACTAGAATAGCTCACTATATGTGAGTGGATCGGATTTCCTAAACTGGAGCATGTCCATTAGCATCTGCCAAGCCTCTGTAGCATCTGGAACAGAGCGACAGGTGCGTGTGTGAACTCACCCCAAATCCACATCCTTTACGGTTTACAACGCAATCTCAAAATGCTTTCGGCCAGCAACTGCGAAACATACGCTAGTGATTTCCCTCCATTCACCAGCAATAGCCATCTTTTAAACAATCCCCTTTACTCCCTCACAACGTGATTGTTCTTATCCTGTAAACTGCTTTGACAGTCAGTTTGTGTTAACTTACGTCATATAGAGAGGATTATTAATGACAAAAAGCAGATGATTTCAAGTAAATATAATTTACACTGTTACACAAGCCCCGAGGAGTTTAGTTGATGAGCAACAGGAGCTAAACAGGAAGTGTGCGCATATACATTTGATGAAATCCAGGTAGATCCAGGTTAAATCTGTTCTGTAAGTGCGCTGGGTTAATGTTACTCGCATATGTGGACTCAACGTGTGTGTAGAAGCTTCGGCATTGTTCTTATAAGCTCAGGTGGTGCCCACATGCTGTCGGTGCTCATTTGAGGCCGTGATTTGATTAGAGGTATCGTAAACAGACTGTATTACATGCAGACGCTGCTGAGAACGGCTCTCACGAGACGTTTAGATTCTCTCATAAATGATCCCTTTGGATTTGAGCATGTGATGGATAGGGTGACTCTTTTTTCCGAACACGTTGTGGCCCAGATTACTAAACTGCCTAAAATGTTCTTGTTTTGGCCTTGTTTTCCTATTGTTTTCAACTTTGACTGAAAAGTAGTTTGACCATCGACCAGTCGTGAAATGAGAGAAGGTGGGATTTACAGAGAACAGTCAAAGCCATCATATAGTATGTGGACTTATTTGTAAAGAAACACACACATACCTATAAACTGAACGTATAATGCAAATGACATCACCATTTTCATACATTTGAGTGTTAGGCTGCGTTCACACAGCAGCAGAATACGGTTGTCTATCCTGTTTTTGAATCCCTAATACGGTTACGTTCAAACACAACAGTTCAGTTATTTACGGGTGTGACAACCGCATTCTGTAACCGAACACACACCTTTAAATTTTCAGGACTCACAACCGCATTCTCAGAGCACACGCGCTGCGTGAACGGAACAGGACTGGACAACTAGTTATCTGTGTCACGTCATTCACTGTGAGAGAGAGCAGCTCTGCCACACAAACGCCCGTCTATCGAGTAGTGTGTGTTTTCGGTAACTTACAGTGACGGAGAAATAAGCCGCGTGGGATCTGAAAGTTTTATCCCGTTAGTTTTCCACCGGAGCCGCTCCCCCGTCGGTTTTGTGTTCTGCGATTTAAATGCTCCTCTCTCCACCCAAATGTAAAAGCTGGTGTCAGTTAATAGATTTAAAAAGTACTCATGGCTGAATTGGGCGAAAGAAATGATTGTAGATGAGCATACGCCCCGTACGGTCCGTCATGCTGGTTTGTTCACATCTAGCTACCACAATTCCTTGTGCTTAGGCAGTTTTGCGTGATTTGCCTGAAAAGTCATGAGTCATGGTTTAAAGTTGTGCCTTACGTGCTCAAAAACTTTCCTGGAACACAGCATTACTTTGGTCACTGTCATGGTTACTGGTAAGGAATAGGACACTCGTTATTCTAAACACAACTGAAAGCTGCTATATGAACGAGACATTTCGAGACTCACACCGGTAAAGAAATTATGGTTGTCAATCCCAATTACAGCAGCCATAGCAGTTTTGCTTTAAAAAGCCCGCCTTTTTGAAATTCGTTTTCAAATGTTCGCATTTTGCAAGTTACCAAAATGCATAAATACTTTTCTGGTTTTAGTTCTAGGCCAGTAAGAAATCCCAGCCAGGACATACCTGAAAAAAGAGGATGTATGGTCATCCTACTGATAAACATTGCTTAAGATACAGTTATATGAGTGAACATGGCACGTTTATTTTCTTCAGGAAATGTACAAATCTTTTTTGCTTAAAAATGTGTAGTATAACCATTCTTGTTATGGAACATTTGAGCCAAAATATGTCATATGAATACTGGCATGGTAGTGTTTCTTTTTAGAAACCCAGGAACATCTTTTTTGGCGGCCTGGTGGGAGAGAAATTAATGTCACATATCCCAAAGTATTTCCATGTACATCAAGTATAAAGAGTCCAATAAACGATATTCCCTTCAGAGAAGAAAGGAGAACAGAGAGACGTGGAGACTTCATAGACATTGGATCCAGATGAGGGGTGGTCTCTCCCTGCAGAGCCACACGGGGATGAGATTGTGGTTCTTGGGTTTCTTTCATGCAGAAAAATGAAACCTGGACAACAAGGGGGGGTTGCACTGTATGCGTCTCTATTCGCTCGCTGTCCACAAAAGATTGACCTGATCTCTTTTTTCATTGAAAAAATCATTGATGAATCACTGATGAATTAATAATCCAATTTATATCTGATTGTATTCAATTTGTGTAATCCTTAAAAAAACTGATATAAGTATATTACACTGATTTCACAAATAGGATCAAATATATAAAAATGCCTGAAATGTACATGCATGAGTCATTCACAATAAGAGCTATAACGTACGTTTACAAAATAGACAATGGTGAATTTCATGCTGGTTTATGCTGCTTCATTTAATTGTTGCAAAGTGGAATTCAAAAAACCTTAAATCAAATTTAATTTGATGTATATTCTCTGAAATCAAGTCTTAACGTCTTGTGCAATATTCTTCAAGTAAATCATGTTAAGATATTTTTACTGGAAAAGGTGCAGTGCATTTAAGGGCTTAAAACCAGATATTGGCAATGAAAGATGGGACATTTCTACACCGTCCAACCCAAACACGATCTCTTAAGTAGGTGAAGGCAGTTAAAACTTGCAAAAGATTCTTTTGATTAAAACATTTAGGTCTTAATTTAACTCAACGGCCCTATCGATACGATCCCTCCAGATTTCCCACAAAGCACCATTGAGCCCACCACAGTCCAATTTTAGCAGGAATGCTTTTGTAGGCCTGAACTCAAAGCGTTTCGATTACCCTGTGATGAATTTACGATTTATAGCAAAGTTTAAAAAAACTTTAACGCTGGCAAAGGGCAACAGACAAAAAAGTCATTATTTCATTTTCTCGAGGCTTTACTGGTAATCTGAAGCCTCCTTCTCACTCCTTTGCACTTTGTGGTTAAAACTATGTGGTAAATCTGTGCTACTTTGGAATGTTTTCCTGCTGTTCCTCCTTGGAATTCAGAAGCACACACAACAAAATCAAATATCCAGGATTAATCTTAATTTAATTGTTTTATGAGAGGTTTTTTCTTGGAGGTTTTGTGCTTTGGCCAGACAGTATGTTGCGGGAGAGGAATGAAAAGCAGGTTTAGGGATAACGGATGGATTTGATTTTTTTCATGGATACGTTCACACTTCAGGGGGTCATAAATTGAGTTGTGTTAGTTCATGTGTGGCATCCATATGGACCTTCAGGTGCGAGACATATAACCGGATGTTCAGAAATCTGAAGGATGCATTCTTGGATAATAATGCGAGTGATATTGTCCGTGAAAAAGTCGGCAGTGGTTGTGTTTCTGAGATTTTCGAGGACGAAACCTTTAATCCCCCAATAATTTTGATGGATTACTCATTTACAAAAATGCAAGTCGTTGGCCCTGAGGGTCAGCAGATTGAGACCCAGCAATAGTGACCAGTGGGAAGACCGACCTCCTCCTCACAATGATGAACTTAAAGGGTCTCAGACCCTGAGTACTGTGCTCATAAATCAGAGTTAAATGTCTTAGCTGATTCATTCATTTCTCTTGCAGGAAGTCCGCTGGCAGTGACCTGTGCTCATGATGTCTGCTCAGCATGAGGAGACACTGCAGAGAGCAAGCCATGTAAACGCTCCCAGATGTATGATTAGAGCTTGTAGCACGTCCTCAAAACAAACGTCCTGTCCTTAACATACCTCTGGGAACGCTTAAGAACAGGGATTGTTTATTGTCCACAATGGACTCGTACATCTTTTGTCTGTTTATTCAAAGACAGAAGCTTAGCGTTCGTTTTTTAGCCCAGGATGTTCCCGTACTATTAGGTACAGATACTGTCACACTAGACCTCGTGTTCGCTTCTCACGCATGCAAACATGCGAGCACCAATTTTTCATTTGGTGATCTCTGACCTGCAAATTTGTGTGGGTTTTCTGAATGCCAATTATTTGGAAGTCTTTCCGAGGAATGACACGGAGGAAATACAGTACAGTTTCTGATCAATGCCAGCTTTAAAAAGAAAAGCTACTTTGAAATTTGATTTGAATTTTTCATATTTATATTAAGACTATTAAGTAAAACTTTAAGTGACTTTAAGTGTAATCTTGTTAAATGTACTACAGTAATCTGTGTTTTATTTACTTTGAAACATGAATTTGTGGGGAATTGGAGGAGATTTAACCCAAAATCTAGCAGCACAATCATTTTTCTTCCATGCTTTAAAACCAGTAATAATTTAAGTGCATTTGTGAAAAAAAAGCAGTTCTATTTAGAACAATATTGTTCTGAAGAACACTTTTGTGTTAAAATGTCAGAGTTTAGGATTCTTTGTTCCCACTTTGTTTTGTTAAACCTGTAAGTCAATATTTTCTCAAATCCAGTTTGATCAACCAGTCAACTACACATTGTTTATTGGGGCCATGATGCCTAAAAGGTCCTCCTTTCGAATTTCTTGATAACACACAAAGAAAGCTGTAAATAATCATTGAATTGTGGAATTATTACAAGGGTCCAACTAGCTTTCGAGACACCAAAAAAGAGCCTGAAATTGTACAGATATATGTTTTAAAGTTCAAAGGTCTTTGGCATTTTGATGACCTCTCACACTTGATTCAAAAGTATGTGATTTATCTGACACCGCTACTTTTAGAACACGTCTTGGTGTTTCGTGACGCTTTTAAATCAGGCTTTTTCACCTTTGACATCACGCCTTCTAAACAAAAATAAATCCTGTAAGGTCACCTTTTGCATGGCTGCTCAGATATAGTCTGTACTGGACACTAACTAGGTTGCTCCCATTACAGTCTCTGAAGCTTTCTATAAATAAAAGAAATAGAATTTCTTTTATACTGGAAATTTTGGACACCTGGTCTAACTTAAACTAATTTAAAAGCATGATATATTGACTACTGTGAAATGTATTTGCCAATTATTAATTAGATTATGTTTAATTTTTTAGCCGTATGCATAATGCACATATAAAACCAATGAAGAAGCACTGGCTAGATCATCGACAATTCTTGCATATGAATCTTTGCCAATTTCTTTGCAAATTTTTTTTAAGTCCGTTTTTATGAAAACCGTCTGGTGCATGAAGGTATGATTAATATGATACTAATAATCTTGAATTTAGCCTCTGTGCTCAATGGTGGAATTGGTTTCAATAACAGAATTTTATATTATAAGTCAAAAGAAACTGATCTGACTCCAGTCCTCTTTTGAAATCAAAGGAATGACATCATGACCCAAC
Organism: Enteromius trimaculatus; assembly: GCA_032361065.1. Classification (NCBI taxonomy): domain Eukaryota; kingdom Metazoa; phylum Chordata; class Actinopteri; order Cypriniformes; family Cyprinidae; genus Enteromius; species Enteromius trimaculatus. Next base: position 7,009,982 of record JAUMHP010000065.1, read on the forward strand.
ACGATCATTTTCATTTCGTTCTATATTTCTCTCCTGATCTTCATCTTTTGATTTACCCCCTCACACTTCCCTTCAGAGTCGATCTGCATGTTCTGTTTTTATGACTGGCTGTCTGGTGGACCCCTGGGGTTTATTCATCTGTTTTTCTCTTTTTCCACTGTTCAGGGTCCGCTTGGTCTGGATGGCAAACCTGTGAGTATTCCTGAGCTTTAAAGAGATGTGACACAAATTTGCATAATGACATGGGTGTGACATAGCTATTACAATATGAAGGTGATGTATGAGGACATATTCTGTGTACCCATAATTCAAAAGGCTTAAAAACATACTAAATGGTGTTTTTCTAAATCTAAATTTAGGCGTAGGCAGTGTAGGGCAATAGCACATACAGTTTTTACAGTATAAAAACCATTACGCCTGTGGAGAGTCCCCATAAATCACAAAAACCAATGTGTCTGTGTGTTTTGAAAAAACATGTTCTGAATTGTCACATTATTGGACATTTAAGTACTTAATTGTGCTGTCTTTCCAATTTAGTATGTGACATTTGGCTTTCAGATGATTTAAGTCACTTTGGAAGAATGCTAAAAATTGATGCTTCTTTCATTTGATTACATAAGCTTATTGCACTCTCAAAAAAGGTACAAAATTGAGGTGGAATCCTTTCAAAAGATGCTCATATGTACATTTTAGCTACTAATATGTACTTTTTATGTACAATAAAGGTGTAGTTTTTAGCTTTTGTACCTTATACCATTGACAAAGTCTGTCATGTAAAGGTCATTGCACAATGAGCCTGAATAATTGAAAAATAAATATGACCTCACATTGTGTTTACACACTGCCTCTGAAACATTCATCATCATATCGATCAGTTTAGCTTTTTCACATCTGTAAATAGCAAAGGATGACAAATACACAAAAAAAGTAAAAAAAAAAAATGCATTTAAAAAATTCAGTGCGCAAGAACCTTTTTAATATGTTGCAAATATAAGCGATGCCATAATTTTATGAATTTTCTAAGCAATCGGAATGATGATATTTGACTTGTTTGGAGGTTAAAACAGTTAAAACACCCCTTAACTGTCGCCCCCATTTTTGGGAAAATTTCTGTGTTACTGTTATTACTGTTTTTACATTCCATTTAATTGTAATATAGTGAAATAAATGCAGGTGTCCCGCATTCGGGACGGTGACAGGAAAGGGGTTAAGAAATGACAGACTTACATTGAAAGAGGGACCTGAAACATAATTAGAGACCACAGTATCATAGAGACTTGGCTTAGAGACTAAGCTCTTTTTGAATAGAAATTTTACAATTGATTTGTCTATTTTGCAGGGTATTCCTGGAGCTAAAGGAAGCCAGGTAAATACAATTTCAAATAACTTCTGTGCCATTGAGGTTATTATCTTATATTATAGATATATAAGTGTTGCTTCATTCAGTAGGTTCATGCAAGTTACAGTACAAACCCTTAAAAGTTGTTCATTCATACTGTGTACATAAGGAATTATGGTTTTATTTTTGCATGGCACTGAGGGGATTTATCATCATTTATCACCTCAGATTGGGGGTCACACACCACAAAGTGTCTTTTACCTTGTACGTCTATCCGCAAATGAGATGGAAATAATGGATTACACACCAAAAGGAGAGAATTCATCATTATTAGCTTGTGCTGTTGCAGATAGGCGGTGGTTTACGAACCCCGTCGTGCTCTTTAGCACTGCCAAAGGAAAGCCCATTTGTCCAATGTAACGTAAACCACTTCTTCTGGAAAGCAGACCACCTCAAAACGCCATTCATCTGTGGCTTCCTGTGAAAGACAGTTGTTTTGTTTTGACTTGCATGAAAGAAAGTCATCCGTGGTCATACTGTAGGCCTCTTTCAGGCTGCAATGTGACATGCAGTGTTCATGCAGTGTTAACAGCATTTATAGCAATTTAATGTTTAAAACACAAACTAATTAAAGCAATGAATTTTTTTATTTACTGACTTACTTATAAATGGTTTTGAGAAAATGATACTCGCTTTTTAGATAGACTGCCGTACAAAAGTTTGGGACCAGTACGATTTTTTACTGGGTTTTTTTCACATATATATTTTCTTCTGCTCATCACTGTATCTGCTTGTTCAACAATACAGAAAGAAAATTACATTTGGGAAATATTGTCGCAATTTGAAAAACTTTTTTTTTTATCTATCCTGTATCCATGTAGTCCTGTGAAGCTAAGCTGAATTTTCAGCATCATTACTCCAGTCTTCAGTGTCATATGATCTTTCAGAAGTCAGTAATCAATGTATGAAACAGTGTTGCCTATTATTTTTGAGACCTGTGATGTTTTTTAAACAATGAAAAAGTTAAAAAGAACAGTGTTTATTCAAAATAGAACTATTCTAAATTTAAATTTAATTAAATGGATCAAATTCTTAGAAAAGAATTCCATTTTGAATGAATTCTGTATTTTTTTTGTTTTTTTACTTTTTATTCATCAAAGAATAAAAGAAAAGAAAAAAATATGCAACAGATTTAACAATGTAAATTAGAATATTAGAATTATTCGCGAAGGATCATGTGACATTAAAGACTGGAGTAAAGGCTGATTAAAAAGTCAGTGCTGCGCCACAGAAATTATATATTAAAATAGGAAACCAATATTAGAAATTGCAATAATATTTCACAATATGACTTTTTTTTCTGTATATTTGATCGAATAAATACAGCTTTGATAAGCATTACAAGCCTTACTGATCCCAAACCTTTGAACGGCAGTGTATAAAACAAAAACAGTTTACTCCCACATAATTCTTCTACATGCACTTTGCATCGGCTTCACTGGCATTGCCTCTATAATGCCTCTTATGTATTTCAAAGCAATGTGTTTTACACATGTAGATCAGTTTAGAAACCTTGTCAGTTCAGACCAATGTCTGATATGGGTCACAGTGAGAAGGCCATGTGAACAAGCTCATAAAAATGAAAGATTTGAGCAGAAAATGTGAATTTGGCGCTTGTCTTATAGTGTGAATGTTGCCACAGACTCTTCTCCCTGTCATTTCCACTCGCATTAGTTTCACTCAAACCATCTTCTTCATGTTCAGTCAGTTGTACGTTGACCATATTCCCAGACTTTTGATCATGTTATTTGCAAATGATTTTTAAGATCAAAGATTGCAGCTATATCTAGTGCAGATGTGAGGTGCTGCCTGTACTTTCAGTTAGAAAAAAGATGACTTTGAAAAAGAGGACATTGAGACACTAAAGACACTGAAGTGAATGACTTATGGTTCAAATGGTAGTTTTTTGAACTACGCTGAAATATTTTCCCTTAGACTTTTGTCATCAATCTTTCATTCTGTCTATTCATTACACCCAACTCATTTATTTCCAGGGGCTGCCAGGACCAAAAGGAGATAAGGTACCTTTTCCTTGTCAATATTGTACGGCACACACAGGATGTTTTGTAATGTTTCCCATCTCAGTTTCCCAGCAAGCAGATGTTTCCCGATTTCTAAAACAACTCACAAATTTCATTTGCATTGGCTTTTGTCTTCAAACACATGTTTTGGAGAGGATGTAAACCGTGTCAGGCATCAAATTAGAGAAACAAGAAACCTGTGTTAGATGAAGACCGTCTTGAATTATTTTCCAGATTGCAGTGAGAAAAAAAAAAATATGCATAACAAAACATGGAGCATTAGGATGCTTTTTCTACCAGATCAATGTTTTTCATTTGTAGGGATTAGTAAACAGAGTTATGCACATTCTCTGCCCTGGTTTTATTTATATGCTTTTTTTGGTTATGTTGCTTTAAATAGATAGTAAATAGTAAACCAAGTTAAATTAAGACTGAGGCTGGTTTTGTTAGTGGGTCAGGAAGCTGCTATATAGTATGTAAATCAAAAGCAGTGTTTGTCAGTGACATTTCTTTTTCACGTTTGGTTTGGACGGTCAAATTGCTACAGCAACAACCACATAGACACCTCAGCAATCATCCACACACTGTCAAACCACTCATCTTAGTATGAGTACAAATCTAGTATTTAATGTGTTTCTAATTGCATTTCTTGTCTGTTTGTGTTGTAGGGTGATCAAGGAGATACTGGGCCAAGGGTCAGTACACACATATTCTGTCACTTATAAATGTATTTACGTTATTAATATTTTCCCTTACAATCAGACTGTCACATGTGCCTCGGAGTAATGAGGGCGATTCCTGATTTATGAAGATAGATGGTACCTCATAAATCAGAATTGAAAGGCTGAACTGTGTGTGACAGAGGGCTGAATTCTTTTAATAGATTCAGTATTCTCTCTTGCTGTTATTGTCTTGATCTTCCTTTATTATTTTTCCCACTCACATTAAAACAAGTGGCAGGACACCAATGTGCAGATATACGAGATGGGCAGCTACTGTGAGGTAGATATGGGAAGAAATAAAATCCTTTTTTTTTAATTGAGTTGAGTAATTTCTTTCGAGTGACCACGCCCACATTTGCCAGTAGCCACGCCCCAATCAATATAAGTCATTTATTATGTTTATTATAAGTCATTAAGTATTGGCTATTTTAAGTAGTGGCTATTTTGAAAGTATCAGCAATAAAGAGTGAATTATTAATTTTGCCTAGTGTGAAATTTACCAAAATCTGTGTAAATGGATAAATTCAAATAATTTTGAATACACTGTTACATAAATATTTATTTAAATTAAACAGTTTGATAAACTTGCATTACTAAAATATATAGCATTTATTTAAAGATATACACCATTTATATAGTTATTATTATTCATGAATAAATGAAAATATTTATT
>JAUMHP010000065.1:7043553-7067035 GCA_032361065.1 Enteromius trimaculatus
TATAAGAGTAACTGGAACAGGGGGTGTAGTTGGGTAGGTTTAGGGATATGTAAAGTGGGTGGAGTTGGTGCACCTCTTAAATACCAGTGTATATACATGGTAACTCCTCAGGAACTGCCCACTTAATATAAAGTGTAACATGTGGACACCAACCACAATTTATATGCAAAGCCTAATTAACTGCCCGCTGCTGTGTAACATCAGAGTAATTACATGCTAAATCCATAGCAATTGTCTATTTAATATAAAGTTTAACACTTTATTTACCAAAAAGTGCTGTTAGTCCTGTTAGACATTTGTACTTACACACAACATTCTGAGGGTTGTTACACGATGTACCGGTGTGTACTTAAACTGTGGTTACATACTACATACACATCTAGTTACAATGAAAGTACACAGGTATTAGGGACACTTAATATAAAGTGGGACCGGAATGGTCAATAAAGATTTACCTATTGCACCTAAAATGGTCTTTTACAGTAGGTTAATTCTAAACCAAAAACATGAGAAATGTGCCTCTAACACTTCAAAATTTCCATGGGTCACCAAAAACAATCTCTAGCTTGGTTCAAGGGTTCCCGTGCTACCAATGATCTCACCCTATTGGTCTTCTGAGGCTTTGCCATGACTTCAATAAGCTCTTGAAGGCTTTCCGAGTGATTCCCATCTCCATGGAAGTGTCCGCAGGTGCCCGCTGGCAGTTTCAGACTCTGAGCGTGGAAAACGACATGTCCCTGAGAGTGTGTTTGGTTAGCTAGCGGTTCGATCATGTAGCTCACGCTGTTATTGACTGTTATCATGCCCCTGTGGATTTAGAAGACAACTTGTCAATCACAAGGATGTTTAAAGATTGAGATTAAATGAAAAAGAGGACAATCTGAGTCATGGACAATTAAATCGGCTGACAGGATGGAAACCACTCATCTGGGTTTTGCACGGGAAGCAGAGTAGCTTCACCACACAAAATGATCTTTATCCCGGATGGGAGGGTGAAGAAAGAAGGGAATAAAACTGAATTGATAGCCAACTCGTGTTTATGCTGAACTGGGTTATTTAAGCAAAAACAGATTTCCTTGCTTCCTGGATATCCCAGTTTTCCCCAAACACAAGCACAGTTACACACACAATCCTTCACAGATGTGCAGTGATGGCCTACCATCAATAAAAATTCTTCCATTGCAGAAAAGCGAAACAATAAGAACCATAAAAAGAAGCAAAAACCAAATAAGTTTCAAGGAAATGCTAATTGTCTATAAATGTTACAAGAAATTAACAAGATTCTCGAATATCAACTAAAACATGCTAGATCTCTGTTGGCACATATCCATGACACAAAATACATTGACAAAACTGCTATCACTGTTCTCATCACCACAGCTGTAAGGGTGCATGTATACACTATAAAATGCTCTAGTTTTTCCCTTCTCCAGTCAAACCTCACTCACTCAAGCTGTGCTGGCTTAAATATTCATTAATCGGTCAATGCATGTCTGTTCTTCTCCTGTTTGAGTCTCTGAAGGCGTTGAAGCTTTTAACAGGACTCTATGCATCTGTCCTTGGCCCACTCAGAAACCCAGAGACCTGGTCCTGCTACTTCAGTGAACTCGCTGAACTCACTTCCGGGCTAGTAAACTAGATTTTTTGCACAACGAAAACATGTCCTCATGATGCAAAGTCATGGCACCAATGCTGAAGCTTTTAGAGTCTGAGTGCTTAGGAAATAACTCAAATGGTTTGTGAAAGTTCGGATGACTACACGGGAGGCAGTTCTGCAATGCAAAATAAAATGATAAAATATATATCTGACAAACAAAAGAATAAAATTAAAATAAACTAAAAGTAATGTGTTTTTAGGAGACTATAAACGTAGTTCTGAAAGGTATCATATATAAACTATAAAATGAAGCTATAGCTCATAGTAGGCTGTGAGTTATCATGGTTTTACTCAGTTAAATTTAGAATGTGCAATTTCTGGACCACTAGTAGCACTTAATAATTAAATATAAAAAAGGATTGCTTGATTGCAATCCTGTTATAAATAATTACTTTGTGCTACAGAACATGCAATACGAAAATACAAATAAATAAATACAATACAAAAATAAAGTCACACAATATGCATGTACAGTATGCAGATCTGCTGTGGTTCTTACCTGAGTCCAGCACAGGTGCTGACGACCAAACTTGACCCTTGGATCCCTTTGACTGACCCATGATAATAGCAGTTATCCTGGAACCAAAACAACACTATATTATATACATTAGATACAGGATACATGTATGTATATATATATACATATATACTGTATATACATACCTAACATCAGAGGAAAGGGAAAAAATTTGATAAAGTGTAATGGATGTCTTATTGCTTTATCTAATCTGGAATTACTTTACCAACATTAACATCACACATACTGAATCATTTTAAACACTGATAAAGGCAAAGCAAAACAAACGACTTGTTTCTGTAGTGATTTAGAGCCTATTAGTTTACTGTGACAACACAGTTTATCATAAGATTACCATGACAATATGAGCTATTCATGTGGAATTTAGAAGTGAAAGATTGTGGAATGGCTTCTGCACTCACCCTGTTGGAAGGCCGGGAAAACTGACGTTCTCCATTCTGATTGTACCATATTTCCTGATATTCAGAGGAGAACAGCTCCCTTGGAGAAGAACAAACAAAAAAGATTCAGTTGCATTTAAGCAGCGTACAGCTGGTATATAACCAGACAACTTCAATCACGTTCAGAAAGGAACATAAACACTTCCAACTTGTTTCCATTCCTTCTCTGGAGTCACACACAAATCAGAATTTGATCCGTATCAGATGTAGGTTATTCAGAGAGAAGACACTGAGAAGACTTGCTGGTTTTATTTCAAAGGCTTACTGCACACACAATGGCTGACAGTGTGAGTTCTCTTTCCTTTAATGTCCTTGAGCTCATCTAAAGTGTCTGATAAATCAGAGATACTCAGTAAATGTGCTCACAGTTTGAGAACAGTCTGTTTATTGTACTTATATATTATTCTTTCACCTCAAAGATTGAAACAATACCACTAAGTGCTAAACTGGTATTAAATATTTCAGTTCCCCTAACAAGACTTTCACAATGACTGGAAATTACACTCAGATATTGTCTGATTTATATATACTTAGTAGTAGTTATGATTATGCTGGTTTTCTTGTTCTGTACCCCCACATCTTAATAAATAAATATTATATTATATATATAATTTTAGCAATAATATTCATATAATTAAAGTCACTTTATTGTCACAAACCACACATTTTTTATATAAAAAATATTTGTAAAAAATCCTGAGATTATTGACAATTAATTATTTTAATATGTATATTTTTAAATTCTATTAAATTGGTTTAACAAGGCAAAATTAAATGTTTAAGTAATAATAGTAAATGGTAAGTGTAAAAATCTAAACTACATGTATTTATAACAAAGACAGCCAGTTTATATGCCACATTAGTGAGTCCGTACCACCTTGCTTTAACCTTTATTTAAAAAAAGAAATGATGCATTATGTACAATAGAAAAAATAGAAACTTAAAGAGACTACCGCTAAAACTATATTTGATGTGATATTTTGATTTGATGAGTCTGTCTAAACCTAACTGTACATTGTGGTCTAATTCTGTCTTTCATTCTCACACAATCACATACATCTCAAACGTCTGTTCCTCTTTGTTTAAAATTAGCTGGCCAAACAACACTTGCTGGACACTATCCAGGCCTACTGAGCCACAACCTCTATCACCCCCACGCAGGAACACCCACAGGCAGCACAAGTCCGAGCTCGCCCCGCAGGACCCTGGATCTTTGCCAGGGAGAAAAAGTGTCATGGACGTGAGTGCAAAGAGGCCCTCAGAGACAAATCGGTCATCCCCCCCTCAGATATACACTGGATCTTTAAAACGATGCCACAAGTAAAAATATGATCGCACAAGGTCCTTTAAGGTCATATAATCATATCCCACAGCATCAACTTACTATAACATGAACATGACTTGACATAACATGAAAGCAAATCTGAACTGAAGCTTTGTTTAACATTATATTTATCAGATTTTTACAATTACATACAATTCAACTTTACTTAAGAAACATCAGTGCAAATGTTGCTGCCATGAGCTTTTGTTAGAGTGTTTTTTCTTACACTGGTCATATATGTACACAATAAACACACATTCATAGTTTGTGCATGAATAAAAACATTAGTTCTAATAATAATAATAGTGATACAAATATGAAACATATTTTTTATGTGTAAAACCATTAAATACCTGTGTGTGACTTGTTACATGCCCTAAATCATATGCTCTCGTTTTATATCATGATAAATAACATGGCCACACTGACTGCTGTATCTGTATATACTTTCATTAGTTTAAAAGAATATTTGTTCAGGATTATAATGTTTTATAGTCTTAGCTTGACCAGTGTATGTTTCTACTCTATTAAGACAAAAAAATGTCTGATTATATTTCAGCAAACCTTTTCAGTCTAAAATATATCAAACTCTAGCAACGACCCACACACACACACCTCGTTTTAATTTCAGAAGGCATTGATTTATCAACTAGGATCTTATGCTTACAGTTCACTTTGTCTCAGCTTCCTTTACACTTGCACTGTATGAACTCACAGAGATGGATTATTTTTCTACAAATCTTTGCTTTTGTATTTCTGAAGACAAAAAGCCCTATACATCTGGGACAGATAAGTAAATGAAAATAGAATTTTCAGTTTTAAGTGGAGTAAGAGAGGAAACCGACCCCATTTTAATAGTAATATACTAAATCATTTTTTTTAAATAAATGCTTCTCCTAAAATAAATGACATATATTCCACCAATTCAACAATAAGAATCAACACACTTATGCATGAACATTTTTCACCCAGCAATCATAGGAACGTAAGACAATGACATTTAATGAACAGTCTTCATTTTGAAAAGTGTGCACTGATCACCTACTTCACAGTAAACAACAAAACATCTAATGGAGGCCGAGTCAGTTTTTGACAGACAAAAGGTATATCATGTTCTACAGTATGTCTGAAATGCCAACAAGGTCAGTCTGCTTCCAAATACAGTGAGAGAGTGTGGAAAAGCACTCAGGACAAAATATGGGGTAGTAGACCAAACGGGTTCTTGAGTGTATCTACAGTAATACCTCTCAACGCCTGTTGATCCAACCCTCAGCTGAGCAGCATAGAAGAAACTAAAACAAGGCTTGCACTTAATCTGCCACTCTGCCGCCCAGTGACCTAAAATGTGATGCTATATTGAGCCCAGCCATAAACAGCCCCTGGGCCAGCAAGAATACTCATAAATTAACAATAAACTGACTCTGACTGAGCATGACGCTATAGTCCCTAAGGCTCTGGAAAAACAGAATCAGTAAGAAAGAGATTTTTACTGAATGAAAAGGGATGTTGTGCCTAGCAGGTGGGCGATTAACAGACATTTTAAGTGGTGCCTTGGCAGTTGTTTTAGCTACGAGATAACAAACACTTACAATTGACACTTATAAAGCAATCGCTGGTAAAAATAGACCCTGCAGAGAGTTTAAGTGTGGTCCAAACTAACGAGTAACTGTACAAGGAGCCATTGATTAATAGTTTTCCTCCCAATGGTCATGATTTTTATCACAATGTTATGTTGGGTTTATTTAGCATATTGTCTTTTTGTTGTGAAAGCTTTATTATTATAAAGCAAACATAATACATAATACATCAAAGATGTATACGTAGGGGTTACTTCATTACATCATTGTACTAATATTCCATCAATTTTAGAAATGTGAGTATTAAAAAAATTATAAATGAGGCATTTAAGTAAAGTTAATTCATCACTCTCAAACATTATTATATTGCATTTGCCCACACAATAAATACTGCACAACACTGATAGAAGGTCCTTGACATCTATCTATCTATAATCTGACTCTATCTAAGCTAATCATGCTAAATTACATGCTAGTAACTAGTTTATCATGCTAATAACATGTTAGTAACTAGATAATCATGCTAACAACTTGAAAGTAACATCCTAATCATACTAGAAACCTGCTACCAAAATTCCTGTAACTCGCTAATCATTCCAGAAACATGATATCAACATACTAGTAACTCACTAATAATGCTAGAAACATGCTAGTGACTTGCTAATCATGCTAGCAATATGCTAGCCACATTTTGCTAATTATGCTAGAAACATGCTAGCATGCTAGTAATTTGCTAAACATGTTAGAAACATGCTATCAACATGCTCTTTCAGACTGAAAACATCAAACTTAAACATTTAAAAGTTTTTAAACTTAAACTATTTTTAAATTTTTCAAACTTTCAGCTCTGGCTGAAGCCAACTTAAAGTTTGTGTTGATTTGTTTTTATCTAGTTATTACTATTATACCATTATATGTTCAACAATCCATTCTATTTGACAATAATAAAGGCCTTTAGATAAGGACGTGTCATGGAAAAAATTCTGTGGTAAATTCTTGGTTTTGTTTGCATGCAAATTAGCTGTTTGTCAAACTGCTTAGCTCAAATTTGCTGAAAATAAAATTTACATTTAAAATGTTCATAAATAATCTTCTCTATAATATAAAAAATAATATTCATATATTACAACACAAAAATGCAAAATGTTAGGAATGATTTTCGACCCACAGAGCACTAAAAAGATTGGCATGGGTCCCGACAGATGCAGCGATCAAGAGCTGTGTGTTTGAGACACGGCCGTCTGGCAGCAGCTGAAACAAAGAGCTCATTTCAGCATAGACGAGCTGCGTCTCAAGGGTCAGTGGGCCACATTTTCTCCTCATATCAAATGACATCATTCTAGAAGGAGGGGAGGGAGGGGGGAGGGAGAAAGATGAAATAGGGACATCACAAACAGACAGAGAATGATTAGAAAGGGTGAAAAGAGGAGAGGAGATGGGCTGAAAGGGAGGATGATGTAATTGAGGGCTTTGCCTTGGCCATCGCTGTGATGGAGGGGCTTTTATTGCCCTTTGCAAGAGAGTATGCAAGCCTAAAAGCCTGTCTGAGCGCTTTGCCCTATAACTGACAGCCAGTCAGCCTCCCAGAGGGGTCATCTGAAAGTCAAACAAGCCCATGCGTGTTTCAGAAAATAAACTAAAGCAACAGAATGCAGAACACACAGATTAAACTTAACAGAAAATCAATATGGAACATGTTTACATTCTTAACCCAATAACGACTGTCTCATATTTCATACACAACTTTCTAAATTATCAACATCATAACTTTCAACATCACGATCATAACTTTCTGGCATCTAATTGATAGTTTATACTTTTTATCAAGTAAAAGTGTAGTAAAAAATATTTTCTTGTCATGGCACGCATGTATTTTTTTTACAATACAGATTTTTATAAAGTAATTCTATACAATTTTTGTTGTTTCAAGATGAAAATTTCAAGATGAACATTTACTGGCATGGAGTAACTTGATTAACGTCTTGATTATCCATACATCATTTAATAAAAAATAAGGCCAAAATGTGATATCTGATATACATTAAATTGTGTCATCAGAATTTTGAGGAAGATTTATTAAAGTTCATATTATCATCATAAATCAATAAATTGCATTTCATTATGTGTTGTAAAAGCCTGATCTATCAAATACCCAATAAAAAACACAAACTGTATGCATACAATTTTCTTTAATATTTTGCCTAAAACTTTTAAAAATGTGATTTTCCTGACTATTATTTCAAGCTTTAAATGGTAATACGTACATTCCTTGACTTACTGAATCAGAATCTGAATCAGAAAGAGCTTTATTGCCAAGTATGTTTGCTCATACAAGGAATTTGTTTTGGTGTCACAGCTACCAGTACACAGAGACATCAACAACACAAAGAAGAATAAAATTAAAAACACAATAAGAAATTGAAATAAATAAACTGAATTGTATGTATGATTTTCTGAATGACTTGTTTTTGCACAGATGTTAGTCTTTGTAATATTTCATCAAGAAAAGTCAATACACCAACTGCCTGACTCCAATTTTCTACCCAACACCCATTTTTTACAATCCAATTAACTCCAGATGTTAAACTCAGTCCTGCTCTAACTAATTTCTATTTGATTCCAACATATGACTTAGGACACTTAAGGTTGACTTTCTATAAATCAGCACTAGTGACCTAACAATCCCCTGATTATGTATCATTCTGATGTCACAACCAATCACTTAGACAGAAACTATTAGGGAGGACCCAGCATCAGACCCAAGACTAATGTATCCTCTGAAATCTGTCAGCCCTATGGAGAGAGAAAACAGACAGAAATACAAGAGGGATAGAGTGAAACAAACTTCACTGGCAGGTCAGCAGACACGGGCTGAAGCCTGAAATGAATTATCCTAATGTATATTGGTACAAAAGAGAACGTGGACTCTAGTTTGGGGTTCACTGCTACTTTGGTAAACTTGAGCCATAAATAACATCTCTCGACTGACCTTCAAGTCATACTACCCCAGACTCACCACCCTTAGAAAAACTGAATCAGCAGCGCCCTGCTTGGCTCTAAACCCAATCACCTCCTCTGGGTCCATGAGGGCAAACATTCATTAGAATAAAAGCCTGGATACTCCGCCAGCACACACACACAGACACACAAAAGCTTTCTCCTTCAGACTGTGATGGATCTATCCTGGATGATGGCCACCGACTACATATGCCTGCAGAGTCACAGCTGCTTTTTGATATTCTATGCATGAGCACTTTTAAATGGAGCAAATAAGATGTACAACTAAACAAGAAGGCAAAAAGCTTATATTATTTAACATGTAACATATACTGACACCTAAACATTCCCATGAATCAACTACACAGCAGCTGCGAAACCCTTAAAAAGCTAAGAAACGTGTTAAGAAAGTATTATATACCAGCATTTTAACATGGATTGCACACGATTATGGAGTGTATTTCATATACAATTTTAGCTGAAAGTGCTAACAGTTCATTTGCATATAAACAAAACTGACTTGAACTGTTGAAGATTTATCATTTCAGTATGCGATTGTGTATAATTGGACCTCAGTAGCAGTTTAATGTGAGGGAAGCTACAATTTCTGGTATAATTTCCTGCACTCAAAATGATCTGTCAAGAAACCTAATTAGCATGGATTGTTTTTTCCCACCAAGTGACCCATGGGCGAAGGAGGTCTAAACAGAGGGACACACACTAGTTTACAGCTTTCAGAAGTAGGGATGACTCATAAACACACCAAAGACAGAAGAATGTGTCTAATTAATGAGAAACTTGACCCCAATTAGTATTAACTAGAGTCTTTGTACAGAGATGGATATCTTTAAAACCATTTCCTTTGCTTTTACCTTGTCACAAAAAAATCATAGTAGTACTCTAATCCTAGCCATACAAAAATAGCTCTGTTACAAAATACAAAAATGCTAACTGTTTGTTACTCATTACTGAGCATACTCGGCATTTCTAGTTAATTCTGTATTTCCGCAGTACTTCACTCACAACAATCACCATGACTTCTCAACAATTTGACATTGCATCAGATTGGAATCCAAAAACAACTTTCTCTCGGAATAAGGATGTTACTTAATATTGAACATGACTAAACATGACTTAATTCTTTCGAATTATCAACTGCACCCTTCCCAAAATGTAAAGTGACAAAATGCAGCGCTCTTGCAAAAGTGCTGTTTTCATCACACCAAAGAACAAAGTTGCATCTGTAACAAATGCCCACAGCAGGCTGTCATTCCCTGGGCTTCGCTCAGTCAGAGTTGCACCACAGCCTTTCAGAAGTTCTTACTTAAACAGAACATATAGCCCACACTGAAGGATTAGTAATTACTAGCTAGTGTGTAACTAACTCTGTTCTTTAATTGGTTCCACAATTTGTACTTAAGGCAGGATGTACATTCTGAAAAGAAAGGGGTGCCATAGACGCATTATGTTCTTCCACAATGTTGTATGAGTAAATTATTGAGTAAATCCATTTGTAAATCCATAAATTTGCAAGTAAATGCATCTTGATTTAGGAAAGGTTATAAAAAGACATTTGTGCAATGCATGCAGCATGTAATACCATTACTTTAAGACTGTAAGTTGTAACTTGACTATGTCAAAACTAGCCCAGGATTGTGCAGGATTAGCCCAGTCCTTGCCACAGAAAGCAGAAGTCCTGTCACCAGCCTTTTAATGCCAATCATACACCTCAGAATAATCCACCTGATGTATTCTGTTGTCAACCTATTATCACATTCACTAATTAACTTACTCTCTAATGGCAATGCGCTCCAGGGGTAGAAAGTAAACCATGTGATGCACTCAGCTTTCTGTGTCCTGGAGCGGGCATATCAAATGTCAATCCCATATGGTTTAATACTCGTGCGGTGCAAACGTACTCCATCAACACATGCACATCTGCTTGAGCCAAAATGAAAAGGGAAACGACATAGATGTGTATTTTTGGCACAATGCTATGAACAGCAGTTCATTGCGAATATATCACGACACCTCCAGTTGGTAAGTGATATGTTTCTACAGTGGAGTAACGCTGGATAGTGAATGAAGATGCTTATTTATACGACTGCACACACAACTCACTCGTTTCTCCGGAGCTGTAGAATCAGATCTTCTCCTCCCACAGTAATTTTGACCTCTGCCTCAGATGGATGCTGGGAAGGCAAATCAATCAGGTTAGAATAGAATTACCCAATAAATTCCATTATGCAAATATGGTGGTAGATACATGATAATGTAAAAAAAGAATGAATGAGGCGAGGCGTTTTCCAGGAATTATATATAATACAAATTGCTCATGGCAATATACCAAGACTTTTGAAAACATCTTAGTTCAACTTTTCCCTGAAATTGCTATTCTGCAATTAAAATGTGATTCACAAGCGTTCTTACGACAAATTAAATGTGGAGTTTGAAAGTATAAAGCACACCACTAGAAAGATTCTCATTCTCAAAACAATACTTGGGAGTCAGCTTTACCTTCGAGCCCTCATGAGATCTTTTGTGTCTGGCTGGGCTGATCCACTGTGGATAAGTGATAAAGTGCTCCGGGTTGTCATGGATGCGAGATGAGTCTCTATGCCAACGTTTATCTAATAG
The DNA here is from genome assembly GCA_032361065.1 of Enteromius trimaculatus. Taxonomy (NCBI): domain Eukaryota; kingdom Metazoa; phylum Chordata; class Actinopteri; order Cypriniformes; family Cyprinidae; genus Enteromius; species Enteromius trimaculatus. The sequence continues at coordinate 7,054,724 of JAUMHP010000065.1, forward strand.
TGCAAAAAAAAAAAAAATCAATCACGTGACCAATAAATAATCAATCCGACACAATTCTAGCCAGCGTTCCAGCGCTCAGCATCTTCTTCCACATAGATATCCACGAAACACAACAACGAGCCTCTGATGCTATTTTACAATGACCATATATAATAACACTCACCCGTTTGTATGTCCTCGTCACGTGCAGCGCATCTTACAGAGAGATGTAAACAACAACTACATAACAATAAAAATAATCGGAACTGCACGACGCCCCGAACAATGCAGCAAATCAAACGCGCGCCCTGGAGCATCATAAAATGTAAAAAATAAAAAATGCACGAAATAAATGAGCTGTGCACGATGAATTATAATCGATTATGAACAGCATTCATGATGAACAGCACCGGCATGTGTGTGTGTGTCTGCAGAGACCGACAAAGGCAGTGAGAGGAGCTCATCTTTAGCTCTCTGATAGAAGCCTCCCTCTGGCTGCTTGACCACCCCCACTTCTCCATTCATAAAACATCTATCCATAGTACCAAGAAAAAGTATTTGAGTCAAATGTATTTGGAAATTCATTATTTTCTGAATAAATTTCTCATAAAATGTGATGTGATCTTCATCTAAGTCAATGGTATTGACAAAACATGTCTAAAAATAAAAAATGTGATCTTTTATGTCTTTATTAAACACTCATTTAACATTCAAAATGGCAGTGGATAAAGTAAGTGAACCCTTAGAATTAATAACTGGTTGACGCCCCATACATACCCAGTATAATCTCATATGAACCAAAATAACTAGCACAGTGGTGTAATTCATTGAAACTAAAATATAACAGCAACCTGCATGCTCAGTGAGCTGTAATACTGACGTTTGCTAAACTAGTAGTGGTAAAAATATCAAGTTTATCCTTGGCCTTGAAAGGCATTTACAGTTGTTACAGTGGCGGGTGTACATTCACTGTTATAATTTAAGCACAAAATAAGGTCAGGGATACCGTATTACACACAGCATCGTGTGTAATAATATACACCTTGGCATCAAAACAGCTAGCACGGAGCGTTGTGTAGAGGGGAGATGATCGTGCTTGCAGAGATTCATTAAAACTTGAAGCACAGATAAGGAGAGAGAGATTTCATGATCAGACTACATGCTGTGTGAGCAATAATTCTGTGACTTCATCTAGTTGATTCAACATCAAAGCACAGGAGGTAAGGACCAGGACAGCACACACTACATCGCATCTATTAGAGCTTTCATATTACAAGCAAAAATCTGAGTTACAGTGTATATAAATATATACGTATCTGTACAAATGCTGTGGATTGAGCTTGACTTTTCCAGTTCTTTAAACAGTGCACAATTTGTACGTGCTTTCGTGGAATTGTAAGATTCACATTTTGTATATTATTTAATTCAAAATTGGCCATTGAACATTTACTTCTATCATATATCATAAAGGCCTGAGTTTAACCCCAAAATATTCTTAAAGAAATCATTTAATTCTAATTTCACTAAACTACATGTTATACAGGATATGTAATGACACTGAAGTTTGACTGGAGAAAAACTGACTTTTTAAAGTCCTCACCACACACACACACACAGAGAGGAAACAGTAGGGGGTGAGGTGAAACAGATGCTTAATAAGATCCTTGTGTCATTCCTTATCTCCACTAGGAATCTTGGGGGGGGGGGGGGTTGTCAAACTAGACAAACTATAAAACACAGAAAGTTTTTTGTTATTTTGTTTTATTAAATACCAAGGGGGAAAATGAACTTGCATTTGGTCTGGTACAGTCTTTTAACCATGTGATCAACACTGGTCACTTTCCAGAATGTCTGGATGATCTTTCCAGAACTGATCTCCAATGATATCACAGGAATGACTTGTGACCTTTTTTCTGGTCCGTGTTACGTTAATTTCTGTCTCTCCTTCCTCTGGCCGCTTGACCCTTTTAGTTGTTGTTTCATTCACCTAAAGTAAAGTACTTGAGAATTAAACATTTCACTTAAGACAATAGATATTTTAAAGAAATTACTTGCAGCTGCAGCTTACCTTTTCCCATATTAAAGTTGTCCCTTTTTTGTGCAGTGGGGATTCATTATTGTAATTGATATTGAACTCAGAAAACAAGATCTCATTCTTATCTGCTGCTTGTGTTCCCTGTAAAAATTATGCCACTTTTTAGATTTGTCATTACAGGAATTGGGTGTATTTAAACTTATACTGAAAAATAAAATCTAATAAGGCACAATTAAGTATGTATTATATTGGTAATTGAGTACTAATTATACTTCTGGTTAAATCTGTTTGTTGGATAATATTCCTAAAATACAGGCAAAACCTAATCAGCTTTTAAATGAGGTTTTTAGTTCATACTACATAAGTGACAAGCATGCTCAGTCCAAATGTATGACCCAAATCTATATGAGAACTGGCATTGGGGGGACTAATCAGAACAAACATAAACATTTTTAATTCCAACAAATAATACTATATCTGATCATACACTGAGTCTTTCCTCAGCTTGCGTTGTGGTCAGTCCACCTTTCTGCACCAGTGTCCAAAACGTAGTGTTGTACAAATTGTTAATGTGACCTAAAAAGAAATGTGTAAAAATGTAATTCTTTTGAGATTCTGAAACAATTCCAAATACATTGTTAAATATGTTAAATAGTCTCTATAGCTAGACGTTCATTTTAAGTTCTGAGATACCTAAAAATAATGCATTTTATTTTATATTTATATTTTAATGCATAATTAAAATACAATATATTTATGTTAGTAACGTATAGAATGTGTAAACATCCACATTACCATATTAACAATCAAATGGTTGTCGTGAAATAAAGTACAATCACTGGAAATTTCAAAACTCAAACACATGCATTCACTTACAATCTGCCTGTCTCCAGCTTAGATAGTCTCTTATGTTACGATTGCTCGGATACAGGACTACCCTTCCATCAAAGCTGGGTGGGTACAGCAGCGGCTGCTCCCCAAAATACTCCTTCCAGTAGTAAACAAAGCTAGAGGAAAACTGGGATGCCACGTGGGTCATCAGTTTACTGTAGAGAGCAAGGAAAACATTTCATAGTTTCCCAGACAGCATAAAACTGGACAATCACTCTAGGTATCATGTTTTTTTTTTTTAATCACAATACTAAGCAGATTCCTGTAATTTGGTTATTAACAGCAGTGTGTTAGCATTGTACCTGGCTCTTCTTTTGAACCAAGTGGTTGATCTTTTGAACACGAAGCTGAACTCATCACTCTGTCCATATGCTATAGTGATGTCCTCCAGCTCTTCCATGACTGAACTGGCACTGCGGCTCATCAAACCCAGAGCTCGGTTATCATTGGGTTTCACAAACTTATGTTGCTCAGAGAACCTGGAATAAAGCCATCACTCTTTTTTTTTTACCCTCCACGAAATTGTCCCAACATAAGACTGCAATAGCATGTTGTACCTGGAAACGACTTACTTGTGAAAGTTGCGTCCATCTAGCCGAACAACAATGTAGCAGTTTTTCAAACATGTGTCGTCGAGCTCAAAGTTTCTCACGTATTCAAATTTACTTTTGGCCATGACAGACGATGTGCTGAATTTAAAACTTAAGAGTGCCTTCTGCTCTGTGAGACCTCGAATGGTCCCCGATAACAGACTCCTCAGCATAAAGATATCAGGACTAATACGAGTTGTGTTTAACTAAAATCACGCCGTTAGTTATTTTTTTTATATTTAACATTATACTGTTTACAAAATATTATTTTTAATTGGAAGGATGTTTTGTCAAAACTCGTGTGCGCGAGCCGTCATTTTATTTGGTACGTCACCTTATACAGTCCCTCAAAATGTAGTTCTGAAACTTTTGTTCCGCCACACAGTTTACGAAACATCAGCCGCTTTAGAAGATTTAAAAGCGTGATGACTTGCATCTGACATAAATAATATTTTTTTTCCGTCCTCAGTGATTTTAATACGAAATTTCTGACCATTTTAAATAGAGCTAAAAAGATCGTGCAAAGAAAACACAGCCAAATTGAAGCTACTCAGGCTCAAATCTGTTTGGTCAAGTATGTTTATTTTATTAGCAAAAAAATGTAAAGGTATAAATGGTCTTCCCAAAGCTTGTAATCTCTCATCATGTCACATTTCCATTTTTTGTTAGATTCTTTAAAAACATATTTAGAAAAATAAACTGTAACTCCAAAAGTTCACCCCTAATACATTGCACACAGTTCAGTTCCTAAAGAAAGAAATTTATATTATAGAAAGAGATATGTTAAATAAAGACAGGGCAGTATCATGAAACTAACAGACTCCACTCAAAGTCACTCAGATGAGATAAAACTGACACATCAGTCTTTGCTTGTAGTACTAATATTTTTCATTTTAACAAGTAGCCTAGTAGGTGTTCACACATCTACTGTTTATAGGTATACTGATCACATCCTCTGGATGAGCATAGCAAACAACACTCTTAAACAAACATAGATATGAAAAGCCAAGTGATGATATCAGAAGGTCCTCCACCTCAGCAGCTGCTGTCTTTCACAATCAAGATATCTGCATTAGTGTGCCTAAAAAACAAACACCCTTTCAGTGATTTAAAATCCCAGCATCCACTTGCTAACTAACAGAAAGATCCATACAGTGATGCTGTTATCCGACACAAACAGAAGCAAATGAACAGACTCACATTCTCTGCACGCACAGGGTGCATTCGTTGACGTATGTGATGCCATCATTACCACATACAGGAGAGTAGTTGAGAGGACAAGCTTGATTGACGCTTAAACCTCCACATGCAGGCTGTAAGGATTAAAAACACAATTCACAGTCATGCGTGTTATGTGAATCTTCTAATAGGTGTTTGTTCTGAGTTTTATTGCATGAATGGACTTACCCTGCGATAGAGTCTTGATTTGTCCTCTGCACCTGAAAAATGTGTATTGTCAGATTAATCTCATTGCAATAATGCTGTTGTGAATTGCAAATGGAACACATAAATGATTCAAATAATAACAGTGCTTTTTTAAGATCCAGTGGGAGTGACTTACCCACAGAGAGGATGAAGAGCAGGCTCATCAGAACCACTGCTGTTCCAGTCATGGCGCTTTTTAAAAGGTTAATCTGTAGTTGTAAATTCGGGCAGAGAGCTTTAACTTAGCAACTGATGACTTCCAGCTCGTTTCTGAGTGTTGTATTGTTGATGACCGGCAACATATAGTTTGAAAGTGAGGAGGAGGAGGAGAGGTGCTGATATTTTGACGGCTCTCTGACCCACGTCAACAACACTGAGAACAGAGCCTCTCTATTGTCTCTCTTTATTAAGGGATAAACATTCCAGTCTGTCCAAAAATTGCTGAGCACTATCCAAAATGCATTGGTCGGTATAATATCCCTCAAAACAGGTCTGGCTGGGAGGTGTGTCCCTGTTTATTGGCCCCAAAGTGAAATTAATGGAATTCCAATAAACATGGAATGCAGTTAGTAGTAATTATGTAATGTAACATTTAACAAATTTAGCAGGGAATATTGGATTGATAAACATTTTTAACTTTAAAATATAAATTTGAAGCACAAGAGAACATTCTTTTGAATATTTCTGAAATTTATATAATTTTTAATTCTTATGAAAAATTGCAAAATGGAACTCCAGATTTGAACAATTATATGGTATAGAGCTGGATTAAAAATATGGCACAAAACAAAACAGAAATTCAATCAAGTAATTAAAACGACAAATAAAAATTTAAAGTTAATGTCTTCTACTTTATTTTTTAACTATTAAAATATTGTTATTTATAAAAATTATTGATAGCCCCCACTGGCTATCTTTGAATAATTAAAATACTAAATTGATGAATTAATTAATTGAAGAAAGAAATGCACACAGGTTTGAAATGGTGTGTAAATTATGAAAGACATGTTATTTTTGGATCCTTTTAGTTTATATATATTGATGCGTTTATGGATTTTTGGAATATGGATTATGTGTTTTGTAGTTTGACAACTCTAAATTCAAAATTTCTCAGTGTGTTACACACAGTTTTACAGTGTGTTTATGTTCTGCAAAAAAATAAAATAATAAAATCTGCATATTGTGAGGGCTTACAAGTACACACAAAAATATACAGAAGAGACTTCTGTAAAAAAAAAAAAAAAAAAAAAACATTTTTAGAATTTTTAGGGCAAGCTGTTTTCTTAATGTGCAATGGATTATTTGTTTATGTCAGATACATCTAGGTTGACAACCTGTATCTAACGCTTATAGGAATGTTTTTAAATGTATTACGTTAAAGGCTGATACTAATGACAATAATAATATAATAAAAAAACAGCCCACTAAAAATTGTACATGTTGCACAATAGCACATTGTTTACGTAGCGGATTTGAACGGTACTTATCGGCTTCCGTACTGACAGTGAACTTCGTTCAGTACTGCACGTCTCATCTGGCTTGTCACTCACGCTGCAGGTACAGTTCAGATCCAAACTGATAAAATGATACATTTACGCGCTATTTTTCGGAACGCGTCACGTCACGCAGAACACTGCCTCTCTGTGAAAAGTCGACCTACGGTGAGTTTAATCATAGTTTTACATATTGGGAAATAGTTCACATTTAACAGTTTAACTTTTATTTACAGAACAATTCGATGATACTGAACACGTGTGACATTCAGTGGCACTGAATTGAAAGACAAACGCTAGTTTTTTGGAGGTGTGTCAGAGGAGCCCCACCATTGTCAGTCATATGATCATGTAACTCCATTGTTACATTGTTTTGTTAAGACCTTGGCAGTGTCAGGAGTTACAAAAGCATGAAATCATTGCAGAAGTGTTTAATAGACCCAATGTTTGCACTACCATATTTTGCATGCATATTTTAATTATATAATGAGGTCCGAGTTTACCAGACTACTGGTAAAATTGTTTATATTATGCATTCCACTGCAAAAATTAATAACATATTATATTCTAAGCGTTACAGTTTCTTTTAAAAAAAAGTTTCAATATCTTAATATGACAGCAGAAGTTAAGCTGCATAAACTCCAAACATTTGTTCAACCTAATAATGTGTTCAGCAGCATGATTTGAGAAACGAGCATATTTTCATATCCTTTCATATTTATACCTAGTGTGTCTAGCTGTTCAGTTTTTAACATATCCTTGATTGGAGTTAAATGATCAGGATTGGATATACAGGATTTGGGACATAATTTCCAGACCTTTGTACTTCAGTGGGAATTGGCTGGTCTGAGCCTGCAGAACGCAAACATTTGTACAGTTTATCTTAAACATCACGTTAGTTTCAAGGTTTTGTATGTTATAATGTACTCAAGATTAATGTTTAGGAAAAGTAGAAATTGGAAAAAGAAACAAAAGCAGCCTTGAGTTGCCATTTCTATATCCGTTTTATGTAGTCTCATGGTTCATATACATTAAGACAAGTTTAGATCTTGTATCTAAGTCCAACAGTTCCAATAATGACCACACGGTGACACTAGCAGATTGTTTTTAATTTCCCAAGCAGCCTAAGGCATGGATCTCCACCGGACCTCAGCAGCAGCACAGAACCTTCTATGAGCTCCGCACCTATTACATCCAGCCGCATCTCAACGCTGCCTTCCTCAAGCTGACCAGTGAGAAGATCCACCTACGGACAGCCCACTCAGAGCTCATTGGATACTGGAGTGTGGAATACGGGGGTCTCAATCAGGTTTTCCACATCTGGAAGTATGGTGAGATTCTTGAACGTCTAATCTATGCTTTTAAAACTTTGTAGGGTTCATCAATATGTAAAATGCAACAAAACATCAAGATTTCTGAATCTTTAATTCTAGGGGTTAGCAGGTGTTCAGCATTAGCTGAGGCGTACTGTTTCCTGTTTAAAACACTTCTTTACTTTTTTTTTGTCAACTTCCTTTCTTGTAGGTCTCATTGCTCTGAGCTTATGTGCCTCAGTTTTTGAATGAACAATGCCAAAATGAAGCACAATGAGGCCTATAGTAAATCAGTTCCAGAAAGTAAAAAAATAAATATGTACTAACTGAAAGAAAACAAGTTTTTAATTCAATCTGTTTGGTAATGATATAGCATAACAAAAACATTTTTCTGGAGTCTGGAGATTTTTGACTGGGAACACCGCAAAAAAATAGTAATATAAAAAAAAGTACAGAAAGTCTTTTTGGGGTAAGTTTTTATACTCATTGTGAGCAGACTTAGTATGTTTTAGTCTAAAGTATTTTCAGTAAAAATAAAATTCTCTCCAGGTAAAAATTACCGTTACACAACATGGGAATAACAATTTTAAACATTCTTTTCATTAATGCAGTAAAAAGTTTATCTTACTAGGACTACTAAGAATCTTACTATGTATTTTATTTGAAATGTCTTAAAGCATGCTACTCTATATGAGAAACACTTCTTTCTGTCTTTGCTGTATTTGTGTTTAGACAGCTATGCTCAGCGGGCATCAGTGCGGGCAGCCCTGGCTCAAGACCCCAACTGGATTGAGCAGTACATCTCTAAAGCGATGCCCATGCTGAGCTCTCAGGATAACGAGGTGACGTACCTTGTACCCTGGAGCAAAGTTCAGAAGCCGCCCAAAGATGGAGGTGAGAACTATGTGCATTATCATTCAAGCACTGACTTTAAAACAGGCACCAATGCATGCTCACATGGTGCTAGAGGTGAACTGACTGTTTTCAGAGGTTTCCCGAATAGTCCTCTTTATGTTATAAATTTGTCTATTTACACTAATTGCAAAAAACAATCGATGCTATTTACATGGATTCTAACAATGTAAATAATGTAATAATGTAATAATTATTTGCTATTTATACTAATTTTTGCAAATAGTGGCAATTATCTCCAGCTCAGCATTGTAGTGCATTATAAAAAAGTATGCAATAATAACTTATTGAGTGTAAATTTTAATTCAAATGATTAAATTAATGACACCTTATTGAAACCGTAAGCCAATGCTTTATTTTCGACTTTTTGATTATTTCCTTAATTTTCATTGAAAGTAAATGCTTTTCGGATGTGATTTTAAATTTGAAAAGGGGATTTGAACCCGGGTCAGTTGTGTCAAAATGAGTACGACATACGTTTTAATATCTGTGGCACTGGAGCTGATGACAGTCAACCTTCTTTTTAATGTTGACTAGCCCAATCACACATTGGTAGTTGGAGTTATTGTAAATACTCTCTCCCAACAAGATGGGCTATTTACACGTAATCTAAATAGACTCCATTATAAATATGCATAAATGTTAATAAATTGTTAACAAAACAAAGTTATACAGATTTCAAATGCTCTAGGCAAACTGATCAAATGGCTTTTGTTAAAATATGTTGTTTTTTGTAGGAGTTTTCGAGCTGACTACTTTCCAGATGAAGCCAGGTGGTCCTGCAGTGTGGGGCAAGGCGTTTCAGGCAGCAGTGGGCACCCACACAGGGTCAGGATATGCCCATGCAGTTGGGGTTTTTCACTCTGAATTTGGACAGCTCAATCAAGGTGAGTGTAGAGAAGAAAGCAGATATGTTTTAAAACAATTGCCAAATAATATTTGTCATAGTCACAACCTGAAATGTACACTGGCCTTTAAGAGCCACTGAATAAAAAAAGAAAAACTTTTGATCTCACAAGTCTGATTTCTTTTTCGTGGAATTGTGAGCTATAAACTCAATTGCGGGTAAAAAAGTTAGAGTTGCAAGTTATAAACTCGATGATGATCCAGTTTCATAGACAGGGCTTAGCCAATTTTGAGAGAAAAACTGACAAATCTGACTTTATAACTCGCAATTAAGAGTTTATATCACATTATATCTCTCTCAAAAAAAAAGTCAGAATTGTGAGATCTCAAAAATCGCAATTACCTTTATTTCGTTGGCGATAACGGGCTTCCATAGACAACAGTACAGACATTTTATAATAATAAAAAAAAAATCTATAAATGCTAAAAAGGCTGCTCTTTTTGAGCTTTAACATCACAGGCATAAATTACATTTTAAAATCTAAAACATTTTATAATAACTGAATTATTTTTTTTATTCCTCTATATTATTTGTATTTTTGAAAAACAGCATTAGTGAGTTTTTAATTTATTTATATATTCTGTTATTTCAGTGCATGTTTTATGGTGGTATGAGAGCGCAGACCAGCGGGCAGCGATACGGCATACATCTCATGAAGACGCCAGAGTGGTGGCAGCAGGTCAATTTTACATATAATGACCTTATTATACCTTTATTATCAAAGCATTCTGGGAAGTTTTGTCATGGAAAAATAATCTTTTGTGTTTTACTTATTCTTTTTTGCAGTAAGGGAGAGTGCCGCATACCTGGTGTCACAGAAGAACAAACTCATGTTCCCCTGTGCTTTCTCACCAATCAAATAACACGGCTTCATGTTTTGACTCCAAACTCAGGAAAATATAGAGGGAGATTTCATTGGTGCAGTGCATGAGATAAGTGAACTGATAAACAGACTGAAGTTCCTTGATAAAGATTGTGAATCAAACTAATGCTTTGCATCACAGTAAGACTTCCATCCTCAAACTACTGCAGATACTCACCGCCAGTGTTTCACAAATGTGATTCTTTTTCTAAATAAATGCTTACATGCCAAAATCAAAAATGTAAACATTAGCATTTTTGCATGGGTTAGATGCTGTGATGTAGAGTAGTTTCTTTTGGTGACAATTTCAGCAGATTAGCACTGAAAATTATACATGCGTTGAATCTCCCAAAAAGACGTCACAGATCAAACAGCGTTAGAGTTGTAGAATTGTCATTTTTATTGTCTAAATACAGGAAGTGTAACAGACAATCCACAGCCATAAATTTGAAATGTAAACAGGTATATGAGGAATGTCACTGTGGTACTAAAACTTTTTTTTTTTTTCTATCGCCCTTAAAGTTTTCTTTGTTTTATTGTTTTGGTCGAACCCAAACCAAAATAAACAGTAAATAAGAAACAGCAAAAACATTGTCTGTGGAGAATCCAGTGCAAAAAGATTAACACATTTTAAATTTCAATTAACACAGCAAGTAAAGTGCTTGGACGAAAGGTGGACAACACTGTCGCCAATCCAAATATCAGATCCAAAATACTGATTTAACAATCCAAACTCTTACTGTACTGAACGGCCATGTAATACAGCTGTATTTATTGGTCCAGAGATCCAGTGAAGGGCACACCAGATGCCCTTTTTACGAAAGAAGGCACATAAATGGTATGTTTTAAATGATTTCCTTCTAAGTTGTTCATGCGACTCCTGGTGCATCCATTAGGATTGCCGTGTCAGTCGAGGTATTTGTTACATATTGTAACTAAAGCTTACTTGTATAAACTTTCTTTTATTATTTTATTACAAAAACTACAAAATCAATCACTTTTTTTGTTTTTTACATGCATAAAGGCATGTATAAAGATAACACGAGGCACTCTTGGATAGAACAGTCTATAAAATAATGCCCCCTCTGACTTTTAAAACATCTAAAACAATTGCTTGTTTATAAATAAAGACATATCAAGAACAAAATCATTTTAACACAGTACAATTTTCAGTTTTGCAGTTCAGCCCTGGGCCACGCAAACGATTCTGATTCTTCAGCATGTGATTTCCAGTCTTCTAGTCTTAAGAAAATAAAATGCAAAGACACTGACCCTGAATTATTGATCATTGGCATTTTTCCATCGAGCCGATTATCTTGCAAGATGAAAATCGATCTATACGACTGCGCAAAATACAGTCTGTGCAGTCAAGACTACAGCAGAAATTATGGCTTCAAGTTTTTAACACTGTGACTAACACGGTTCAGATTCATCCATGCTAGAAACACGAGAGAAGTCTTTTTAATTTCTTTTGCATTGACTTGCATTGAGTCTCGGCTGCAGTATGTGCCTCTCTGCTGACCGCTGAAGACGTTTATCTTTAGACAGAGGTCAGAATGGCAGACCGCAGCTTAAAGGCCACAAAAACATTGTGAAATATGTGGAACCCACTGGTTTCAGTTAGCATGTAGTGTAAAGGGAGACTTGGCTCACACAAAGCTTTCTATTGGCTTCTCCGTGTTCTCTTTAGCAGACAGAGGACTCAGGAGGGCCATGTTGATAGCTGTGTCTTTACGACGAATGGAGCTGTCTAAGTGGTCGTCACTTTGGTCCTTGGCAAAGTTGACAAATACCTGATGATTGGGAAGAAGAATATTTAGTAAACACAGCAAGACAAATAAATAAAAATGTAATTATACAATAAATACTATTGAAAAAAAAAAAAAAAAAAAAAAAATATATATA
>JAUMHP010000065.1:7067568-7094901 GCA_032361065.1 Enteromius trimaculatus
TTTATTAAGTAATGCAGATGTTTATAATGGCTTTAGTTTTAGTTAACTATAATAACCTTGTTGTGATACCGTTTTTTTGTTGTCTTTAATATTTTTCATGTCTCAACTGTTTGCTTGCTGAAATGTTCTTTTGTGTTCAGCAGCAGAGAAAGTCATGACATAGAGAGAGTAAACGGTAGCTATCCTTTATCTGATACTTCCTCTTGTTCCCAGTAGGGGCCACTGCGCTACATGCATAACAAACCCTAATCGGAAATGTGCCAGTGATATTTTAGGGTTGGAAATGCCCCCTTACCTGGTCCAGAGTGGTCTGGGACACAGAGTAGTCCTCTATCCTGAGAAACTCTTTGTTCTTAGCGAGGATGCTGAAGATGTGAGCGAGGGAGGTGAGGGAGGAGGGAAGCTGGTATTGCAGCATGTTCCTGTGTTTTTCTTTGAGGGTGCTTCCTGGCAGTTCGCTCTCAATAAACTTCATCACCGGCTGCAGGTCAGGATCAGGCCCCACAACCCTCAGAATGATGGTATACCCATCACCAAATCTGCAGGAAGAGGAGCAAGTGATGTCACATACATATATAAGCATCAAAACTCCCACACACATCTGAAAAGTAATATATGCTATATGCTTGCTTTATTTTGATTTTAGTTATTATTTTTGCGATTCAGTGACACTGCTAGTGTGCAGAATTAACACTGTACCTTTAATAGCTTAAATAAACCATGAACAACCCAACCAGCTATGAGGTGAATCATAAAAATCACAGACTTTGCTTTGGGACAAAAATATCTGAAAATTGTATAAAAGGGCTATGTACTTAATGACTTCAATGAGGGAAAGAATTACAGTCCTATGAAGCACTGGGAATGACAAAATCAGACAAATGTAAAACTATTGATTTCTTGCTAGTGTATATAAAAGTAACATTTTATGTATATTGTAAAATATGTACATTTTGGTAAATATTTAAGTGTTTTTTCTTTTGGGATAGTTTGCTAGTTTTGGTTCTCTGGTAGAGATTTCTCTGCAGAATTATGGGTAATGTCTTCTTTTTTTATTTTCTTTTTTTTACAATAATTGCATACACAATTATAACTAGTGCTGTCAAGCGATTAATCATATACAAAATAAAAGTTTGTTTGCATAATATGTGTGCTTTTTATGAATACTGTATATAAATACACAAACAGTATTTTGAATTATATTCACACAATTTAAATTATAAATAAATAGAATTAATATACAAGCAACATCTTTATTTTTAAAAAATAAAGCTGTAGCTTTTTTTTCATGTTATGCATGTGTGTATATTTATATATACATAAACACAGTACGGAGATACATTACAGCACTAAAAATAACAAATAATTTGAACTGACAGGTTCAACGAAGCTTAGATGATCAGCTAACAACTTCACAGAAGGTCAGTCTGTAAGTCTTTAAAAACCAATTGCCCAATGGAGAAAATGAGTGGGATTCTCGCTGTGTTATTCATAATCTTACCTGTTCTTCAGGTGCTGGACGCTACCCAGACAGCGAAACCTGCCGTTCACCATGATGGCCATCCTGGTGCACAGCGCTTCACATTCCTCCATACTAAGAGTGAATAGGACACAGGTTAGTATGGAAGAAAACAGATGAAAGTCTAAGCTTAGCAAAAATCAAAGCTAAACTAAGAAGACGAGGAGATTTTAGAGGAAAACAATACTATCATTAATGCTGCCAGTGCTGCTGTCCTTGTCTATAACGTTAGCTGTTCCGTGTTTAGTGTTTGACTGTGGTGAATGTACCTGTGTGAGGTGAGTACGACAGAGCGTCCCTCTTTGATGACGCTGTGGATGCAGTTCCACAGTGCTCTGCGTGCTTTGGGGTCCATTCCAGTGGTGGGCTCGTCCTGTAACCAAAAGCACAGCCAAGGCTCAGATTCAACCGTTGGTTCAATGAGAATTGAACACTGATGTGCTACACCGTCTCTTCACACGTGTATCGCACACTCAAGTGAACTGAAGCAGGCTTGCTGACTCTTAAGCGTTCTTATGTGATCTTTGTGTAATCAGCTCATTATGAGGCATCTCTGAAGGTGAAGGCTAAAGAGTTCTGGGTAATTTAGCTCTGGGGGTGTTGTAGTCTTGAACTCCTTATACAACTAAAGTGAGAAACCCAGCTGAGAGAACAGACCAACAGTGGTCATATGATCTAGACTTAAGTTGTTTTTGTTGATTAGTTTGCAGACATTCACAATAGGAGGCACAGGACTTCTAGCCAGTTGTGTAAGTGTCTTTGTGTGTACATGTAAGGAAATGCACATACCAGGAAGACCACTGGTGGGGCTCCAATGAGTGATATGGCGGTGGACAGTTTGCGCATGTTGCCGCCGCTGTAGCTTCCTGCTTTCTTGTCCACGTACTTTACAAGGCCCAGTTTACGGATTCCCCACTCAGCAACCTGCAAAAAATACAACACATCAGTATAACTAACAACACTTTTAATAGTTCCTATCAGGGTTAATCACACAAAACCAGGTCACATTTAACTTCAAATCAAAAGAAGAAATTATATATTATATTATTATTATATTATTTGTCATTAAAAATAATACTTTTTCCTTTTTCATATTTTTTACCATTTAAATCTGCATATGATGAAGGCTGTATAAATACTTTTAATATAATGAGATTACAGGGAAGTGTGCTTAATGATCAACATGCAAAACATTTAGGCACAATCTAAAAAAAAATTATTTGTAACTCACTTTATTGTCAGTGGAAATTATTATTGAAATACAGTATTTGTATATTTTGCTCAATTATTATTTTAATTAAATCAGCATACCTTAAAGCCTTTATAAATAGTTGTATTTTTATTTTATTCTTTTTTGACACTATGGTGGTGCAAGCACTTATTTGGCCGTCAAATGTGGAAAAAATAAGTCTTTTTTTTTTTTTTTAAGCATGAGAATTTTAGAGGTTTTTTTAAATATGATGTGGACCTGCACAGTCAAATAAAAAATTATATAATAAAAATTATATCAAATCACTATTATAAAATTTGTTTTAGTTCATATACTCGCCTCACAGACTTCCTTGTCAGGTACACCGCGCAGGATGGCATAGAATTCCAGGTGTTCCCGTCCTGTCAGCAGATCATTGATGGCATCAAACTGAGGGCAGTAGCCCATGTTCTGATGTACTTCATCTATTTCTCTGAGTATACTGGCAATAAGAAAGAACAGCGTCATCAAAACATGCAGTCTAAAATGTAACCAAGTGTTTATAATAGACTGAGCTGTTATAAGGAAGTATCATCTGTTCTAATGTAATAACTACTTGTATTTTACTGTCTTCACCTTTTCCCAGCTAAGAATGCTTCTCCTTTAGTCACCACAGAGTCTCCAGTCAGCATTTTAAAAGTACTTGTCTTTCCAGCTCCGTTGACACCAAGCAGACCAAAACACTGAAAGAAGAAGGAAAATACGTCAGATTGTGGTCTTACAGTAGATGTGACTCATTTGAGTGAGGCTGATCATGAGGCAGGTGTCATGAATTACCTCTCCTGGAGGAATGCCAACACACAGACGATCGACAGCGGGCTTCTGTTTGCGCTTGTAAACCTGGAAAAGACAAGGATGACGTATTGATTAGGGCATCATTTATTTGACAAAATTTGAAATACTAAGGTGGATGTCTGTGGTTATCAGCAGAGGATTTCTGCTCACCTTAGTGAGTTGTCTGAGTTCAAGAATATCTCCCTGTCCAGCTCCATTCATGATCCTCTGCCTCTCTCTGGCCACATCTTCATCTTCCTCTCCGATCGGACTCAACTTGGCACTTAAAGACCTGTGGAAAAGCATCAAAACATCACTTTAGATCTTCTAATCCATTATTTCATTAGCAGTTCATATAAATGTCATTTGTTTCAGAAATGTGTGTGATGTTGCTTACTTGGGCTCAAAGAAGAAACGGTACTGGATAAGGACTGTGATGATGAAGAAAACCACTCCTTCTACAGCCATAGCAAAAAGATTCTTGCCCACCATGTCCCACTCCAATGGTGAACGGAAACGGTTCTCGCCTAATGGAAGGTAAAAGAGCACTCAGCATTTGTAATAATGACCCTTGCAGTAGTTACAGGTAATACAGCACACATAGATTGCTCTTCATTGCTCGTATTCCTGAAATCTTCATCAAAAAATGTCTATTTGAACTGAAGCAAGCTAATCTTACCGAATCTCTCCAGAGCGTCAGCCATGGCCTGATTCTTCACCATGTCAATGAGACCTCGACCCAGGCAGAAGTGTGGGAAGATGAGCAAAACGTTCTTCAGGATGTCATTAATGCCACCAATTTCCTGCAGCAGAGGATGAGCGCCATTAAACATCACAATTACTGCTAAGAATAGCAAATAGTAAGACTTTAGTAGGAAGAAAGCAAAAAAGCATTTTCTTACATTATTTCCAAATAACTCCATGACAAAAGTAGACACGCTGCCATTGATCCCAATGAGAATATTAACACTGGTGAGCACCACGTAAGCTGTGCTGGGGATTTTGAAGAGGAATGAAGCCGGGTACATAAGAGGTGTGATGGACCACCTGCAGAGAGACAAGAATAAGTATTTATTTTCAGGGAAAATGTTTATTGAAGTCACATGGCAGGCCCCAAGCATATCTAGGTACCACAGTAACATAGAAACATGAGGGTGGGCTCTTTTGACTTTGGAAAGTATAATGTATAAACCCATATGGGGAAAATGCAGAGGCCCATGTGGGGCAATATCTGAGGATCAGACTGTCTAAGGGACATATGTAAATGTACTTAGAATTATTTTTTTCTTATATTTCTTTTATTACACTTTCATTAGTTAATGTACCTAATAATACTTTGTATTTATTCCCGTTGTATTCCATTTTCATAATATGACCCCCATTTGTCATATATTTGTATGTAATTATTTCATTATTAATCAGGTTTTTCTATTTCTATTCAACATTTATTTCATATATTTTTAAATATAGTTTATAATCAGTTTTTAGTATTTATTTTAATTTAAATTCTATTTATTTTCCAGAAAATTAACCTAAAAGTACTTTGTGTTTTTTCCATTTCTTGTATTCCATACTTTATCATGTGATTTTTATTTTAGTTTTATTTATATTTTTAGATTTCTATTTAATATATATTTTTAAAATGTGCCTAAATGTACATTATAATTAGTTTCAACCATTTTTTATTATATTTCTATTATAGATGTAGTTCATAATCTGTTTGTCAGTAGCGTCATAAGCGATTGCCTTATTTAGTTTGCAATTATCAATATAAGTAAATGTCTTTCTTACCCATACAGAAGCAGTAGAAGGGCAAGAACAGGCAGGTTGGTTGCAGAAACATAGGCTTTTTGTTGAAAGCACACAAAGATCAGGATCACCAGAGTAGCAGGAACAACGTAATTGCACTGTACCAGAAAACAGAAATGTGCATTAGAGATTTTGGATCAGCATTCAAGTAGGTGAGTGGTGCATTATGAGATGTGGAAGTGAAATCTAACACTTACCATGTCCCAGAGAAAGTTGGCCAGCCAGTAGAGGAATGGCTGCACTCCGCTGATAAACTGCATGTGCTTGGCCTTATTCACTCGCTCCTGAATGAGGAAGACAACAAAGCTGGCGGGGACGAAGGACATGGCAAAGATCACGCAGATGGAAACCAGCACGTCCACTGAGGTGGTCATTCTGAAATGCCATTAATCAGGGTTTAGATATGAGACCAACATGACCAATGTCCTTAACATTATTTAAATTAAATTGGATCAATGTTTCTGTGCTTACAGGGCAACTTGAGAAAGCTGTTCCTTGGTCAGATTGAGCGGATGGTTAAACGCAGTGATGGCAAACTGACGGGGGTCTTTGCCAGGTGGTAAGTTGGCACGCAAGATACCATTGTTCATTACATTGAGGAACGCTCCAATACTGTGCCAGCCCTTGTTATTGAACCATATCTGAAAACAAAATGCCGATAAATAAGACTCCAAGTATACTTAGAATGTCTTTAATTGGTTTAAAATTAGCAGTCGTTCAGTTGTCCCTCACCTTGACATTATTCTTAGTGTCCAGCCCGTTGATGAAGGCTGACAGGCTTTTCAAGAAACGGTCGGCTGCTGATCCTGAGTCCTAAAACCATAGGATAAGAAGAAATACTTATTTTTGACACATTACTCCTGAGAGCTATTTGATTGATTTCCTAAGAGTCAACGTTTCGGCTCACCTTTCCCAGTTGGAAAATTTCCCTGACTCTAGAGATGGCGTCATCAATCTCTTCAGCCGGAGGTAGGACCTGAGTGCTTCTAGCTCCCAATGAAAATCCTCCATATCTGAATTCGTTCACCCATATCTTGTTCTTTAAGCTATTAAAGAAACAATCCGTTAATGTGTTAAATGACGCTACTGAACTATTTCAGTTCACGTGGATAGATAATCAGGCCATACCTTTTCCCAATGATCTGTGCATAGGTCTTCACGAGATAGTCTGAGATGTTTCGTCCCGTCAGGTTCTGGAGGATCTCACTTTCACTCATCTTAATCTGAGGAGGTGGCAGTCCACCTGCACCAGCAGGGCATTCTGGTAGCATCTTCTTTTTGCCATTACAGCTACACTCGCAAGCAGGTGATGGGTTGTCCATGGTCCAGTTTGTTGACATGAAAATGTCCATCACGCTTTCTGCCACTTCTGGTGTAGACCATTCCTCATCTCCCATTGTACAGGGAGCATCACTAAAACCATTGGAGAACACGAGTTTAGTTTTTTCTTAAATTAAATATATTAGCAGTTAAAGAAAAAAGGGTTTCAAGTATTACTCACGGAATTGGTTCTCCTTCCATGCATCGAGATCCAAAGCCAGGATCATCTAATAAAGCATTGAGTAATTTTTGTGTGCTTATGTCATGTGGGGCATCATCACTGTAACGAAAAAAGACTTTATTTAATCTAAATGGTTCTATGCAATTATTTTAAATTAATGTATAGCACATTGTCTTTGTCGTACCTGATGAATGTAAACTGTTCTTCATACATCCAGGGATTGAGAGCCAGGCTGGGATATTTTCCGAACGGTGGGACAATAAGACTGAATACCAGAGCGATGCACACAAACACAGCAGGAAGAACAATCTGCAAAAAATATCAAAGAGAGTTGATCAAAACTCTACTGACATGGGCTACATTTCCCAACAGTTGCATTAATACTAACTAGATTATAGAACCCACCGGCAGTTTCTATGATCTACTTGGATCATAAAAAAAAAAAAAGATTGGATAGTGTATATTTTGGAAATCACAGAAACCATTTACCAACAGTGCAACCTACCTGTGCAAAGAAGCCTTTCCTTGAGCGACGAGCATAAAGAAATCTCTTCCACAATAAAGCCACAAACTGCTGCCTCTTCAAACTCCAGCCTTTCACCTGATATGATCCTTTCCCATTGGAAACGCTCAAATAGTCTGTCTCTTTCGATTCTGGCGATCAAATATATCAACAGGAATTTACAATGGCACAACCAAACCAAACACATGAAGAAGACATTTGGAAGATAAGGTTATAGCTGTTTTGGGGCTTTTAAGATTTACCTGGATCACCTTCAGAATCATTGCAGTCAAAGCTATCGTCTTCGGTCAGGGGTTTGAGGCAGCTCTGGTGGTCTGCACCAAACGCGTGTCGTCTATGTCTGGGCACAGGGAGGGTTCCATCTAACAAAAAAAAAATTCAAGATGAGATCTTTTCTGGATTTTTGTCTTTGTACTGCTTATTAAGTTTACTAAAGCTAATAGTAAGCTTACAGTGAGAGCTAATAGTGAGGTACGAATTTACCTGAGATGATTTCAGTGTCAACTCCACTGTCCTCTGCAACTTTAAGGAAAATCTACATGGACAAACAAGAAAGATTATTAGTAGGCATATATGTTCATAAATCACAGCTAACGTTGAGAATGATTTCTAGAGCTTTTTGTTGACAGATAAAAACCAAGTCAAGTTATGCATACCTCTTCAAGTGTAGTATCTGAGATACCATAGCTCGAAATGCCAAGGTCAGCGAGCCGATCATCCAAGTCATGGAAGAGCTCAACGAAAGCACCATCTTTAGCAGACTCATAAGGCAACACGTATGTGATCTCATGACCGAGGTCTTCCACCATGCGAGAAGCGGGAACATGCTTGAGGATTAGACTAGAGATAAGAGCTACATCAACAGGAACAACAGGAGATTCTGGCCATGTATTTCCTGCAAGCATATTGAAAACTTTCAGTTGTTATCTCATGAACTGAAAAGTTATCCATCCTTTTAAAGTTTGAGGTCAGGTGGTGTCTTACCAATCGCTGTGGCAGCTTCGCTCTCTTGATCACTACCTAGACCAGCATCTGAACTACTCTCAGATGCATTGTCATCCTAAAAAAACAATGAAACAACTTTTAGCTAAGCAACAATTTGATATGTTCATTGAGTGTTTTTGCAAACTGAAGTGCACTTACTTTTTTAACAAAGGACACAGTGCTGCTCGAGTTCCTGCAAGAGCTAAGAGAAGGCTCAGTGTTTTTCTTCACCAATGTAAGATAGTATCCAGTTCCCAGTTGAGTCTTAAGAAAGAGCGAAGAACCCACACAACAAAGCTTTCCATGAGAGATGATAGCAATACGGTCTCCCAGAATATCCGCTTCATCCATATGATGGGTGGAAAGAAGGATAGTCCGACCTAAGAAATACCCAAAATCCTTACTGATTCAATAAGAATGTTTTAATAATTGTTTTTTTATACAAAACAAATGAAGTAGTTACCTGTACGATACTTCAGAAGAAGGTCCCAGATGCCTCTTCGAGCGTATGGGTCCACTCCAGCTGTGGGCTCATCCAAAATAACAACCTTTGACCCTCCAACAAAAGCAAGGGCTACTGAGAGTTTCCTCTGCATACCACCTGAAGAGCACAAAAATGTAAGTTTGCAACAAATCAAACAACCACCTAGTCATAAATTCAGAGGTTGTAAAGGCACACACCTGACAACTGGCTGGTCCTGGATTTGCGTTTGTGTGGAAGGCCGGTATCAGTCAGAATCTGCTCCATCTCAGCCTTCACGTCCTCCTCAGACAGACCTTTCAGACGGGCATAGAACCAGATGTGCTCTTCTACAGTCAACCTGAAATACCACAGGTAGATTAGCATCCACAGAACTATACAACCTTAACATCAACGAGTATATGACATAAGTTGTTTAAATGAAAGCACTTACATGCTGAAGAGGACGTTGTGTTGTGGACATACTCCGAGGCTCCGTCTGATGGAACTGAGCTCTGAGCGGATATCTTTGCCCATGATATATGCAGTACCAGAGGTTGGAGGGAACAGGCCAGTTAGGATAGACCTAAAACAATGAGGCAAGTTGGAGGGTTAGATACTGTAACCATTACACAAGTAGCCGTTACTCCAATCCATGCAATCCTTCAGAAATCATTCTAACATGAATACATTTTATTTAAGTTTCTTGAATGAATGTAAAGTGAAAAATGATCTTACATGGTGGTGGTTTTTCCAGCTCCATTGTGACCTAGGAATGACGTTATTTGCCCCTCGTAGAAGCCAAGTGTCAATCCATCGACTGCTAACTTTTTGCCATGACGGTAAACCTTCACAAGATTCTTAATATACACCCCCAGTTCAAGGTGAGTGGGTTCCTCTTCAATGCAGACAGCTTAAAAAAAAACACAAAACACAGTTAATCACCTGCATTGAAGACTACATCTAATGAACAATTTAAAAACTAGATGTGTTAGAAGTTTAATATTAGTGTACCCTTATATAAAATACAAAACACTTTTTCTTACCCCCAACATTACCCTTCTTTCCATGAACTGCAGTATTGTTTGTGTTGCTCTCTCCAAACCAGTAGGATTTAGTGAAAAGGAAGTACCATGGCCTCGGGATGCCATACTGCCCTGGGAACACTGCCTCAATGTACCAGGTCATGACCCCATACAGGAAGGCATCAAAGTACATGAGGATGAGGCAGGTGGTGAGGTTGTAGTTGTCTTCTTCCATGGGGCTAGAGAAGAGGTTATTCCATTGGATGCCCACACCCTGCTCCTCAAACAGGGCAAAATACTCACAGCCAAATCCAAACGCCACTGGAGACAGTAAGCTCTGTGAACACAACCAAATTAGATGTCAAAGAATCTGTTTTTTTCCCACCTTAAGTCCACTTATAATGCTAGTTAAGTTTTCTTGCACCAGAATAAGTAATGTCGTTTTATATTACCATTTTACACTCCCTATAATGCAGTTGCATATCTACAAAGTGAATTTCTTACGTAGTATTTTTGTACAAGTACAGTACAGTCTTGTACAAATATCTAAACATTAATCAAGATATATTTGCTAACAAAATGACTAGTCTTGCTTATCTTATGCTTAAAATTGGAGTAAAACAAATAAAGGTAAAAAGTAAATACTTTTACTTTTCTAACACTACAGGCAGATCTATTTCTCATTTCAAGCATAAACGTCCTGAGAAAACAGATTTAATATCTTACATAATTTTAGCTCTCAAGTAAATCATGATTTGGAAATTTTAAACCTATAAAAAAATACTTTTAGTATACTCAAATAGCTCAAATTATTTTCAAAGTGCATGCATATGTACTAACTGAGATTGCCTATTATCTTTGTGTCCTTGAGCTGGACACTTAATCTCAGGTTTTTCCAGCAGGACCTGGAGTTCATGCGATAAGTCTACTGTAAGTCAGTTTAATGACTAGGTAACTAGGTAACTGCGCAGGATCAATCTGCCTAGGGTTAAGTGCCTTGGTCAAAGTAATCTCAGTAACTCTGGCTCACCTCTATCTGAACTCTTGTATTAGTGGCCCAGATCTTAATCACAAGCATTTAACTAGTTTAAACAGGAACAGCCTAGGTTCCTTGTAATCTAGTGTCAGGAACCAAAGCTTACAACGGCTTTAAAGTGCGATTTTGCAGTTAAGATATTCTCATCGCACCTGTAAGTCATTTTAGATAAAGAGAGCAGTATAAATGAGTTTCCTTATGTAATATACTGTATGATAACCTAATGCACTTGGCCAACAACTGATGACTCTGCACACATACACATTTGCACTTTGTAACTTATATTTTAAACTTTTCTTTTTGGAAGGTTGTCATAAACTTACAGCGATGACTTTGGCGCTGAAGCCCACGTAGTCTTGCCAAGCCACACACAGCACATAAGGCAGGTAGAGGGTGAAGTAGATAATGCCCCCACAAGCCGCTGCCAGGTTGGCACGTGCGAATGCTGTACTGATCAGAAAACACTGCATGATGGTCACCACAGCAAATGAGCCAAGGAAGAGGAAGACTACGCCGGGGTCACTATAGGGCAGGAGGTTACCCATCTGGAAAGGTAGAACGAATCAAGTTTATTGTCTCTGTTTTGCTTCTATTAATATGAATGCTATATAATCAATAATAATCTTTATTGCAATTAAAAACAATAATCAGAGGTACTATAATGTATATTATATAATCTAAAACTAACAGAATAATATAAAAAAATACAAAATATAATAAAAACTAAAATAGTATCTAATAGGTACTAATACAACATTAATGACAGTAATAATTAGAGTTATCTTAGTATTATTTACTTATTAATAAGTAATATATATATATTTTTTATTTTACATTATTTAAGTAATTATTGGTATTTTGCATTAGCTTTAAATTAAATTAGATTTTTATTTTTTATATAATTTTAGTTTTTAGTCATTTTTGGTGCTTTTGTTCTATTTGCCATGCTTTAATTTAAAAATGTCTTATTTTATAAATTTTTACTTTATTTAGTCACTTAATTCAATTAATAATTTTTTTTCAGTTTTTGTAATTTTAGTACTTTACTTTGTATTTCATTAAATTGGCGAAAGTTAACTTACTGAAATCCGACTTAAACTTTTGATTTAGTTTGTTTTTCATGTAATAGTTTACTACTACTTACTACTACTGATAATTATACTACTAACTATTACGTGCAACTAATTATTATTATTATTATTGTTATTAAGATAAGCAGTACAATAAACATACATATTCCGATCAAATGGTTCAAGGAATGATGAAAGCGTAATGGCCACAAAGTAACCAGCACTCTTAATGTAAAAAATCCTATGACAGAAAAAAAGTTAAAATTACAGTATAAATAATTTGTAATAACTCAATTGAGTAGTGGACAGTTTTTTGTAAGGGAAAAAGCGTGCTTCCAACCTCTCTTAAGATCAGCTGATGTCTTTTTAGTACCTTGAGTAGAAGAACCAGCAGGCCTGCGCTGATGAGAAGAGGGATGAGGCTGCTAATGAACCAACTGAACCACAGGATTCCATTGTCCAATCCCATAATCCTCATGGTCTCCTTGAGCCGAGCCTCCTTCTCGTAGACGACACCCTTGATGATGATGGCCACTGAATACATCCAGGCCAGGGTCATGAAAAGTGGCATGGAACGGCTCATAATGCGAAGGAAACTACAGGAATGTTTAAGAATTGTTACAGAACATACAGAAAGCATAGCATAAAGCAGTCTTTTTACTAAATAGTTTATAGACAATCCTTCATAATTTACCATCTCTTTTATTCAATTAGGTTTATTTGCAGTGCAGTGGAATACTTACATATCATCTACATAACATGGATAAGGCATCTGTTGGATGTAAACACCAGTCTTCTCTTTGGTCCCAGTAACTGCTCTGATGATGCTGTGTTCAACTACATCCTGAAGGTAAGTAAAACCTCCCCAAATATACCTCAAATCCTCAAACGGGTCAGCCCTGGGACCGGGATCCCAATACCTGCAGACCAAAAAAACAATAAGCATGTATATATATATATATATAATTTCATAGCACATTATATGTCTAGTTTCCATTAATGGCCATTTAAGAAAAGAAAACCCCAACTTACCCATCTTTAATCTTGTTTGTGCGCTCCACATTGTCAATGTCCATGCGGATCTTGTAATTGATGTGAGAAGGAAGTTCAGAGCTGTTGGACTGAACATCTAGAAAAACAATTCCTGCCCAAAACTTTCTGTTATCCAGGAGACTCATGGACTCATTTACCATTTTCTCCTCTGTGCTCACAGGTTCAAGTTTATCCAGGTTTACACACTGAAAAACAAAACAAAACAAAAAAACATTTAGTCACAATGTGGCTTTATCTGTCTTTTGATAATGAGTTTATTTTATTTGACCATGGTAGATTATAAACATGCTACAGTGTTTGATTTAATAAATAACTTTTATAGCGCACCAAAAATAATCTGTTTGACCCGTAATAACTGTTGACCCATTAAAAAGTCTCCAGTAATATTACACATCTCTTAAGGCTACATTAAAGTTGACATTAAAAGTCTAAAAAACCCATTCAATTCTTGGAATGGAACATCCAAACAAGTTTTACACATGCCCTTCTCCTGAAAAAAATGTGAAATCCAGCTGCGACATGCTATGAGACTTATGATTGGTTGTTGACGTGCTTTATGTGAAAGTATGTATGTGGGAGACAGATGGATTATGAGATAGAAAAGAAACGTGTAGGAGGAGAAAAGAAAGGAAAAGGTAACATGAAAGAGGGCTGTTCTTACCTCCATGAAACGGGATATGCTCATGATGGCCTGATCTGTCTCATTGAAGACATCCCGCCATGTAAATGCCGTTCCATGGGGACGTGTGTCCTCGGAGTTCTTAGACAAGAAGCTTATAACATCCTCCACGCTCCACTGAGTCCCAGCCAACTGGGCACTGAAGAAACTAGCAGTGACATTGTTTCGAAGAAGTGTCTGCGTTTGGAAGAACAAAGGAATTGAAATTAAAATTAGCTTCAATGTTGGTAACCTCTAGCCGAATGGAGAGTTCATACCCGCATCAGGTCCATTTCCTCACTGTTCTCCATGAAGTTCCAAACTTTGGGTCTGGCTTCTTCCCACATTCCGCCTAAATCTCGCAGAATTCCGAGTTCCTGAAATGTCTTGTTGACCTGGGAAAGAACAAAGATGTTAATAAGCAAAACATTGCAGGTACGATGCACATGTTTTTTTGTTTTGTTTTTCAGAATGGTTACCTCATGAATGATCTTCTGTGTTGCAGGGCTGTGTGGCGTGTAGAGGATCTTCCCCATCAGGAGAGGTTTCAGTGCTCTCCAGATCATTCGAGAGATGGGACTGGCTTCCATGTTCTTCATCAAGTTGTTACAGTAGGGAGCTAGACGCACAACAGATAAAAAGATCTATTAAAGAACAATTTAGCATTCATTTAATTTAGTGGTAATATTTTACCACAATTATGCAGTATGCTAATATAATTTCAAACGCAATTTATTTTATAAAAAAGCATGGTAATTTCTGTTGTAAATAAGGGATGTTAACTAAAAAAGTACTTATTTAATTGAAATAAAGCCACAATAAAATAACAGATTTTATAGGGAAATCCTGTATTGGTTTTTTTTTTACGTCCGCCTGCACGAGACATAGATTTTATGATTTACTAAAGATAATTAAATATGATAAAAAAATAAATGTTGACATGGCAGTTAACTGAAATAAAATACAAGTACTACAATTACATGAAATCTAAAATAAATTAAAGCTAAAATAAAAATAAATAAATAAAATATTTATCTAATTCTAAATATGAATTAAAACTATAATAATCTGTAAAAAAAAAAAAAAAAAAAACTAAACACTATTGTAGCTTTGACGTACTGGTGGTGTTGTCATAGACTGAAACTGGTTCGTCATCACTGTCGTTGTGGCTGCCGAACAACGCCTGGAAGTTGCTGTCCTCATACCAGTTGAGGGATTTGATCTTAAGGCCACCACCTTCTGGGTGTCCACACACGATACGGGACACAGCCTGGTACATCAGACTCGGTGAGCCAGTGGCGTTTTCTGTCAGAAACAGGATCTCGTTTCGCAGGTCACTCCAGCTCCTCATACTGGCCAGCTGAAAGAATGACAGAGGATACAATTATAATCATTACAAGTCAAGAGGGCTGATACACAACACATTTACTTAAGAGGTTTCCGTTAGTTTGTTAAACAGGGTTTTAAATTAAACTGGTGTATCTTTAAACAATTAGTTAACTAAAAAAAAGAAAAAAATTCTTTATGCGCCCTCTATGGACTAATCAATCTCAAAGAGTTTTAATACTACTATAAACGTAGTTCAAACAACTTGCTCACTATATCCAAATCGTTCCCCGCAGAAGTTAGTGAGCAAATCACTCCGACTGTTTTTGCAAACTAAATCAGATAACTCTGGGATATTGGTGCACAAGTAGTCTAAGCTGCTATCATGATACTTTTATGCTGCCTTTGTGTCCATTTTGAAGCATGAAAGCTCCAGTTTCTATTCATTCTAATTGAAAAGAAGCAAAACAAGCGTCTCCTTTTGTGTTTCACTGAAGAAGGAAAGTCATACAGTTTTTGAAGGTGAGTAAATAACAAAAGAATTTTAATTTTGGGAGAAGTATCCCTGTAACATTTCATCAGAGAGAAAATTGTCAACTATTAGGAGAGATAATGTTAGTGTTTCATTATTCACTCCGGTGCAGGCTGTGTTTGCCTAATCCTTGACAGCTACTGTCATTGTGTGGCTCTTGTTTAGATGTTTTACCCAGCAATCCTGAATCCAGAAAGCAAATGTCCCAAGGGCTTGACTAAACCCAACGTAACTCGCTTTAGACAAACAAACCCTCCCATGAAAAGCTGGTTCTGCTTTTTCAACACACAAAGGGTTTTATCAAACATTAAACACAAGTTTATCATAAATGCATTTATATGCTGGGAGGTTTGCTTTTCGTGGTTGGCTGACAGGAAAACAAATGTTATTCAGTGTTGGTCATGATATTTCATGTTTAGAAAACCCCAACTGCCTCAAGAACACTTGAACTTTTATTATAAATCTTAAAAGGTCTCCATTCAATCTAATACAGAAACAACAAAAACATCTTAATACAGATTTTTTTTCTATCCTACAGGTGCATTTTCACCACTTGTGTCAACTTGAATCTTAGAGGTAAGAAAAATGCAAACATGTTTTGCTCTTTTAGTATACAGTATTTATACAGACTACATAGTGTGTACAGTAAAACAAAAAGTCGTATGCATTAAGAAGTAGCTTAGTATTTCAAACTCATCCACTAATAAGTGCTTCTCCTGTATATAGCATACAACTGTGCAGGATAAAACCACGTGAGCCTTACAGATCTGACTCAGCAAGCAAACAAGTCACGTGCCACTAATTTTGTGTAAAAGTGCACAGAGAATGGAGGGCGGAGGGTGCAACAGATGTCCTACTGCAAAAACAAAACACTCTCACAGAGGGGGAGAGAGCAAGAAATCAAGAAGGAATAATGAGCTTTCACAAAGCTGTACAAAGAAAAGTTCCAGAATAAACAGAAAGAAAAAAAATACTACTAATAAAATGCTACGTTTTTGCTGCTTAGTATTTTTTGGGGGAATAGTGATACAAAGCCAAAATGTTGTGGTAAATAAGCTTATTCAGAAAGAATGCGTTAAATTGATCAAAACAGACATTTATAATCTTACAAACAATCTCTATTTCAAATAAATGCTGTTCTATTGAAAGGTCATTTAATCAAAGAATCTTATAATAGTAAGCAGCACTACTGCTTTCTTAAGCAGCAAACCGGCATTATTATTAGTATAATTTCGAAAGAGGATTATTGAAAATGTTTTTTCCACTTCATCTAGTCTCATACCAACACATTGAAAGGTTACTGGAATTCACCATCCGTTTCAGACGTGAAAGTGAGCCAGCAAACTAGACAGTGGGTTGAGTTTAGTGCTCCATTCACTTAGACTTGTAGCCAAAGGTTTCCCTCTCAGTTGAGCAGAAAACAGAGGGGCTTTTGTATGGGCAAACAGGTCATGAACGCCCATCTCACTGTGTTAAGCAAACGTCTTTCTTGCGGCTTTTGGATACTGACTGCTGAGTAGATTGTGTTACTCTCTCTCTGGATGCTTGTTCAGCTGTGCTTGGTTGTATATCTGTCCAGCTGGGAGCTGAACCAACTTTCTCTTCCACCCACTGTGCACTGCTACAGCTGGCAAACAAGACACTACCGAACCCATCGACACATACAGGCCCAGTGCGACACCTTTACTGCTGCGTCACTGGCCCTGCAGTTGTCCTCGCCATTAAATGTCACTGTCACTCTCATGGGATGATCTTAGAGCCTTACGGTGTGCTGGTTGTTTTAAATATCTCTTGCATGCAGTTGTTTGAACTGTTCTAACTTGTCTGTGGTGATAGACTTGGTAAGTGACTCATATAAAGTGTACCTCCACAGCCAGTGATCCCAGGCTCTCCAGAAGGTTGTCTGTAGCTTTGGCAACTAGACGGACATCAGTGGCATTAGTCCTTATGTCTGCCTGTAAAAAGAAGAAAAAATATTTCATTAAATACATTTATGGGGGAATATATATATATATATATATATATATATTTGTTAAGAAAATATAAAATATCATGGTTTTTATTATGTTTGTGTTAGTTAGCTGTATTTTTTGTTACCTACTTATTTTTCAACCTAATCAAAATAACCCAACTGCAGTTTGATTGAGATTAACGATGAAAACCTTTTTATTGAATAATTTTTTTTATATTTTACATTTTGTTTTACATGACATGAGACAAAATATACATGTATATGTGCTATAAAATTATAGTTTATTGTATATGTTTTTATTATACATGTATAAATACATAACAAATATAATAAAAGTGGTAATAGTATATAATTTAGTTATACATTAGAGAAAATAATTAATACATTTTTTTTTAAATTTAGGTTAAGTTGCATTAGATAAATATAAAGAAATAATATAATATGCATAAACCCGAATAAAAAGATTATGTCATTTATTTATTATGTCATACAATTTAAAATATTGTGTGTCACTCAGTTTATATTGCCTTTGGATCAAATCTAGTTGCTCATAATTGTTCTTGTATCTAATTTGGATGTCTGTAAATGACCAGAGAACCATAAAAGTTACGCAAGGCCACATTCATTCCATGCATTCTGCATGCCGTCAGTCAGGGAAATAAAACTAACATGACTTATTTATCTGGTTCTCAACAGCACTTCACCTCGCAAGAATCCCAATGATGAGTCAAAATCATCTTTCGTTGACCAGTGTGATATGAGTCAAACAGACATCTTCGTATTTCTTTTTAAGCATTCATTGGAAGAAGCAGAAGAGAGGAACTGAAGCTCTTGTAAGTACCAGCTGTGCCTTAAGGCTATATATTAAGATAGGTGTGTAGGGCAACATGCAAAGACATGCGTCCTCCCACGCTCTTCATAACCAGCTCGTTCTTTCTCTTTCCTTTCTTTCTGTTAGCTGGTTGTTGAGTTGTTTGTGTCCCAGCACAGTGCATGCCAATGATAAAGTCACCTGCTTTTGTTTTTAACAGCTCAGCAACAGCAGTGGAGGAAGGGAGGACTCTACTACACTGTTTTAGGTGATAAGATGATGACCTCTGTCACCCTCAGACTCACGGTGGGGGAATTTATTAAGCAACAGTTTAATTTACACCCTTTCCTGACAACAAAGCCACCCCATCTGGACTCATCCAGAGCTCTAGACTGCCTGTCATTTACATTTGTCTACAGTAAAGCCGCTTGTGTCCTCTGCAACTCAAAACAAACAATGTATAATCCGGACACTCTTATAAAATAAACAAAGTTTAGTGAATATTTGAATTGCATATAGAAAATTAAGTGTCTTGTAGGAACATTAAGATTTTTTGCACTGTTAAATTATTTTCTTGACTATTAAAAATTAGTCTTTTTTATCTGTCCTTTTAATTTCATTCTTTTTTTTTTAACGATTCTCAAGTCAATTATGATTTCCATTACTTTAAAAAGTATTTTAATATCTAAGTTATTGTTTTCACCCTTAAACATTAACATTTAAAATATCTAGAAATAAAAAATGTATTATTAAAAAATAAATAATAATAATAATAAGAAGAACAATATTGTAAAATTGACATAAAAATAG
Organism: Enteromius trimaculatus; assembly: GCA_032361065.1. Lineage (NCBI taxonomy): Eukaryota > Metazoa > Chordata > Actinopteri > Cypriniformes > Cyprinidae > Enteromius > Enteromius trimaculatus. The sequence continues at coordinate 7,086,681 of JAUMHP010000065.1, forward strand.
TAATTCCACCCAAATAGAAATATAAAATTGTATTACTATTTTTATTATGGTGGGTTTTTTTGGGCAGAATTTAGATATGGGCATATTTTTTATTGTATTATGACAATTTTAATATGTGGTAATTTTAAATATTTGTGGTTATTTAAAATAATATAAAATGTTTTATGATAATACCAATTTGTGTATTTATTTTTTTATTGTGTATCATATCTGTTCATTTTTATTTACTGTGCCATGTTTCTTACCCTAATAGGTCTCAGGAAATCCAAGTTGGACTTGAAGTGTCTCTCAGCCTGGTCTAGCCAGCTATTGGGAGAGCTGCAGATGATCTCCTGGGTTAATCTCGCCACCCTTTTGTCCGGGATGCTCACAAAATCCTCAAGTGTGGTGGAGCTGCACATGTCTCTCAGATGGACGCCAAAACCTCTGATCAGCACCTGAAACATTAGGTGCATCGGTGGAAAGCATTAGGAGTGAGAGCAGATAAAAGCTGTTCATGTGATCTGTGAGGGATTTTGGAGATAACAGGGGACGGAGCTGTTCATATGACCCATGAGTGTGTTATCAGGACAGGGACATTATAAGGCACTTAGACAAGATGTCTTGAATACACATTGAGAAGGTACATTAGGGTAAAACTAGGCTGCCTATGGTCATTTATGAGAACTGTAGATTGTGTAATGCCCCGAGGGCACGTCACACAGCTTACAGCTGTTGATTTATAAACAAATCAAGTTGCATGCTGGTTTCCTCTCTTTAAATGATTCCTAGGGGCAATTTAGCCGCATGTGTGGGGTAAACTATCAAAACAGACCTAAAAACAATGACTATGCCTTCCAAACGGTATGTGTTGTGATTATTACGGTAAAGCGAGTGTGAGGTTAGGGTCTTGAAATAAGTGGGTCAAAGGTCAACTTAAATAGTCACCTTTTGTGCTTCAAAATAATACATTCAATGCTCACCTTTTCAAGGTTTACATCAGCTTCCAAAATATTCTGCACGTAATTATGGGGAAAGGAGGCGTTTTGCTGGAGGAACGTGGAAAGGGTTTCATTTTCCCGCAGGAAGTCCTTCAGCTTGAAACCTAAAGACAAACATGCCACTTTAGTGTGTGCGTGTTAACCAATGTTTCACAAAACCACCGTACAATCACTGTAGTTATCGGTTTTCAGCAACTTGACCAGACTTTTAATTTCAGAAGACCCGCCCCCACATTTTAGGATTAATGTTTTTGGAAACGCACCCCATTTTTCATTGGTTTACATTTACATCGCATTCTTACAAAACCCTTAAACTTCTAGTCGGAGTACATGTGCTCACTTGCTGCAATTTAGAGCTGTTCATTCAGGTGTGGAGCCTTTGAGAGTGTTAACTACACACTCGCGTGCTCTCCTTAAATTTCATTCCTCTTTCAAAGTTTAAGTGCATGTCTGAGCAGGCCGGCAAGTGCGGTTCACCTGGGCGTGGAAAAAACGTCGACTGATTCATCGTGTGATTCCACAAACAATGTACAGGGAGTCTAGTTGCTGAAATGTCCTGGAATTTAAAACAGTGGTTAAAGTAATCCACACAAATCTGGAAAAAATGGACAGACTTGTATGAGACTCCCCATCTTTGTGTGTCATTACACTATCATTAAAAAGTCTAATAATGGTAATATAATTCCTTAATCATATGAATCTTTTAAAAAAAAAAAAGTATATTTATATGTTATCTGATGAATGTGATGAATCACAATAGAAACAAAATTAGAGACGTAGAGATGGATTTGCTCAAAGTCAGATTGAAAGTTTTTTAGATCCCTTTTCTGAAGGAAATACCCACGTGGTCTGTAAATTTGAGGACATCTCTCATTTTGGTGGACAGTTGATACTTCTTCTCCAATCCTAAAGCCCTACCTGAAAAAGTGTAGTCATTCACACCTAGCTGACAACTACCTGTGTGATAACCCTCACCCAGAGCAGCCCAACTGTCTCCTGTCTTCCATCTGTGCTGTTCAGGGAAACAAAGACTGGAAGTGTGTTCGTTGCTAGGGAGGGGTGAAGCCCCAGGAGGTGGCAGATTCCTGAACTATTCAATCGCTTCCTAATACCTAATATTCATTCTTTTGAAAAGAGGGTTAAAAAGAGAGAAATAGGGGAGTAAAAAGACATGTGCAGGGACCTACTGTAAAGCCATGGCCAATTACATCTGTTAGGCCTTTTTAGATAGTACAGGTATACGCAAGCATAAAATGAGAAGGTCTAAAGAATTTAAAATACACATACGTAATACAGGGGTTTCCAAAACTCTTAATCTCAGCTCTCAACTGGTGTCTTGAAATTTACTCTCACAATCAAATGTCAATGTATTTTAATGTTTCTTATGCTCACTAGACTGTATTTATTTGATTAAAAATAAAGTACAAACATTGTGACAAACATCATTCACGTCACATGGTCCTTCAGAAATCATTCTTATATGCTAATTTGCTGCTCAGGAAACATTATCAGTATTATGTTGAAAACAGCTGTTCTGAAAACTGATCCTTTAATTACTAGAAAGTTCAAAAGAACAGACATCTTTTGTAACATTGTAAATGTATTTACACTTTGGGCCACTTTACTGTAAGCATGCTGAACAATAGTATTTTTTTCTTTCAACCATCTTACGAACCCAAAATGTTTGAACAGTAGAGCACCTTTATGTTTTTTTGCTGAACCAAAAAGAAAATCAGAACAATTTTCTTTGGATCAAAAAAGCATCATATTTTGGGCGTGATGTTTTTCATTAACATTGCAACCCATTATGAGGTTAATGTAAAGCGGCTATTTAAAGCTCATTGTGAATTCAGCATCACAGCTAATCACAGCAAATGATCTAGGTGCGAAGGAGTTCAAGCGATAAATATAACCTAAACCCAAAGAACTCAACTCTTTCATGCCTGTTCCCATTAGTTGTAATCAAAAGAGGAGAATAAAGGCAAAAATGTATGAGATCGCAGCATGCGGATGCTACGACAAGCCCCACAATGACTGGATGGCGAGTTCAAAGCATTCCTATTGTCATGCACAACAGTGTGAGACACAATAATGAAGCTTTATTTCGAACAGGTGGACTGACATGGCTCTTTTTCCTCTTTTCTTTTCTGTACTGAGATATTTAAACTAATTTTGGGATAACTGGAAGGTGTGTTTACTGTGAATTTAGGTCAATTTTTATATGCATTTGATCCTGTTTTTGTCTGTACAGCTCTGAAAACAATCAAGTTGTTTCACTCTGTCACAGATTTAAAAATGTCATCATACCTCACTTTTTGGTAATTACATTTCATATATTGTTACTGCAGACGATCTGTGATGGCGTCTGTACAACCTTTTCTCCATTAGGCAGAGAAATGTAATTAAAGTTCACTTAGCGTGAGAAGAGACGTCTGTGAACGGGAAGAGACAATTCACGCTGTATACCCAGCGCACGCTAAGTGAATAGGACAGGTAATGCTAGAGGACTGGATTCTGGGATGTGTGTGCCTATTTACACCCACACTAGCCCTGAAAGCGACTTGCCATGGCTTGTATGAAAGGCTTGATCTTTCATTCAGCAACCCACTTCCTCCTCTCCCAGTGGAAAAATTGCACTATCCTAACAAAACCTCAATAGGCATCAACCTTTCGTTTATATATTTACAAGGATTAACTGATCATTCGAGTGAGTCACTTTATGCTAAGAGAAGTATACACTTGCTGAAAAGGGCATAAAACATGGCATAGTTCAGCCAAAAAAAACATGCCATTTATGCACTCTTATGTCATAGCAAACCCACATGACTTTGTTTTGGAATTGTGTAAATTATGAAATAATTTAAATTTTTTAAGTCATATACATATTACTAAAAAAAACATTCAAACATGATGAAAATATAAGTTATCATATGATTTTAGAAGATTTGGAATGCACCACACAAGTCGTATGGATCACTAATGATGTTTTTGTCCTTTTTCGAACTTGGTCACTTTATGTTTTTGGTTTATGGAAAAGAGCAGCCTTTGATGTTTTGAAAAAATGTGAGGATGAATTGTTTTCCTTTTAGGTAATTCTGTACTCACCAGCTGTGTTGTTTTGCATGACTTTCACTGCACTGATAAGCTCCTTGAATCCATCTAGGCTCTTGTCATTTTGACTGTAGAGTAAGATCTTCTTGGCATCAGAAAACAGGCGTGAGATTCTGGAAAAAAAAGAAATAAGAATTACCACCATATTGCATGCATGGTCTTATATTACACGTAATTGGCCACATTATAGCATTATTTCGAAATCTTAGCTGTAGGCAACAACTTACATGGAATCGTTGAAGTTTCCGACGACTCCTGGAGATTCCCCAGGGGTAGGGTGTCGGAAGCAAGGATTGTTGGCATTGCAGACGATGCCCTGGATCCAGGGCAGGGTGCCTGCTGAGGGCATGGCTTTGTTGGGAAAGTGACCTGTATGCAAATCAAGGGAGAGAAATACCTCATTTAAAAGGGTTGAAAGGAGAGTTTCCACATTAAGGCTTTCTTAGAGAGCATAAGAACAGAAAGTGTACACGAAACCTGCATAATCAAGACACTGTCATAGAGTGATGATATCAGAAAAAGTTGCTTTTTTTCCCAGTAATTCCGTAATCCGTCTTGTTTTTTTCTTTCCTTCAAATGGAGGTTCTAGTGCAGATTCTTTATCAGATTGGTATCTAACTGCATGGCCATGATGTTTTCCTTCTTTCCACATCACAGTACAGTGGCCCATCCCTATATACAGTACAAATAACTGACATGTACCCTTAGACTGCTTTATCTTCCCACAGACCTAAACATCAGCAAACATTTGACTGTTCATCTCTGGAGGATGCATACCCTATGAGAGGACCTTATCGAGTGATTACCTAAGCAGTGTATTTGACCTATGTCCCCCACAGACTCACTGTTATTTCTATAATGAGACAAATATGCAGGTCTGCTATCAGGCAACCTTAAGACTGCCAGCTGCTCCACTGCTGAGCACAGCAAAGATAAGATAATGCTTAAAGCATGAAGTAATCAATTCAGGAGCTATGTGTTTAATTCCTCGTATATTTATGAAATTTTAAATAATTTAGCACAGGATGAACCTCAAAATATCTAGCAAGAACATAACTGGGTCATAATATCAAAAGACAAAATGATAAATAATATAATAAAAATGTTTTTAATCTAATCACAAAACAAATACCTGTGATAGCAATGGAAAAACATAAAAAAAATGATCATGTTTCAACTTTAATAAGTTAAGAAAATATGTATCATGGTAATGTTTGTTGTACTCCATTTAATTTATGTTGAATTTAATCTAAAAGTCATTAAATACAGTATTTTACAAGAAAAGCACATTCTTGTAAAATACTGTAATTATTTTTTTTATTAAATCAGAATAAAAATAATTGGTCAAAAATACTATTTAAAAAAAAAAAATTAAAAACGGGTATTGTTTAGGTTTTAGGACAGCTTTGATCCACTTCAAATGTTCACTACTGTATATACCTGTTACAGCAATTGTCAAAAATATCACAAAACCATTTTTGTGGAATATAATAGTTTCCTTAATACCAATACCTATGTTTTAGGCAATCCACATAATCTTGTGTTTACAGTCTTGGGGATTTAATATTGCTGATTTTGAAGTCTTAGAATTGATTGTTACCTACATGATGGACATTGTTCTATGTGTCCATTTAATCACTTCAGCAAGAGAGGTTGCAACATGCCTGCACTCGCATATGACAAATCTATTTGTCCATCAGCACACAGATTTTGGGAGAAGTGAAAATATACACAGGACCTCCTATTTCCTGTATAAACCAAAGCGGTAGCACACAAACACATTTGCACGTCAACAAGATCTCATGACAAAGGCTCAAAGTTCCACAAACAGGAATAGAAAGTTCACAATCTCACATAATCGTATCTGTATTGTAGTATGTCTTTCAAATGTAATTAATCAAGGATTGTGTTTTCTGGCTAGTGTACAGCTTGGCATGAGTAGCGTTACTCAGTGCATGGTGACATCTTAAGTTTTATCTATTAGAAAGTCAATCAAGCACAATAAAAACTATAAAACAAGAAATGATTATAGACCGATGACCGCATTTATTAGCTGATTTGTTCAACATCAATGCAATCAGATAACCAGCTAAATATTACAATACAGAACATTTTGTGCTTGTTTGTGCCCTGAAATGCAGAAATAATTGTCACTTTGTCTATAGGACACTATTTAAATCCCGACATGCTCCTGATAGCATTACCCTATCTATATACACATGTGACTAACAGAACACCAATTACACCAGTTATCAGTGTGAGCTCTTAAACTCCCTGCCAGTTTGACACATCTGATAACGATACACCATAAAAAACATGCAATGAAACAAAAGTTGCATTTTTGCCATTGTGTATACCATGTACTTAGGGTATGTAATGCAATATGCACAGGTTGCATTGCAAAAGTTGTTTTGCATGCAACACGTGGAAGCCCTTTAGTTTTCCAAAGCCATGTCAGGAATTTATTGTTACAAAACAGGATAAATACCGCACTGCGTAGACACATCACAACACCACAACAATCTCTAAAAAGTATACTTACATTCATGTTGCTCATAAGGCGGGTAGTTCAACCTCACAGCAATCAGGATGAAGAAAATAAAGAGAGGCCACACAATCTCCGTCAGCAGTTGGAACTAAACAATCAAACACAAGAGCACAAAATCAGTCAGCGTTTTCTGCAAAGTGCAGACACTAGAGACCATCTTTGGGTCTGATGAAACATGACTAATAGAGTTCTCAAGAAAAAAGCTCTTAAGTCTCTAATGTCTGGGGTAAGGGCTTTTGGTGTGTAATGTCATCAAGGGCAGGTTTTATTAACAACATTTATTATTAATACATGACTGGGGATCGATCAGACCCTCCAGATATAGTTCCACAGCAGAGACGAACAACCGGTGTCTATATAGATCCAATGGGGAATGTAACCCATCTGACCAATTCTGTGGGTAATGCTTATTTATTTTAAAGCTTAAAAATGTAAATGTATCAGTAATGTACTGTTTAAAGCCACTAAGTGTTAAAAAATGTAATAAACCTGAATTTTCTGACGTATTTATATGGATATAAAATGTTGTATTTTATATGTCTTGTATATGGAACAAGACATTTTGGAAGTACCTTGTAAGTAAACTCATTACAGTAGCATGTTATGCATCATAGTATGGTACGACCAAGTGCTTTTTGCAATGTTTTTTGAGGATATGGAGATTTGAATTCTATTTCTTTCAGTATTTGCATCAATTTTACTTCAACATAAATATTGTTTAAGTGTGCAATGATCTAAAAAAAAATCTAAATTTATTTTATATGGAATAAAGAGCTGTCAAATGATAAAACATTACATAATGTTTAATTTGCTATGCATGAAATTGTTTACATTTGAATTAATGTTATTGCTGTTTATGACGGCATATTAAAAAACAATTAGAAAATGTGATATATACTAAATCTGTTGTCCTTACCGTTTGTCTCCTTCTGTAGGTGAAGTTCTTCCACAACAGCAGACCCAGCTGAGTGGAGACGGACATCTTCACTCGGGTCTCTCTTCACTCTCGGCTCTCAACTGTAATGACACAACGGAGACGTGTGGCATGAATAAGGCATCCAGCAGGGAACAACAGAGCAGCTCAAAAGTCCAGGACAAAGTGCAGCCCTCCTATCTGACTCTATGCTGCTTGCCCACGTCTTCTCTTTTCATCTCTCTTCTCCTGCCCCGTTTTAGGAAAGGCCAACCTTTTCTTTTTTTTCCCCCAGAATTCCTGGAAGTGATGGACCTTGTAGTGTCAGAGAATCATCAAGCAAGGAATTTCACAGGCCATTAGGGTCTCTAGGGTAGGTAGCTTCACTCTTAATGGCCATGTTTGATCAAAGAGCTTGATTTAAAATGCACAGATTTTGCTGGAAGTCAGGGAGAGAATCATAGTGCCCTTGCTCTATGCTAACGATGCTATTCAGATGCGAAAAGGGTCCTGACATTCTTGAGTGATCTTCATCTAATGCTTACATTGTTCTCACTGTCTCAGCCTTTCAGTGATTAAATCAGGTAACCCAAAACAGAAATGATCAGGTTTGTGATGAGCTTGGACAGAAACAAAACTTATGACTGTAAAGCCTGAGAAAAGAAATTA
>JAUMHP010000065.1:7098554-7121832 GCA_032361065.1 Enteromius trimaculatus
TATACACCTCTGTATGTGGGTATGGGAAGCTATTTAATTTTGGTAGGAAAAAACAGGCGGAATTCCCCAAAATAGCCCCTGTGCTTTTAATGGTTTACCTTCTTTGGATAACTATGCATTTTAGGCTCGCCTCTGCTACTTTTTCCTGGTGTTTGTTCTCTAATAAAAACAGATTGTCTGTAATTTTTTAGGATGTGTGGTCACCCTAATAATACAAAAATATCTAATATTTTGTTATTTAATTTCTTTCATTAACAATCCTACAAATTGTTTAAACTGTGAGGCTTAAATCTGAGGATAATATGTAAGTTTCCTATTAGCTGCTGTAGAGATTTGGTTTCTTAGTGAAGTGGGTCATTCCTCAGGTCTGAGGTCAGTGTGCCCTGACGGGGCAAATACCTGCCACCTTAGGTGTGCTTTTGCAAAGTTTAACATCCATAAAATATTACATTACTCTTTGTTTCAAATAGAGTAAAGTTATTGTGGAACAATAATAACGCCTAAGCTGAAAATAGATTAATAAACAAGGAAAACATGCTGACTTCGGAAGTGTGTGTCAATGCTGTTTCAACACATTTAAGGGGAAAGTTCAGACTACATGGGTTTGAGGAGTAAAGTAGGCCTGTTTTGTTTATGAAAGCAAAACAGCCTCCTAGATGCTGTAGAGACTGCAAAATATTGTAAAATGTATAATTTCTGCATAACAAGCCGAGATGTCCTCTAAAACTGCTGAGGATTGCACATAAACATAGAGCAGGAGAGTAAATTATTGCATATTATAAACTGAATGTTCACCCAGTTTGAGAGATAATGTTGGTCATGACCCTTATATTTACAGTAGCAAGCACGTAGAGAGAGATAATAAGAACTTCAAATGCTGACATTTAGGTACCAGCAACATTAAACAATAAACAAAAAAACAAACCGATTTTAATTTATATTAAGTTGTGGAAACTGAGGTTTAAGACTTCTATTTTTCTTTTTTAAATAATTACAATATTCGAAATATAGCGACACTAGCATACAGTAGCATATATATTGACATATTCTCAGCGGTATGGTTGGTCCGTTGTGAGTCATACTGTATTTGTTGTATTTGCGCTCCCTCTAGTGGACAGACTCATATAAATCAAAGTTAGTTTGACAATAAAATGACTTGTGTTGTTTACAGTAATGTAGGGAGGATTTTTCTCTTTCTTTCTTCCTCTCTCTCTTTCTCTCTCCGTGACACACGCACACACACAATAACCCACTATGTTCACTCTCTCCCTGGTACTACAAAGAACAATGGAACAATGTAGCTCTTCTGTGGTCCAGGCTGGCGTTTCTGAGCTGAGGCTGTACCCCTCACAGACTGAGCGCTGTGATGCTGCACACCGCCGAAGATGAGCGAGGTGAGACGGTCAACATCAAGCTCCTATCGGCCGAGGTCGAGCTGGATAAAGGTGGGACGTTATCTTAATACGTTTCAAGTTTAGAGCAGGCAAAAAGTACAAGTGCGACTTCTAAGAGTAAACAGAGCAGAAAAAGAAAAAACAAATGATTTCTTACCGTTTACGTCAAGAAGGAGAGCCTAGCTGTAAAAGAAATCCATGTTTATTCACATCTGTTTAACTCATATTTATGGAATTTCTTAAATTCAATGTCATGAAGTGAACTTTCAAAGCTGGTTGTGACTTGCTGCAGTTTGATTTTGAAAAAAATTGAACGTCTAGTGTAGGTAATATAAACTTAATTCGTTTATATAAAACTATTAAAAGTTGTCAGGTTTATTTGGCGATATTTTGAACTGTTTTAGGAGTTCTTAAGCTATCAACTATTATGGTAATTTACTCTTAGTCTAGTACTTTAAAATAAAATGTAGAAGCCTTTAGTTCAAGTATATAAAGAAGAGTTTGGGAAATAGAGTTTCTGTATAGATGTGTTTGTTTTGCTGTAGTTTTTGCTGTGACTAGCACACTGAGTAGCGGTGGTGACGCAGATTCCCAACAGAGTGGTGATGACCATATCGACTGATGTTTGTGCTGCTCATAGTGGTCAAACAAACAGTGACTTTTCACTACTGCTTTTATAGAAATTTTGTAGGCATACAGGTATATTCATTGAGGTCTGGTTATGGCCGATTTAAATTCTTTCAATCAGGGATATTTCATAATTAAAACACCAGAATATATGAATGGTTATGACTACATCCCCTATGAAGCTGTACTCGTATCATCATCCATCTTTAGTTTCCATCAGAAATGTCATATTTATTACAGTTATTGTTGGGGCAAATGGGTTTTTGTTACTGTCCATGCATTTTGAAAGTGAAAGGATATTTGAGGTCCTATTTAGGATTCTGACATCACCGCCCACTGGCTGGGCCCACTTTTTCTAAATGGGCATTTTTCTGAGGGACATAAATGGAACCCATGCATTCCTGCATAAACTATGAAAAAGAATGGTTCCTCCAGTGATGTCACCAAAACCACATGGAAAATATATTTATGTTCCTCGTGTATGCAGTAGGATAGTTTGTAGACAAAGTGTTTTTTCTTCATCAGAACAGAAACAAATTCATTACAAGAGGTTTTAACTTAAACAACCAACAATACAAAGTCCATAATCTACAATAACCCTTAACCCAGTGAAAAAGTCTGTCTCCTGTTCTCTTTTCACATTAAAATCCACTGATATATTTGTTTAGGACTGATTTTACATGGAAACGGTACTTGGTGCATATTTCTCTCCTGATTCAGACAACATGACTTTTTCACTGAAGAAAACAATATTATGGATAGAAGATTTACATTTTAGCCAGACGTATTGATTTGAAGATGAAAACACCTTAATGACTTTTCACTTGTGGATTATTTGAAATGTTTTATCATCTGTTATGCTCTCATTCTGGCAACACTCATATGATACATGGATATGCAAAGGAAACCTTTTCTGATGAAGAAACACTTTTCAGCAAATGTTCTCTTATTTTGGATAAACTCTTCCTTATCCACTTATTTGTGATTACATTCACAATTTTAGTATTTCCCTCTGCGTTGTTAATGACTGCAAGAACCTGTGTAGCAAACTTACACAGAACAATTAATTTCTGAATCCTTTTCAAATTCTGAATTTCACTGATTCGTAAAAAAAAAAAACAGTGAAGCGATTGTGTTTATAATGTTATTGTTAAGTTGACAAAATAACGTATTAGTAAAATACGATTATTATATAAATATTATTTAATCAAAACCGTTTTATCAAGACTTATCTTTTAAACTAGATTATTCTTGACACACATTCCGGAATTAAACCGCAGACGTTTGAAGTTCCCGGGTTCCTCCAGCATCCCTACATTCAGCGCGCGCTCCGCCTCATCCAGCTCGTGCTGTGAATGGACGGCCGCCGTTCTTTTCCGGCTACACCTGCTCATCCCACCAGGAAGTGCTGGGCGATAAATCCTAAAGTAATAATCCCTTTTACCTGGAGCGAGAGGAGCGAACAAACATTATTATGCAGTGTATCCGGGGAAAGCCCTCCGATTAGATTCATGTGATCGACGCGCGCGATTAATGCAGGGTAAAAAACACACCGTCAACTCCCTGCAAGTTGGGGTTATTGTTTTCCTGCGGTGTAGCGTTTAGTTTTTTTGCGGTCCTAACCTCCCTCCGGCAATGGGATGCTGTGGAAGCGCAGAGGTAAGCGACGCTGCCCGCGACAAAACCTGATAGCATGTGTCGAATCTTGCGCGAGTGTGTTGATACATTGTTACATTGTTGCTGGCGCTGTGATACATTGTTTCACGGCTGATCGCCTTTGACGGGCCAATGAAGTGCTGTACTGTTGCTTGCACTGCATGTAATCCTATTATTATGTCCTATGCGGTAGCACATAGCGATGACTGCATTTGACCGTGACAATTATGTGATGGTTTCGCCTTTTCATCAAAATACAACGCGTTTGATCGCTGTCTTTGTTTTTCGCTTCACATCATCATGGTCTAGAGTGTTAGTAAACATGTTTACAGGCACTGCTGTCCTCTTACTACACACTTGTTAAACAAAGCGGGGTTATTTATACATGCATATCAATTGTGGTCGGTGCTAGTTATGTGAAATAGAGTTTTTAATATGCCCGTTTTGACACGTTACATTTGCGAGGCCTTATATGAAAATACTGTATATCGTTTGCAGCATGCTAACTAGTTATGTAGAGAAGAAATTGACTTAGGCTGTTTTCTTTATTATCTTTTATATTTAAGTGCTTGATAACAGATATGTAAAACGCAGTGAGCAATAATATATTTATTTTGACCTCTGATGGAATAAATAATAAGATAACCATACAATAATACAAAAAAAAAAAATACAATAATAAATAAATAAATAACCTTTATAAACATTTTTCGTAGTAATGTTTAGGTAAAAACAGTAGTAATAATAATAAATAACTTGTAATGTTTTTTTCTCTATTTATTGGTCAGTGTTATTTTACCATAATTAAAACGTTTCTTAGTTAAAATATTAAAACCCATTTAAGTAGAAAAAGCATGAATGCTGGAAGATAATTTTAAGGAAGATTGAATTGCATGTATTTCAGAGGCCAAAAAGAGAATGGAAACCTTTGGAGGACCGGAGCTGCACGGATCTGCCATGGTTCCTGTTATTTACATTGTTCCTTTTGGGAATGGTAAGTCAGTAGTTGACCTTATTCATAATTTATAGACAATATTATGTTTATATATTACAGTCAGTGTTCATGTGTATTTATGATTGGACACTTTTTTTTTTTTTATTCTTTCATAATAATACACTAAAATAAATATCTAACAAATGCTAAAAACAATAATTAATGCTAGAGCTGCATGAATATTTGAAATAAAATAAAAATTTCAATATGGCTTCGTGTTATTTCATTAATAAGCAATGTGTTGTGTGCTTCACAGTGTTCTTACACATGAGCAGTTCATTATCTGCTGGTGTTTGCAGTGGCTCAGTTTGCAGTAAATGCTGCTCGACATGAAACCATTTTTGCATGTGCTGAGTTTGGGTCCTTTTTTTGTGCATTTAGATGCACAACATGCAGCAGCCCATGCTTGTAATGAAAAGTGCTTAACAACAAAAGAGCAGATTTAAAAGTGTAAATAAATGCTGGATGGTTTAATATTTTAAAATGATGAAATTAAGGCATCTATGAATATTAGTATTGTCATTTTAATTTTAAACAAAATTATTTGTTGAAATCTTTTTTTTAACAATAGTAATGCTATTATTACTATATCCATATAGATATATCATCTCCTTAATTGTGCCATATAAGCAAGCACAGCAAACCTAGAATTTAAAAGAAAAAAATTTATTTAATTTTTTAATCAGAAAAGTGACAATTGTTTTTTTTCCCAAACCATGCAGCCCATTTATAAATAAATACCCATTTATTTAGTTAGATGGTTAGTAATTAGCAATATAATACAACATTCCCTCCATGATAATTAATTCATCACCGTTTGCAAAAACACCAGGCCTAAATATTTTATGCCATAGCTTTTTTTCTTGAAATTTCTCTTTTGATTAAAAAGTGTTTAGTCACCTGTTTTTGCGACCAGCCCCGATGAGCATCATTTGGCTTCTATTTCTGTGTCGTTTTACAGGGTATCTCCACCAAGTGTGAAATCTCACTGCTCTAAAATCTTCTGTTCCACATCCCAGTAAACACAAAAAATACTCAGATTGGCTGTGATTCTCACAGCATTTTCACATTTAGTGTAAAAAAAGACAAATCTACTTGTCCCTGGAAATGTTTTTCAGGCCATTGTGTCTCGACATGCATATCTAAGATACTAATCGGAATATTTAGATTTAGTGGTGAATCTTTCTATAATTAGATTTATCCTGTGAATTATTTTGCCTTTGCTGCAAATGAGTTTTCCCACATCTTTTTTTCTTCTTCTTTTTTCCCAACTTTTATTCCAGTGTGGCATCTGTGGGTTTACCATTGCGACTGGAGGGGCGGCGCGGCTCGTCTTCGGATATGACAGCTACGGGAACACGTGTGGCCAACGCAACGAGCCCATTGAAGGGGTCCGGCTGAGTGGTCTCGACCATACTGACAGAAAGTGAGTCAGCTCCCCTCTCACACTTCTTTTTTTACACTCCGCACCATCACAAACCCTCATTTTATTTCTCCTCCTCATTCTCTGCTTTTACACCCGTTTTTCTCCGTCATAAATGGTCAGCAGTGAAATCAGAGCGCTTCAGCTCTTGCCCTTCGATTATCACATCAATGCAAATGTCAAACGGCTGGCGTGTCACCTCGAGATGGCTGAGGACTATCTGAGCTACACACACGAGCCTTGAATAATTCAGTATAGGCCCTGAGGACGGGTACTGTCACAGTGTGCGGCCCTTAATGGGTGCTAGCCTGCAGGAAAGACAGGTATTGTGGGCCATTTCATTTGCAGCACTGTCAAATGATGGTTTTTAGCTCTCCATTGTGGTTGAAGTGAATTGTACTTAGCTTTTTAGAGATGGGTCTGAGATCTGACTCATCACGAGGCAGAGCAATTCATTTAGTGGAGTATTCACTGGCTTGTCAGAGCAGATGTGAACTTAATAATGGCTTGAAAATGTCTTGCTGGAGCTGTCAAAGAGAGAAGGCAGCTCTTACAGTGGGTACGTGGTTTACCTGTATATTTAATGAAATTTAGGCTACAAACTAATGCAATTTTAAGCTGTTAGAGAGATGTTCCCCCTAACATTTTGTCATTATTTACTCACTCTTATGTCTTTCCAAACCTGACTTCTTTATTTCCTATTTTGAAATCAATTTTTATTATTATTCTGAAATCTTTATTTTTTGTGTTTTTTTATGTTTTTCCCATATGATGAAAGCTAGTGGGGTCCAGTGTTGTTTTGACCCCAGTGTTATTGTACCTCTTCTTTTATGTTTTGGAGAGAAATAATGTAATACAGGATTGCAGTGATCTGAGTCAACGATGGCAGAATGTTTAGGTTAATTTCTCTGTTTGAATCATGCAAATGTATCACATGACTTTAAAACCTAAAAAAAGTGCTGTTCTTGTTTTGTTTAAGGTAATACGTAATCACAACCAGGCATTAAAATAAATAATAGCTTGCACTACACTTAAAACATTTTGTGGACAATAAGATTTCTTTCTTCTTTTGAAATGAAATTAGTATTTTTTTTTTTCAAGAATGATTAAATTATTTTAAAGTGACATGTAAAATGTAAGATAAAATTTATGTTTTCAAATAAATGCTGTTGTTTTGAGCTTTCTATTTATCTAACAATCCTGGAGCAAAATATTAAGCAGAAAACCTGTTTTCAACACTGATGATAAAAGCAGCAATGAGAGCAGCAAATCAACATTTGAATGATTTCATTGATCATTTGACGCTGAAGACTGGTGTAGGGATACTGAAAATTGTCATCATAGGAATAAATTACATTTTAAAATATATATTCCAATAGAAAACTGATAAATAACATGTAATAATAATTATCAACATTACATGTGTGTTTTTTTATCTAAAGTCTTATGGAGCCAGTTTTATGACTAAACTATTTGAATAATAATTTACAAGTGTTATTTAACAAAACTGAATATTATATGGGGTTTAAAAAATTTTTGAATCATAATTTTTCAACTTGAATATTTAACATTTGAAATTGAACACAAATGATTTTTTAAGGCAGTGTTTTACAGACATGTATTTTCAAACAACAGTTTTTTTTGTGCTGAATTCTGAGACTGCAAATATTCAGCTTTTAAAAATACAGCTTCAAGATTTCAAGATGAAGAAGAAATTCAGAAAATCCAATTCAGTTTTCTAAAATTCAAACTCAGAAATTCATCAAGATCTTACAAAAAACTAGGTCAGAGTTCATTCACAGGGAAGAGCAGATGAACTAAGCATTTCGGCCAATCACACAGTGAATAATTCGATAAATTGTGTCAGCTGTTTGTCTGCTTCGGTGGTGTAGCGGTAGAACTTTTTTCAAGGATTTCTGAGTCTGCATACACCACTGTTCTATTATGATTTATTTTTATTTACAGCTACAATTAGAAAATAAAACACAAAATGTTATTGGGCCTGTTTTAGTCAGCCTTATTCTTATATTTTAGACGATTTTTAGATTTTAATGACTTGCCATCTCCTTGTTGGATGTGTGCCTCAGAGAAAAATGCATCTTCACGGGTTAGTGAAAGAGTTTTTACTTTCGATTTGACTTATGCTATTTCATTTTAAATCATAAAATTTAAAAGTTTTGTCATAAAACTGGCTCCATACAGCCTTGGTATTTGCCTTGTGTTTCAAAACAAGATAAAAAAAAATATATTATAATGCAAGAAGCGTTATAATATTTTGCAGAAATGTTGTGTCGGTTGCTTCCAGTGAGACCAGTAATTTCTGTTGTTCGTTAATAGCTCCCAATTCACTTCTTCCCTTTTTTTAGTATTATATGTACAGCACAGTTAATTGGCTTAGAGTGTTGTGATCTGCGAACCTTTACCTTTCTTGGCACTTAACATGTTAGTAGTAATTATGTGCTTTGTTAGGAAGATTTGACATTTGGCCTTAGCCTACTTTGTTAATGTTAGATTTATCAACTAGATTAGCACAGGCCTGTGAGTTACTCTTGTGGAGGAGAGTAAGAGTGATCCTGCCTTTGTTCTGGACTGAGGTCTTGTATTGAGTTTGGCTTAGTTTTACTATGTTATTCTGGTAATGTCTGCTATAGAAAATGTAAGATTTAAGAATAAATTTAGTGTGTAGTGATGGCTGCAGTTTTGTATTCTGTTTCTGACTCGGTTTTGATGTCGAGTAAATTGAGTTTGGTTGTCAATTGAGTTCAGAGTCAGTTTAAATCGACTGTATAGGGAGTTGATTCAGGAAAAAACTAACATTGAACAACTTTACTAGCAACCTTACTGCTGTACTTGATAGAGAACGTGTTGGGGGTGTTGCTGTGTGTGTGTCAAGAGCCAGACTTCGTTAGCAAGCTAATGTTGTTAACTGAGCAAAGCTCGCCTGGTAAATGCACTTAGCATAGCTTACTTTCTCAGCTGCTAATATCCAGCAGTCCGCTCCCACTGCCCACGATTCCTCACGTTATCCATCTCTTTTTAATGGGGTTATAGTCCATCTTTGCCTCTTATGTATAATCATTGTGTTTATTGAATACTTAAAAGGTTGTCAGCAGTTTTTGTGCACCAAGGTGTGAGTTAGACTAGGTTCAGTGATCCTTTCCTGTTTTATTTTCACCTCTAATATGAATTTTGTGTCAAATTTTTAAAGACGTTAAGCTGCTCTAGATGTCTCTTTTTGTAGTTTGCAGTATTTGAATGCTATTTCTTCCAATGCTTTCACCTTGGACAAGCCTCAGGTCAGATCTGGGCTACATTCTTATAGTAGACCTCATCTTTGGTCAGGCTGTTTTGACAGGCTCTGTGCTAATGCTGAAGTGCGCTTTCTTCAAGCGCGTGCATCCCCTGCTACTGACAGTCTGTTTTTGTGCTGTACACACAAGACAATGGGTCCCTCGTCCCCATGTGGGCGCCGTGCCCACTTCACACCGCATGAAACGCTGAAGTAAAGCCACGGCCGCAGAGGAGGCTTGGCTCATAAACAAGCTCTCAGTTCCCCTCTGCCAAAAAAACAGAGCTGAACGGTCCTGTGACAAAAAATATCTGCTTTTCAGAGTCGATCTTTATCGCACAATGCCGTGTTTTTAAGTCCCACACTGGTATCAGATCAGACTCCATGAAATAAACAACCCTCTTTGGTATTTCATCTGTCATCAGATTTGAATTGGATGCTCTTCCTGTTGTGAAAAATAAGACTTGTTTTTTTTTAATTCACAGATTTGTCTTTTTCCTGGATCCGTGCAACATAGACATCATTCAGAGGAAGATAAAGTCCATGGCGCTGTGCGTGTCACAATGTCCCACTGAGGAACTGGTGACTTACTACGACCTCAAGAGGTTTGCCATGATGAATGGTGAGTCGGTCAACCAGCTACCTATTGTGGGCATGTAACGTCATTGTCACAGATATAATGACAGGACCTTGACCGGACATCTACCCATGGCAGAGACAAAGGCGTTCATATATATAGTCGTGACCCCCTGTGGGTGTCTTTTCAGTGTTTCTTTAGTCAGGGGCTCCAGCAAGAGCACCACACTCATAAATGCACACAGGCGTAGACGGTAAGACCCGGTCAGGGTTGAACTAACTAAACAAAGATTCCACTGACCCATCTTGCTCTAGGGTCTCTGTTGTTTACAGTCCAGTCTTGCTGTCTATACGGTTTGACACGTCCCATCTGACACCAAGGCACAGTATGAATGACATCATTGTTTGGCTGGAGTTTCACTGTGTTTTCTGTACATAAGGAAAGTTCATAATAGAGTCATAATAAATGGTTAGTAAGTTGACGGTGATTTAATTCTAATAAATCACTGTCTAATATTAATATATCATATTATCATGAAGCATGTTTATTTTTTGATAATCCAGTGAAGTTAGTACTTTAAAAAGGTACATTAGCTAATTACATTTCTATCTTTAAACAATAAATAATAACCTGCGACTGAGCCCTTACAGGTGTCAACCTAATTAGAGTTGAAGGATCACCCTTGTTTCATCTTAAACTCATAGACCATCTTGACCACCTTAGCATGACCTAGCATTTAAGGCGTGATGTTGATTATAATGAGTCTTTTTCTTCTCTTTTAGGATCTGAGCTTTGTTCATATGAGTTACCTGGTCATAAGTACCCAAGCCTTCCAGAGCGCTTCGAAAAGTGTCCCAAACTTCCAGTACCAGAGAGGTATTAAACAAACTCTTAACAAACAAACTCCTCCTGTAAAGTACAGCTTCTTTCTCTCTTGATCTGTCCTCTATCCTCTGGCCTTTTCAATCTCTGCAGCAAAGCTCTTCCAGTGTTTAACCGCTGCACGCCGGTGGATATTTCCTGCTATGCTAAGTTTGCTGAAGCGGTGGTCACATTTGTCAGTGATAACAGCATGTTAAACAGGCTGATTGCTGGGGTGGCGGCCAGCAAAGAGATCATTGTTGGGCTGTGTCTGCTGGCGTTAGGTAACCCTCTATTTTCTCTGGCTGCTGCTGCTAAGGCTCATTTGATTCAATTTTCTGATTACGTGTTTATCTGTAAAATAAGTTGAAATGGATAATTATGGTTCATAATATCCATATCAGAACAAGGTTAATTACGTTCTACACTATTAAGTATTAACAAACAAATATTCAAATTTAAGGTGCACCATTGTAATTATTGCAGTATTCTAAACCACTATCAGACAAAGGCTGAAGTATTTTGTCCTCTTTTTAAGATGACATGAAACAGCATTTACAAACGTTTACATTTCTATATTGCAATGCCTTTAGATTACGCTTAACTTCTAATTTAGTCTGGTGTCTTCCTCTAACTGCTGATCCTGTTTTGTGCATGCTGCAGTTTTGTCCATGATCCTCATGGTGATCATTCGTTACATCTCTGCTGTCCTGGTTTGGATCCTCACTGCTCTGGTGGTTCTGGGTTCCCTGGGCAAGTCTGCTTTCTCTGCACATTTCTCACCTCCAAATCTGAGAATGGCATCCTTTCTTTCTTCATTTGCACATCCTTTTCTCGAGTGCAGAATAGCAAATTCTGATTAGTTTGGCCACTTGTCAATATTTTGTTTTATTTTTATCCTATTTGTTTGTATTATTGTTATTTTATAATTTTATTTAATATTGTTTTATTTTATTAATATTTGTAAAAAATAATATTAAAAAATTGCTATTTAATTTCATTTTTCTATATTGTTTTTTTCCGTTTTGTAGGTTATTATTATTATTATTATTATTATTATTAGTTTACTTTTTTGTTCCATTTTATTCTAAATAATTCAATGTTTTTTATTATTTATCAATTTATTTTATAAATATCTTTTAAATATTACTTTAAATGTATTTTTCTTTTGTCTATTGTAATCTGTTTTGTATTTTGTTGTTATTATAATTTTTTAATTATAATTTTTCTATTGTGTAATGTTGTTATACTATTTTATATATATAGATATATTATATTTATTTATTTATTCTGTTATATCATGCATTTTATTTATATATTTCAAAAGTACTAAATGGTTATCTATCTTAATACCATATAATATAGTGCTTTGCTCTCTGATTTTGCATCAGAAAAGACATTGTTTACTAAATGGTATAGATTTTTAATCACTGTTCATATAATCATATTGACTACCAGCCAGAATTATTATGTGTCTGTTCCAAAGGGATGCACAGTAATGCAGTCCCACACAAAGTTGAATCATCGTTAAAAGTGTGGCTTTTATTCTAGGCTTTCAGCTGTTTTTGCAGTGTTGAATGTGACCATGATGTCTGTTCTTGGCTTTTCTCAGGAGGTACCAGCGTTCTGTGGTGGTTGTACATAGACTATAGAATGACAATGAATGAGACCATGACTAAAGATCTGCGGGAATTAGAAGAACCCAACGGTGGCATGAAGACCACCAAAGACCACGCTCAAGGACTGCTGATCTATGCTGTTTCAGCGACTGTGTTCACCGTAAGTCCTGAGAGAAATAGGAAGTGAATATGAAAGAGATCTCTTCTGGTGTTTTTGCTATGTCATGCTGCTGATTTCCATCTTTCTGGTCCTGCAGGGAATTTTGTTGCTTCTGATGTTGTTTATGAGGAAGAGAGTGGCTCTGACCATCGCCCTGTTCCACGTGGCAGGAAAAGTGTTTATTCACTTGCCTCTGTTGGCATTGCAGCCCTTCTGCACGTTCCTCGCTCTTTCTCTGTTTTGGGTCTACTGGATCATGGTTCTCCTCTTCCTCGGCACCACTGGTGAGATGAAGATTCCTGTCGGTTAAAAAAAAAAAAAACCCTTATATTGTTCCAAACTGTTTTTGTTCCAGAATTGTTTATCAAAGTCTGCTTTTATAGTATGGAGAAAAATAGCATTCATTTTGTTTAACTTCTTGTTTTTTTATTTAAGAAAGAGAATCAAACAATGTGTAAATGATGTCAAACTTCTCATTATTTTTTGTTTAAATATCCATTAAACAACTACCTTCACCTTACCTTATCATCTTATTGCACGTTCTATAATGGATCTGATTTTTGAGTGCAAAATAAACACTAATGCAATCAGATGCATCAAACTGTTTTTTATTAGTATTTTTATTAGTATTAGTGTTTTTTTATTAGTATTTAATTCGTTTTCTTTCATTTAATTTGGTTGTCTTTTAAATAACTTAATAACGCACACTTTGAAGTGCACATATGCAAAACGATATATTAACCTAATTTTAGGAATTGTTTTGCTTTGCATTTTTCTCAGATGTAATGTGTACAAGCCTTCTGCAGCACAAATTAATCGACTTTGCATTCTCATTATAAATGTGTCTCACTACTGAAGTAAGCCCTTTAAAAGCAAAAATCTCAGGCTGCAGCTTGTACATTCGTGTCCACAGGGAACCCGGAAAAGAATGAGGATACTGGCCTGGTTGAGTTCAGGCTCACAGGAGCGCTAAAGTACATGACCTGGTACCATGCAGTAGGACTGATCTGGATCAGCGAGTTTATCCTGGCTTGTCAGCAGATGACCGTAGCCGGTGCTGTGGTAACCTACTATTTCACAAGGTATGTATATTTAGTAACCTTCAAATACCACTTTTCTTTATTAAAGGTGATGTGAGTAATATATGTTGATGATATTTAGAAAGATTTCCTTCGATCGCATTTTAAAATATAAAGGTGGCTAGAATTAAGTCCCTTGATGGTTGATTTTCATTAAGTTGTGGTACTTTCTACTTTTCTGTCTGCTTGAGTTTGCTTAATAATTCACCCAAAATTCAAATTTGCTAAAAATATACACACCCTTAGGCCACGTAAGATGTAGATGAGTTTCTAAAAGGGTTGGTTCAACCAAAAATTTAAATTTGTGTTTTACTCACCCTCAAGGCATTCTAGGTGTATATGACTTTCATCTTTCAGACAAAACCAGTTGGAGTTGTATAAAAATTGTCCTGGCTCTTCTAAGCATTATCATTGCAATGTGTGATGTTTCTGTTCAACAGTCCAAAACATGTCGAAATAAAGTTTGTGTTTCCGTAATAAAACATGCCTTACATGGCTCCAATAAAGGTCATCTCTAGTGGATCCAAGCATTTTTGTAAGATAAATATCCATATTTCAAAATGAACGTTGGAGTTGCGTGATTAGTGACGGACACCGAGAAAGAACCAAACAAATTGAAGTACAAACAATTGGATTTCGATCTAAGCCAAGAGGAGATTGGTTTTCCTTTGCTAAAAGGAAGGAAACCTTTCCTCCTGTGCTCCTGTAAACAAACAAGCGAGACCAGCATATATCAGAGGCGTGTGATGCATATGTCCTACATCAGCCACTGGATCAGCTTCTGCTTACAACATCGGAAGTGGGAAAAAGTGTTAATTATGATTAAAATATGGATATTTGTCTTTAGAAAATGAATGGGTTCACTACAGATAACCATTATTCACCCCTTGGAGCTGTGTGAGGCATGTTTATTGTGGGTGCAAGCACTTTATTTGACGTGTTTTGGACTGTTGAACAGAAGCACCCACACACTGCTTATGACAATGCTTAGAAGAGCCAGCACAATTTTGAATATATCCCTGATTAAATTCATTTGAAAGAAGAAAGTCATACACCTACAATGCCTTGAGGTTGAGTAAAACGCAGACTAATTAACTAACCCTTGAACAGAAACCGATTTGGGGAAAATTAGCATTGCATCACTTGATCACCAATGGATCATTTGCATTGAGTGGGTGCCGTCAGAATGAGAGTCGAACCAACTGATAAAAACATCACAATAATGCACAAGTAGTTCACACAATCTTTGGTTTTTCAATTATTGGCTTTTCTGTGTTTGTGATAAATCCATCATTAAGACATTTTAATTCACTGTTGCTTCAGGCTATAATATGTGTCCATGGATTGTGGACCTTTCACTTCACAAGACATTTACTGATAAATTGGAGCCGCCTGGATTACATGTGGATTATTGTGATGTTTTTATCAGATGTTTCGACTATTCTGATGGCCCTCATTCACTACCGAGGATCCACTGGTGATCAAGTGATGCAATTATATTTCATACAAATTTTCTCAGATGAAGAAACAAGCTCATCTACATCTTGGATGATCTGATGGTGACTACATTTTTAGCAAATTTTTATTTTCGGCTGAACCGTAAGCCTGTAATTGTGCTTGTCTTCATCTAATCCTGTACTCATGAAGCTGTTCTTGAAATAGCTCACAGTTGCAACCTTGAACGGAGACTGCATTTATTTCATATCCATGCAGGGACAAAACCAAACTCCCGGTGACGCCCATCCTGTCATCAGTGCTGCGGCTGGTGCGGTATCACCTGGGCACTGTAGCCAAGGGCTCCTTCATCATCACCCTCGTCAAGATCCCACGCCTCATTCTCATGTACATCCACAACCAACTTAAAGGAAAGGTAGAGAGGCAGCTCGCTTGACGTGTCCTTGGGTTGTTGTATTTAAATTGCAAATCTCTTTTGTTGCAAGAGTCTTAACTGACGTCATGAATATTTATTGCTTATGGCATACAGTTTTCATTAGAACAGGAATTTTATTTTCACAATAATTTTTTTTGTGTGTCTTTTTTCAGGGTTTTTTAAATGTCTTTTATAGTGTTCATTTGTTAGTTTTAGTTACTTTAATGCTTCAGATTAAAATAAAGTTATTCTATTTTCTTTTTCCATTTAGTTTTATTTTAATTGAAGTTTATTTAATTTCAACAAAGAAAAAAATCTTCATGTTTTCGTTTTATTCATGGTAATCCTGGGTGGGCAATCCAGGTTTGTGAATTGTGTTTACTGATAAATAATGCACAACTAATGATTAATTATTGCAATAAAAGGCTCAATTTTGAACTTGCAGTTTTTATGAATAATGCAATGGCTAAAAGCTAAGTAAAAAAAAAAATTGACTTTTGCTTTTTGAATTAGAAGTTCAGGTGATCATTACTTTACATGTCTGAAAATGTTCTTCTACATACTTACTTTGGTTTTATATTGGTCTGTAGAGTGGGTATCTTTTGAAGTTAATTCTGAAAGCTATTTATTACTGTCCTCTTGGGTTCCTCTTAGGTGACGTATCATTTACTTGATATATGGCTTTGAATCTTGGGAATATAATGAACTCTAATAGATAACGGTGCTATCTTTATAGAGGTAGATTTGGAGCATTAAGCAAGAGGCTGACAAATGTGCAACAGACATGCACTGTGTAAAACGTGTGCGCTCGTTCTGATTCTGTTTCAGGAAAATGCTTGTGCACGCTGCATGCTGAAGGCCTGTATCTGCTGTCTGTGGTGTCTGGAGAAGTGCCTCAATTATTTGAATCAGGTAGTTTGGTCGATGGATAACTCATGCTGTGCAGATCGAAATAGAAATTGTAGCTCTTTTTGTGTGTTGTATTAATTCTTGCGATCTGTTTCTAGAATGCATATGCGGCGACGGCTATAAACAGCACCAGTTTCTGCACCTCAGCCCGCGATGCCTTCTTGATCCTGGTGGAAAACGCTCTTAGGGTGGCAACCATCAACACCGTTGGAGATTTTGTTCTCTTTTTGGGCAAGGTAAAGGAACAGATGAGTTTTGATAGTGGTTGTCTAGTATAAACATGGGGTCAACTAGCTAGGAAGCCTAAAACTAAAAAAAATCAGCATCTCATGCAGGAGACCAGCTATACTTGACGTCTCATGCTTTTTTCGCATTTATTATGCCCAATAATAGAGCATTTGCATATTTTTCCCCGTGCAGGTCCTGATCGTTTCATGCACGGCGTTTGCTGGGGTGTTAGCGCTGAACTATCAGAGAGATTACACCGAGTGGGTCCTGCCGCTCATCATCGTGTGTCTGTTCGCGTTCCTGGTGGCACACTGCTTCCTGTCCATCTTCGAGATCGTGGTGGACGTGCTCTTCCTCTGCTTTGCCATCGACACCAAATACAACAACGGCACACCTGGGAGAGAGTTCTACATGGACAAAGCCCTGATGGTGAGTCACCGCTGAAGAGAATGTTGCAGACTATCTGTGCAATTCTCTCCTTCTGTCTGCCGTTAGATCAGAACACCATAAATAGTCTCAGTGTTGAGAGCGCACTTGCCATCTGAGTCACGTTTCTGTTTTGTGTTGTAGTGAATGCAGGCTCTCTGCTGGCCTGGATACGTTAATATTTTAAGATTCAGATGGTGTCCCAGATATTCTCTTTGGACAACTTTCAACTTTTGTTTTGAAAAGCTCGTTGATTTTTCAAGGGGAAAGAAACTCACAAGGCTGGTTTCTTATGCTCTCTTATAAAGGTGCTTTCTACTTTTCACACAGTCAGCCAAATCGTGTAGCCAACAGCTTTGAGATATCAAAGGAGAAGGCTTGAGCCTTGCGGTGCTGCACAGAATCACGGCCCCTCAGAAATGCAAAATCGCTAGCAGTAAGGGTTGTAGCACAGAAACAGACTTTGGATCATGTCAACTGCTTTCTTTCTCGGAGCTGCTTTGGGTAAAAATATCTGTTTTCCAGCTGCACACTGGGGAACAGTAGCCTTATCTGATTGAATGTAGTCTTCTGGTGTAAGGAATGGGGAAGAGAATTTGGAAATTTTATGAAAGCAATCTTCTATCAGTTTATAGCAATTTCTGAGTGAATTTCTTTCTACACTAATATTTTGTTTCCAGTGTTTTAATTACTAAAAAAAATAAATCTTACTGTAAATATTTCTTGCAAGGCATCTTGCATCAAACAAACCTTTTACCCCCCCCTTCTTTTAATTTAAGCTTGAAATACATTAAGACAAATTTTAAGACAATTGCATGTGCTTTTTTGATAATATTTAAATATTTGTTATAATCCCCCAATTTGTGCATCCAGATGGTTTACATTTAAAGAATGATTCCAATTATTTTCAGTGGGTATTAATGTAATTTACACATACATATGTTTGTGTTTAGTAGTATGTTCTGTTTGTCTTGAATTTATAGTGATTAACAAACAAGTTTTATTAAAATTGTAGCAATGAATAACTCTTACGCGCACACACATATACATATAAAATATTAATCTACAATATCTTTCTTATTTTCAGTAAGTTCTTTCAGTATTTGTTTTTTTCACATTGCAGTAATGAGAATTTGGAAATAAAACATGCTTAATTATCATTTCAAGGTCTTAATGCTTCTTACATAAGCTAATAATCTTTTATTACTTTTATTTTTGGGGGGAAATATGATTTGCACGTTCACCCAAACAGAGATGGTGGGTCTCGGACTAAGAAATCAAATCAAGCTTAACAACAGCCTTTAGGAAGCAGCTGTGCTAGACTTGATTTATTACTTTCCTCTCCTGCAGGAGTTTGTGGAGAACAGCAGGAGGTCAATGGCAATGGAGGAGCGGGGGCGCAGCAAGCGCGCCCGTCCCAAGGAAGAGGTAGAGTTGACGGAGGTTAAGGCCATGGTGAGTGGTGACGTGGGCGGGGCAGGGGCGGAATGGCAGGACTTGCAGGAGTTCCACCTGTACTACCTGCTGCTGTGTGTGCTGATGGACTGGGCCCTGTCGGAGCACACACTTGTGCTTTGCCTCACACAAGACATGATCATCTACCTGTCTGTCTGCCTGCCCACCTCCACCCTCTTCTTCCTGGTCACATTGCTCCAGAACACGCCGGTGGCTGCTGCATGCTGACTAACGCTTCCTCGCCTCCTTCATCCATCTATCATTTCATCTATCCTTTCTATGCATCGCACTAACAGAGCATGAACTTTTATTTTTCTATCTGTGGATTGTTATTATTTTTTCATCTATTTTCATTCCATATTTGCCTCTTCTTTTTTTATTGACTGTCTTGAACTCATATGGCAGCTATAAACTGTACTTATATATCCGTTGCCTTAAAATCACCATGTTGCTATTTGAAGGAAAGATAATTGAAATTGCCAAGCTGTAAAAACAAGAGGAGTAGAGAAAAGGAAAGACATTATCTTTCCCGCTGATGGTCATGTTTTCCACAACTCACAATTAGCTGATAACCACATAACTCCTGACTTTATGGATTAACAAGGTGGGGGGACAGAAAGAACAAAGTTTGTTTTGGTAGAATAAAAATAGGATTGACTCTATATGGGTTGTTGACATGAAATGTTAATAATTTCTGTGTGAAGTTCCTCAAATTGACTAGTCAGTGTATTGTAGGATGACTAGTTAGTTTTAAAGAAAACCATCTGCCCTTATTCACTCAATAATTGGCCATTCATGATTTATTTAAATGGATAGTTCACCCAAAAAATGTAAATTCTGTCATTAACTACTCACCCTCAGGTCGTTCCAAAACCTTAGGTCCTTTGTTCATCTTTGGAACACAAATTAGGATGTTTTTGAGAGCTTTATGACTCTGCTTAGACAACAATGCAACTGACAAGGCCCAGAAAGTAGTAAATACATCATTAAAATAGTCCATGTAACATCAGGGGTTCAACGGTAAGCTACACAAATACCTTTTGTGCACACTTTCATTGGATGAGCAAAAACTTTCAAAATGTCTGCTATGGGAGTATAAAGCAATACGCCCCAAGAAGCCGTGGTTTACAGTGAATTAATAACAGCCAATGGGCATATCTAAGCTTTTATAAATACACTGTAAACTTTGGCTTCGCGGGGCTTATTGCTTTTATAAAACCGTTATTCTGTATACATAGTAAGGTTTCACAAAATAAAACAAAGCAAATAAAATGTAATGAAAAAACATTATTCTGCCAAACAATGTAGTCCCTTACAAACGGTTGTGGTTGGAGGCTGTGTTCTCCAGAGGTCGCATTTGAAGGCTTTAACACGTCATTAAGGATGTCTTATATAAGAAAAGTAATAAAATTGCATTGAGAGGTGTAAAATACTAAAACACCAATTCCTTTTTTATTTGCAATTTAACGGTTAATTTTCTTAAGTGAGACTTCTTTGATGAAATATGCAGCCTTCAAATGTGACCTTCCAAATAAGACGCAGCTACAAACATAAACACAGGTGTGTGTTTCACAACAGCTTCGAACACGGCTCAACCAATCAGAATCAAGGACTTAAACTATCCATTTTATAATGCATGTTTGATTAGCAGGGAACATTCAGCAGAAAAGGTGGATTGTTTTATGGCAACAACAAATAGAAATGTTAATTTATCTCATTTAAATACTACTGTAATTCCACTCAGCTATAGAATATTTTTAAGTTGTAAAACATATAGTATTGATTGGGGAAGAATGTAATGATCATTATGGTCGCTCACTCACAGGAAACCCCGCTTTCTAAATGAATGGGCCAATAGCTAATTGGTAAATGCCAGAGCAGTTGAGAATGATAGCTGCGACACTTTGATCTCGCCGCCACATGGTTTGTGGAGATCTCATAGTTTCAAACAAATGGGATTATTTGGGACAGACAGCAGTTTCATTATATTTGCAGAAATGTCTAGTAATTATTAAACAACATTTATGACACAGTTGTTATTAGATTTCTTTGGTCATTTTAAATATGAGATTTAATCGCAGGCTTAGTGAACAGTTTTGGAGAATGTGATGTTTCCCCATTCAAAGAGCTAGCAGTTGCATGCCTGAGAGGCATTTTAAAGATGGCCGCCGAGTGACACGACTTGTCTTAAAGGAACATTGACTAAACTACATGCAGTTGCTTTAGAAGTTCATGGTCTTTTTTTTTTTTTTTAAATGTGCACATTTGTCAACTACCCATATACTCTCTATGTTCCTGAAGTTCTGTTACTTTGAATAGCGTTGATGCTTTTTAGGGCTGAGAATCTAAATCTCCAAGACCGCCTTTAACCTCCATCATAACAGCCTCTCCATACGCATGGAAATGCTTTCCTCTCAAACTTCGTTTTTTTGCAATGCAGTTTTGTTTTTAACCCATTTTTTGGCATTCTCTTGCTTGAAATTGAAGTGGACTAACTCCTCCAGATCCAGATCAGTTGATTGGATGTTGGTTTGTCTGGGAGTAAATAAGACTAATAACGTGTTTCTTTCCTGTAGGCTCCCGGGACAAGCTCTGCTTGACCAAAATCAGCCCATGGGACTTTTTAAAGACATTCCAAAATGTTTATTTTTACCAATGTGTAACATGTTTACTATGGTTTCACTCCAGGGAATACAATATTTTAATAAGAAACTGTAAAAAAATGAAATAACAATGTAATGAAGCACTTTATATTGGAGCGCTGCATATTTTAAAAAGCCTGATGCATTTTTCGTAGTGATGTCCTTTTTATAAGACTAAAAAAAAACCCAGTTGCCATCTAGTGAAACACAGTATTAATAATGTCTAGAATCACTGTTTTTATTATGTCAATTTTTCATAACAAACCTTTTTTTAAATTGGTTTTCTTTGCATTTATGAGAAACCCACATACTGCAGTGCAGCACTTGTTCTTTTTGTTTCATTTAATTCAAATAAGGAAACATCTACGCTTTTTATTTCTTAATATTTCGAAAAAGAAAAAAAAAAAAGTTTGGTTGTTATTTTACTAAAATAACGTTACCATGCCTGAAATTGAGGGTCTTGTCCTTGCATTTCACTTGTGTGAAAAGGTTGGTTGGTCGGGTGGTTTCCCTCCAATGGTGGTAATTTTAGTTTGTTCAGTTTCCATACAACTGTATAAGTTGAATTTTCCTGCTGTGACTGTTAGTGCTGATAGAAACCGGGCCTGGTTACCTTAAACTAGAAGGAAGACGCTAATGACTACAATCCACAGTTGCTGTAACGGAGTATGAACGACGTTACAACAAAAAGCACATACAAACAACATATGAAATGAACAGTTCTGTTACACTACAAGATAAATGGAATGGTTATGAATTTTTATTCATTGATTTCCTTTGTCTCTTTTGTTCAACAAGGCTGCATTTATTTGGTTAAAGAATATAGTAAAAGCTATACTATTGTAATTTATTATAATTTTAAAGAACCGTTCTCTATTGGAATATCTTTTAAAATATCATTTATTCTTGTGATGAATTCTTAGCATCATTGCTCAAGTCTTCAGTGTCACATGATCCGTCAGGAATAATTCTATTATGCTGGTTTGATGTTCAGGAAACATTTCTTACTATTATCAATGTTAAAAAGTTGAGCTGCCTAATTTTGTTGAGAAACTACTTTTTTTTTCTCTTCTAATTCAAACCTTTTGTGTAGTAGTGTTCATAAAATATGAAGCAGCAAAAACTGTATTCAACATTAATAATAAATCAGCATATTAGAATGTTTTCTGAAGGATCATGCGAGACTGAAGGCCGGAGTAATGATGGTGAAAATTAATAAATTAGATTTTAAAGTGTATTAAAACGATAGCGATATTTTAATAATGTCAGTGTAATAATCAAGTAAATGTTGAGCATAAGAGATTCTTTCCAAAAATGCATAACTGTAATCATTCTAAACCTTCGTTTTGTACATAGGAATGATTTGCTAATTCAGAACAATTCATCCTTCCCAGAAACACAATGCAGTTCATAGATCAGCAGCGGGGCATTTCTGGTGCTGCGATGCGGCTTGGACATTTTCTTTGTTTGTTAAAGTAACATGACTTTTCCTCACTCAACTGAAATGAAGTGATGTTTATTCAACATAAAGCACTGATCTCTCCATGGGTGCGATTCTTCAACCAACCTTTAGGGGGTGTAAAATGGCAACATGTTGCCTTTTCTTTTTGGGAGACATGAACTAATGTTTGCTTTTACATAGTTGTCTTTACAGCACAACGTTGGTTCTCTTTCGCTTTGATTCTTTGCAGCCAATAAATAGAGAGTTGAGTCTTTAGGATGTAAGACATCTAGGGGCACCGACTTTAATATCCGCATCAAACTTAAGTCTTCCTACTTATTCAAAGTCTCTTTTAAGGAAACATGGTTTTATTTTCTGCTAGACGGTGCAGTTGGTTGCATTTTGCCTTAACCAATCGAGTGAATGTCGCCCCCTGCTGGATTACATAGACTACTTGAGAGCAGAACAGAAACGGCTCATAAGCCTTAAAAAGATCCATTCACTGTCTAACTAACCCATCAAATGCCAGAACAGGTTCAGTCTGGCTGAGGAGAATAATATATATATATATATATATTTATTCACGCACAGAGGAATCTAATCTTAGTTTTTGTTTTCTAACAAATGT
>JAUMHP010000065.1:7123720-7139075 GCA_032361065.1 Enteromius trimaculatus
ACAATGCAAAAATCTAAAAAGTTTTGTTTATGCAAAAGAAAGGTTTTGTGAGATACATCTTTTGATGCTGAACTAAGATCAGTTTTTTTGGACTCAAAAGTGTTTGAACTTAGGGATGTGGACCGGAAAACTGAATTTACGATGGGCATTTACTGCCTGAGAAGGTTTTTGTTGTTGTTGTTGTTGTTTTAATGGACTCCTGTGTCATATTTACTGGAACAGGATCTTTTTGGCCTCAGACATCGGCTTTGGCTCACAACTCCACTTTATATTGCCAAATGTGCACAAGAGGAAATGTAAGGAGTGCACAAACTCTGTCTAATGCTACATGGTTGAAAACCAGTTGTCTTTTGTTTTTGTTCACAGCCTTTTTTTCTTCTTTCTCTAAATCACTGAAAGCATCTCAGTAACAGCCGTGACTTCTCTAGTCCTGTCAGTGTGTATTAGAAAGAGACAGATGAGCTGTGCTTAGAGGCAAGCTAGTAAACCCATAACCACTGTATACACACACACACGCACACATACACACACAACCTGCATGCTCCTGACCTGGGATTTTTCTAACTCTTTAAAACAATGAGCCATTTTTGTAGGAACGTGAACTGTTTGGCATTAGAATACATGTGACTTAACATGGATAGAACAATAGCTTTATTATGCGACAAGCCACTGTTTTTATTTTTTTGGAGATGAGATTGTGAGTCTATTTCTCTTCATTTTGGGAAACCGTGCTTCTGTTCGTGCCACACGGGGGAATAGGCCCATTCTGTTATCGGATACAGTCATGGATAGGCAATACATCAGTTTACTCCTCTGGTGTGATATTAGCTATTAGCTCTTACCTGCAGTAAAGTTGTTTGTAACATTGAACTAAGTTTTTGTTGATTTTGTTTGATTTTTATATTTATGATTTCATATGTATCCTGTTTTTTAAAGTAATAAAATGGGGGAAAAAAGGACAAAGTTTCTTCAGATGTGTCAGATGTTTGAACAGTTTTTATTATTATTATTGTTATTATTATTATTATGTGCATTTTTTGGAATAATATCAAAATGATCTCTCTGAACTGTGTATGATAATATATACATGCATGATATACGTGCAGTAGAAAATCTTAAACACACACACACACACAAACAAACAGTAAAAGCCTCCAATTTAAATACAAACATTTGCTGAAGAGATAATGTACACTACCATTTAAAAGATTGTATTTGGTAAGTTTTCAAAAAAGTTATTTAAAAAAAGTCTTTTATTTATATATATATATATATATATATATAGTACAGTATAACAGCAATATTGTGAAATAGCGTTACAATGTAACATACCTGTTTTCCGTTTGAATACATTTTAAAATTCGAGCTGTCAAAGGATTAATTGCATCCAAAATAAGTGTTTGCATAGTATGTTTGTGTGTTGTGTATATTCAATACACATCTAAAAAATACACACACATCAATGTATATATTTAAGAAAATGTGTTGCATTAGTTTTTAATGATATAAATTTACGTCAATATTTTCTTAATATATCCCATATGTGTGTCTCTTTATATATACATAACAAATATACACAGCACACACATATACCATGTAAACAAACACTTATTGTGGCTGCGATTAATCATTTGAA
This sequence comes from Enteromius trimaculatus, assembly GCA_032361065.1. Taxonomy (NCBI): domain Eukaryota; kingdom Metazoa; phylum Chordata; class Actinopteri; order Cypriniformes; family Cyprinidae; genus Enteromius; species Enteromius trimaculatus. The sequence goes on from JAUMHP010000065.1 coordinate 7,125,357, forward strand.
AGTGCTATTTGAAATAGCAGTGACCACAAAACTGAATTTTTTTCGATGTTATAAATGGTTATACCGCTTTATATTTTTAACTGGACAAGCCTTTACTATCACTTTTGATCAATATAATATGGCCTTGCAAAATTGAAATGTTCATTAATTTATAACTATACATATTACTGGCCACAAACCTTTGAACAGTAGTGTAGTTGGATATGCATATCAGTCCAAATAAATAGGGCCTCAACATGCCCAATACCACGATCAGTGCCGCCTTTGTGCTGGGAAAATCCATGCAGTGTCTTTGCTATCATTTCCTCACCAACATATCATTCTGATAAAAGCACTAAAAGATTTGTTGTTTGGTCTCTTCCCCATTATACAGCTTTGGAAGACCCAGAATCTCTTACATTTATTCTGCCATCTCCATTCCTTTTCACTAAATGGGAAAGAGCTTTGGAAGAACATGAGGGTGAATAAATGATGAGGAGATCTTTTTCTTTAGTGTTTCTCACTCAGCATTCGAGGCTTCAGCACGTGCCTCCAGTGCTTATGTCTGCTGTCTTATACCTCCTCTTCATCCTCACTAGCCAGGGTGTCCAGCTCTTTGTCTTTGCGCTGGACTTGTTCAGCTTTGTATGCTTTCCGTAAGTTCTCCAGCTCTTTAATCTCAGCATGGAGATGCTCCAGATGTGCAGCACGCCGGTTCTGTAGCAGCTTCATGGGCAGTGGGTTCATGTCGTTGAAGGCGATGCTCGTCAGCTTCCTGGGGAGGAGAAAATCGAGGTATATTCAGATTGAAATTCCAGCCATGAATTAGCTGCTCTGTTTACTTCCCGCAGAAAAAAAACTCTCCCCAAAACAGCTTTTCTTCATTGTTTTTTTTTGTTTTGTTTTTTGGAGCAACGCCATGAACTGGAAACAGGAGTGAGCAGGTGTGTGCACACACAGTATCAGGGGCATACATTTTAAAATAGCCACACCACAGAGGCATCTGACCCATATTCTGTTTCTAACAGATGCAGGCTGCTTTGTTTTCACTATGGCTCAATGAATTATATATGGTGATGTCTGACTGAGGCAGAAATAGCTACACTGTCACAGTACCAGGAGCTCCAGAGAGAAACAGAGATATGTTTAGTTAGTAGCACATTTATGAATCAATCTATCATTCATCAGTGTTTTGTATTTTTAAAAATTATTTTCTTGTACATATAATTATAACTCTTTTGAATTGTGTAAAATGTGTTCTAGAGGTTCTAATGCTATTGTTTTTCTTATTGTGAACAATGCATTGTAATACCTGCTGATCTTTAAAGAGTTTTTTTTAAAGCATAAATGCATTTACTGTATAATGCTTTAATACTTTTAGAATGCATATGTGTGATAATATTGTATTCCATATTGTAGAAGAGCATGTTAGTTTATTATATGTAGTGTATTCGGTATTTATATTTTATGGTACTCATACTATTTTTTTTTTGTTCATCTTACCTTCCATCTCTAATGGTGTGGGCGAAGATGCGGAGATACTGGTACATCTCAACACTGTCATTGATCTTTAAGATGATTTCCTCTTTGTATTTGAAAAGAGCCAATACATAGCGAAATATCACCTGCGAAACATGGAGCAGTCCCAGTTAGACCCCCAGTGAGACTATTCGAGAACCAGGTATTGATCTATACAGCATCTCCCCTGAATGATTTACTGTACGGTACCTTGATGCCCTCATACAGGAAGGCATCCCATACTTTAAGGAGTATGCGTGTAGGCAGAGTCTCAACGAACAATGCAAGAAACCATTCAACAGTGATGAGCGACGCATCTACTTTCAGCGCTTCCAGATGAGCCGTGAGTCGAGGAAGCTTCTCAGACATGAGGTCCTTCATCACACGCTGGTCGGCCTAGAGAGATCGGAAGAAGAAAGGTGAAAAAGATTGAAAAATACAGTATTTCAGTTTTTTCTGTTTGATACTTGCTTCCAAATGCTTAATCAAAAATTAATAAGTAGCAAGTCTTAGGATTAAAGCAGGGTCCTCACCTGACAGCCCACCAGGTCTTTAGTGTAGTAATTGGAAGGCATGATGTAGTCCACAATCACTACCAAGCACCAGAAGGCATCTTCCTCATTCTGTAGTACCAGCAGAGCAAGGGCTGCCAGTCTGCACACAGTAACATCAATGGTGTTATTTACCTTTCTGCTTTCATATAGATATTGTGACCTTTACACTACACCTAACTGTATGTAACCTGTAAGGTATCCTTCACCATCATGTTGTTGATCAATAAATGACCACCAGATGTCAGTACAATACATCTTATGGTATTAAATAGTATATGGTATTTCCCATAATGGGTATTAAATATCACTTGGCATGTCACTTCTGTGTCAGCTTTGGTAAGCATTGTTCATCTAAATATAAATGCAATTGTTTAAATTAAGCAATTATTACATTTTAACCTAATAAGTGGGAGAAAATAGAGAACACAGTAACTTAATCAGCAGGTTTTATTAAATAAATTTAGTAAATAACGTAGACTAAACATATCTATATAATATTTTACATGATGTAAGATATTATAAGCTATAACTCTGAAATAAATAATATATTACATTTTATATTTAAAAATACATTTACATTACTGAACAAAGACATTTTCATAAACTGGTTAGTAGTAAATCTGTCTTTTGTTATGTGTATATATATATATAAACATATTAAATTAAATTTGATTTATTTTTATTTTTGATGTAAATTTGTATCCCTGGGCCACAAAACCAGTCAGCAATAATCATAAATACATTGTATTAGTCAAAATTATTGATTTTTTTTATTTTTTTTATTGCCAAACATCATGATATTAGATAATGTTCCATAAAGATATTTTGCAAATTTCCTACTGTAATCCAGTATATATCAAAAAATGTATTTTTGATTAGTAATATGCATTGCTAAGAACTTCATTTACACAAATCTAAAGGCGATTTACTAAATATTTAGATTGTTTTGTACACCCTCAGTTGTACTACTCGCATTAGTTCTATAATCATCTTTAATCAATGTCAATTCTCTTACTCTCCTTTTTTTATATCTGTGGTCAATTACCTGTTGAATCCCTGAATGTAGCCGATGGTGGGGTTCTGCCACGAGAACGCCTGCAGAACTCTCTCCAGCTTCTGAATCAAGGGGCTTGAAGGAGTGGAAAAGTATTGGTTGGTGGTCAGCGTGCGATCCAGGTCGAGCTGGATCTGTCTGGGCACCAGGTGAGGCGAAGTTCTGCTCTTCTCGCACAGTTCCTGATAGCGTTCGGGATGACGCTCTTTTAGAGATTTGGTCCTAGTGTGTATCATAAAGCGCCAAACCCTTGCACGGTACTCACGAGGTAAACCCATGCGTAAGAGATTTTTTAATTCTGTGGATGAAGACAGTTCTCCTTCAGGCCGCCCGGAAAGGAGCTGAGCGCAACGAGCCAACAATGGCCCATCGCATTCCTCCTGGTTCAGCAGGGTTTGGAATCGGATCTCCAGGGCCTGGATCTTAGCAAGAAGCTTCAGGTCCTCAACTCTGTAGTCCATTGCCGTCTTAAATCCATATTCATCGTAATCCCTGTGGAATGTCAGGAACTGTGAGTAGAACTTTGACAAACATTTATATGGGGAAATGTCTGTGATTTAAGGCCTGCTTCAGACCAAAAGTGCAGGCTAAATGAATGAATAACAGAATTTGTATTTGGGGTAAACCTGGATTATCAGGGTTATACCTGATTGAGTTAATTTTGACGGCAGTGTTCAGGTCCGCCCGAACTGCATCCTTAATCACCCCCTTGACCGCTTCTCTCTGCTCTGGATTCAATTCCTTACTCTCCTGGAGCTTCTGGAGGATTCCCAGGTATCTGCTTTCCATCTGACAGCTATTGGCCTCTAGAACAGCACACTGGCACACACACAGAAACTACACTAAATCCAATTTTCAAACACTTCTTGATGTTCAGTATCTTGGATTACCATCGCAAATGGCTCTGAACATTTTAGAAGCACTCATATTGTACAAATTTAATTTCTCTTGATCTTTGAGTATGGAAGTCTGCCTTTCAAAACTTCAGAAATGTCTCATATAGAGCCTTTTAGTGTTAAGATTAGCTAATCGCTACAAACAGTAAAGACAGTAGCAAAAATGAGTCTGTTTTTTTGTGCAAGAAACCTTGACTGAAAGATAAGTTACCTTTACTATCAGACTTTGCTCCTGCTCACAACTTTTTCTCCAAAGTGTCGTCAGATGATAGATCTCAGAGTTTAAGTACTGGTTCTGAGTTTTATATGCCTTCAAATCATCCTGAAATAGAGATCTGGGGTTATACTTTTGTGGAAACCATAATAGTTTTTTAAGAATTCTTTGCTGATTAGAAAATTGAAAATGTATGTGTGTGTGTGTATATATAGGACACAGTTTATGTAAGTATACAAAATATTATAAAACAATATATATGTATGTAAAAATGCTGTTTTTTCTCACTTTCAAGTTGTCATTCTCGATTGTTAGCTGTTTTAAGGCCTCTGAGTGCAGCCCGTTGGTGCACTGCTGGTCTTCTCCACAGACCGCTAGCTTCTCAGACAGCTTCACTATCACTTCCTGTTTGGCCTGATTCTTGTGCATGAGCAGCTGGACACTCTCCTGGAGTTCAGCCATGTGTGCGTCCCTCTGGTTCAGATCCCTCCGTAGGTTGTCGTTCTCTTGCTGCAGGGACTCCAGAAGGTTTTGCAGTTCAGCTGCACGCCGCTCGCCGTGTCTGAGGAGCTCCAAGCGCTCCTGCTCACCCTCAGCGGCTAGAAACTGAGCACAGGTGCGCTTCTCCAGCTGAGCAGCTTCCAGCACCTTATGTAACAGCAACACCAACTCCTGACAACACATACATGTGTGAGTTTCAGTTGATTGATCTTATTAAAAGAATAGTTCACCTAAAATGAAAATTCTGTCATTATTTACACACCCCGAGTAGCTCCAAATCTGTATGAATTTCTTTGTTCTGCTGAACACAAAGGAAGATAGGAGAAAGTCTGTAACCAGGCTGTGTTTGGTCACTTCCATAGAAGTAAAAAATATACTATGGGTGTCAATGGTGACCCAAAATATCTTCCTTTGTGTTCAGCAGAACAAAGATATTCATAAAGACTTGGAATTAGTTCAGGGTGAGTAAATGTTTCAGATTTCATTTTTGGGGGAACAATTCGCTTAATATTATTATTATTAACATCCTCACTGTACCTTCTGTGCTTTGACCTCTTCTGCCAGGGAAAGTTTTTCATGTTGAAGTTGAGATGTGTCCAGCGATTTGGACTTGTCTTTGCTACTTTTTCTGATTGTTGAAATGGTGGAGAGATCTTGCTCAGACTTGACATCAGCAGGGGATTCTGGGCTTTGAGTAGAGCTGGGTGTGGGAACGGCTAAAGCTAAGGAAGACATTGGCCATGAGCATTTCAATTTGAAACAATTGTTTATTATTTCTCTAGTGAGTAAGCTGTGGTTCTTACTGGATGTCTTAGATGAGGGTGTTTTTTGTTTGTCAGTTGAGTCGTCAATATGGAAAATGCTTTGTCTAATTTCCTGTGAGTGCCGGTTACGGAAACTGTGCATTGTGTTCCTGTAAAGCAAACATAGAGAAAACACTGAAGAATTAATTTGCAATAATAACTTCCATTTTGGTACTAAGTGTGTTGTAGAGGTGGCTTAAATTAAGAGGGTTTAATTGTGCAATGTGCATTTTAAAAACCATCAGATGAAAGTCTAATGGATTATATCTGATGTCAAGTGCTGATTGGTTCATTTCCATCTCAAACATAAGAACAAGTAATAGCAATAGCGTAGCTATTTTTCTGATTGGTTTTCTAACAGTCTCTTTTTTATGTTTATGTAATAAATTGAATCACTGACATTGTGGCTGATGATGAAATAGAGTTTTTCGTGATGTGTTTTATTCAGAAATAGAAGGAACTTCCCACTTTTATTTTCAGACAGATGTGAAACTAATATTGCTTCCCAATCACATATTAGATAAACGTTTTGGTACAATGCTTTGGTACTGTTTTCACTTATCTGATGTTGTCTAGTATGAGAACTCCTCATAAAACAATGTTGTCACTAGTGGGCAAGTGGGTCGAACTTCCTTAACATAATAATTCTAGAGAAATTCAATGAATTACAACACAGCTTTCTTGGAAGGCACTGACGCAGATGGTACGCGTGAACCATTTTTAATTTTACCCTAGAAATATCCCCTAACACAGAATCCGTTCTGTGAGGACAGAGAGAGAGTGAACATCATAAGCACATGAACTCACTGCAGCTCAATTAGTGGATGTTTGATTGACATGTTGAGCGGGCTGTTTAATCCAGGAGCAGGCAGACTGGCAGCTTCTTCACCCACCAGGCCTGAAGGTGTCTTTATTATGGGCAAGAAGTCAGCTGTGTGGGAGAAAGCAAACACACTGCTTTAAATACATCTGATAGACCAGTATAACAAGGTGCTTTAAGATAATTAGATATTCATGTTTGGTTGGTAAGTAAAAAAATATGATATAAGTATATATTTTAAAATGTAATTTATTCCTGTGATGTAAAGCAGAATTTTTATCAGTTTTCAGCATCATTACTCCAGTCTTCAGTGTCGTGTGCTTCAGAAATCATTCTAATATGCAGGTTTGTCACTCAATAAACATTTGGAAGTTGAAAACAACAATTTTAATTTCAGGATTCTTTGATAACTATAAAGTTTTTTTTTTTGTATATATATTATATAATTGGCACCTTTGATCAATTTAATGAATCCATGCAAAATAAAGGTATTTTTCTTTAGTGGCTGGGGTATTTGTAGCAATTGCCAAAATTACATTTTATGGGTTTTAATGTTTTTATATTATGTTTCATTAAGATATTTTGTACATAACCTACAATAAATATATTAAAACTTAATTTTTGATAAATAATATGCATTGCTAAAAAATAATTCGGACAACTTTAAAGGTAATTGTCCCAATATTTTGATTTCTTTTTTGCACCCTCGGGTTCCAGACATTCATATGAAGTCTCAATTTCGAAAAACTGGCCTTTATGACTGCTTTTGTGATCTAGGGTCACATTTCTTTAAAAAGAAAAATCTTATTGACCCCCAACTTTTGAATGGCAGAGTAAGACAGACTTTACCTCTCTTTTCTGCTGACTGAACGAAACAATGTTGTTTAGCCTACATGTCCAAGCATGCCTGGAACTTCTAATCATCACAGAAGTGCTGTTTAAAAGATCCATATGCTACAACCACAGACTAGCACTGAGTAAAAATAAAGAAATATCCATAACTGTCTGTCTTTGTCTGATAACAGAAAAAATCGGGTTTTCCACAGATTCAGACTGCTCAGACTTTCATTTCCTCACTTCCTACATTTGACTCTCATTTAACTGCTGTTGCGTAATGCCTGGATACCTCAGCTTGCGGTGGGAAGAGGATGGCTATGAATGTTAGTAATTGATGTGATTTTAGCATGAGAAGCCCAACCCTGCATACTTGGATTCCTGGAAATGATGCATTTATGCATGGGAAATTAGACAAGACAGCTTGCACTTGCCAAATTTTTTGGGTGGCTCAAAAAACTACTTTTCAGAATATATTAACCATAGACTATTTTAAGTGACCATGTGCTTTTATTCACATTTGAGATCTATTGCATAATGGCTTTATGTTTACTCATTTTATTGCCGCCTCTTATGTTCAATGCACAGGGGAACTGAGCTCAGCAGTCATTTTGTGTTCACTTCAAACTCTAGATTGCTAGCTATAAGTGGCATGAAGCATTGATACTGACTGCAAAGTAAAGTTGTAGCACATAATGAAAAAGAAAAGATTGATATCAATATCCATCCCACCACTTTTCCAGAATTGCTAAATGTTTGCAAGTGATTACTAGTCCTAACATTTCCTGTCTACACACCCTCCTGTTAAGACAGATAACAGAATGAGGGTAGACAATACATGCACAAACTGGCTGGAGTCTGTATGAGTCCTGATGATCTATCTACAAACTAAATATAAAACTAAGCTTTTGCAACTTCTTTCTGGGGGTTACAGACATGGATGACTAAACTATAACAATGTGCCATCTGATTGGTTAGCAGCTCCCTTGCCACTAATCTGCTGCTTTCCTCCCTCTATCCTCGGCTCTGCTTCCTGTCCCTGCCCTGTTTTAATGGCCAGAGCCTATGGTTTAGTGACATTTATTAACAATGGTCTCTATTTTAGGAAATAGCTATTTTATTTTGGACACCAGATGTAGTTTTGGGTGTAAAATAAAGGTGCTTAAAAGGTCCTTCACAACCATGACATCTAAGAACAAAGTTTGGTTCCACAAAGAACTATTTTTTTAAAGAACTCTTTCTTTCTTACACTTCTTAAAAACCTTCTTTCACAACAAAGAACCTTTTTTTGAAAGAAAAAGTTTCTTTATGAAACCATTTAGACAAAAAGGTTCTTTTTTTTCATTCTGAAGATGAAGTAAACAGTCTTTGGTGCACAGAGCAAGCATTCCAAGCATTCAGGAATAATTCTCAAGATCTGGTTCTGATAATCTTTCACTTTCTATTAACTTAGTTTCACATGAATGCGTTCACCTTTCGATCATATTTCATAAACAGAGTAAATGTCTTTCAGTTTTCATGTAAGAAAGTAAGCAGTGTTTGGTTTCATTACTACCAAGATGTTAAACTCATACCACGGCAGTTGCCTGCTGATGTGGTGCTTTCCAGTTTCTCGTTGTCTGGTCTGGGTATGGACTTATGTTCAGCATGCTGCTCCCTGTGTAATGTACGTTTCAACTGCAGCTGCTGCAACCAGTACATCTGGGCGTCCCTGTTAGCTGCCTGAAAAACAAAATCAAGTTTAAAGGAAAGTATTGTGTCAAGGTGCTTGACTGTTATTCCTCCATACATAACCATAATGTTTATCTGTGTAAGAGTATGGTGATCATATTTTAAGAGTTAACAAAAAACAATGTGTACAGCCAGCAGCTTTTTCTCTCTAACCTAATTTCAGCACAGTTGATACTCTAGTATGTGGTGCGTGTAATACGAAGAGCTGTCATTTGATCACTGTGCCATTTTAAAGGCTGTCTGACCCCAGTAATAACAACAAGCTCTTTAGAGACAGGAAAGAAAGAAAAAGAAGGGTTAGATTCTTCGCCATTTATACCATACAATCTCATTTTTGAAAAGCAACTAACCTTTAGAATTGCTAATCTTAAATCAGTTATTGTCATAAAAAAAACATAAAATTTGCTTTCACTTTCCCCCCCTGGGACATTCCCAGTCACATTGGCATTTATTCATTATTGCTGCAATGAAGCACATATTACTTCCAAAGCTCATTACTGTGGTGCAACACTGTACATTAATAGTCGTGTTTATACATAATGACAGTATTTGATGTATTGTCTACAATGTACTCATTTAAACCCTCGAGTAGTTATTTGGATTTCTTTGTTTTACTGAACACAGGAAAATACTTTAAAGAAAGTTTGTAGCCAGGCAGTTTTGGGTCACCATTGACTTCCATAGAATCGGTGACCCAAAACAGCCTGGTTACAAACTATTTTAATGATGTGCTTGCTACCTTTCTGGGCATTAAATGTGGTAGTTTTCTTTGCTGTCTATGCAAGGTCAGAAAGCTCTTGGATTTCATCAAACATCTTAATTTGTACTCTAAAGATGTATGATGGTCTTACCGGTTTGGAACAACATTACATAATTTTAATTTTGATGTGAACTATCCCTTCAAGTAATAAAATGAAAAGTAGTTTTCAATGAGAATAACGAAACTTACAAACAACTGCAAAGTTAAATGCTTAAATATAGATTTGTGCTTCAATCTCATAGTTTTCCTTTTTTTTTAATATCTAAACCACTACAATTTCATTTTTAATTTAAATTTATTTTCAGCTTTAGTTTAAACTTATTTATTGTTTACATTTTATCTAATGTTCCAACATTTAATCTAATTTTAATTTCACCTTTATTTTAGTTAAATAAAATGATTTTTAATAGATTTAGTTAACAATAACTGCCCTGAAATAGACATAACTTTCTTCATATAAATGATCAAGTAAAATAATTTAGTTGCTATGTCATTTTTTTCACAATTACTGTACCAGCCTATCCAATGCTTGTCACTTTTTTTTAGTTATCTGTTATTTCAAAAGAAGGGATTACCTTGAGAATAACAGTACGTTCTGGTGTCTGTATGTGAAAGGTTCCCTCCTCTCCCTGCAGCGGGTAGCTGAACGTGGCACGGGACAGATCCACCTTACCCAGAGGATTGATATCTTGTGCAATACGGTAGTAAAACAGCTGGCAGCTTTTCTCCTCATAGACAAACCACCGGGACTTCCAGGCTTTGAGAGGTCCTCCCTGCTTATTGAGGTAGCCACATAATTTAGTGCTGGAAGGAGTGGGTGTCCCTCTGAAGGTGACAGAGGTTCCATCAGGAAGAGCAGCATGGGTCTGGCTGTCATTTTTATCCTGAGCCCCATCTGACTGACCCAAACTCTGTTGCTGGGTCTCTTTAGAGCTGACACATTCATCTGCAGGAGATATAAGCACTTCTGGTGGAGATGGTGTCCTGCAGCCTCCCTCACTCTCCATCTGGAAGTAATCAAATGATGTCTAGCCATAACATAAAATATGGTCATTTATAGTTTCATTAAAAGATATTCTAAATACACTTTCTAAATGAAAAAAGAAATCAGGGTATGAAGGAGCAAGATAATGTTCATTTAATTTTAAACTGTAACTTATTTAAATATAAATGTATATCCTATATTTATGTGTAGGGCGATGATGCAAGAAATATAAATATCAAGAAATATAAATATAAAGATTTAATTTAGTTGTCTAGACACAAAATGTAACATTATTTAAATATATAATTTCACCAAATTACCAAATGTTATTAATATATAATAAAATAAAATACAAAAACTGATGTTTTTTTAACATCAGTAGCTCACAAAATGAAAGTAATTAACCAAAGAAGCTCCAAGGGGTCACAAAAATAAGGTGGGGAGGTTATCTTGTCCTGAAGGGCGTCTTACCCCATTTTATCTTATAGAAAAAGAAGTAGCAGCAGCATGGAGAACAAATACAATACAAATTACACATCGCACAATATAGGCTAATGCACAGCTATTACCTCATTTTAGTTCCACATATTATTTCACAATTAAATATCACCAGCGCTCATGGACATCTCCAGGTAATTCTTTGCATTAAATGTTTCATTAATAATTAACAAACATTATCTGATGCTATCAAATACAAAAGTATTAATTCAGATAGACTGTAATATATTTTCAATAAAGTTGCATTACATTTTACATTATTTAATGTAAATTATTTGACTTTTAAGAATGAAATAGTCTTGATGTATACGAAACAATAATTAAAATGGGTAAACTCTTCGTAGTGGGTAAGTCATTCTTATTAGTCAGCACTTGCTTACATGCGCGCTTTGTTCACTGTTCGCTGTGATAAAACACGCCGTTTACAGCGCAATAGTCGATAATAATCACATACCTTCTCTGTTGAAAAGTACAGCGTTCTTTACTCCATGTGTCTGTCTAGGGCGCGTCTCGTGGCACTTACAGATCTAAACAACTACCCAGCTGCACTTCCTTTACAACTCATATCGTGTCAGCGAGTCCCAGCAGCAAGGAAATCAGGAAATATTGCACATGAGGAATATGTAACATAGTGTTGCGTACGTTTTTAAGGAGGCGTGTCATAAATGTCATTGCCAATACACAGCGCTCCCCGTTTCCAAATATCTGCACAATTCCAGCGTTAATAAATGTTTTTAATAGTAAAAACTATTTTGACTTAAAGTATCTAAATTATGGCCGTTCGAACACTAAATACAGTCGTGTGTTTTGTACATGACATGTATTTTTAACGTCTGGTGAATGAATCATTTAGGTCATTTAGGTTATTAATTTTCATTGAATCAGTTCGCAAAACCTGTCCGATTATATTTTGTTAACGCGCTCTCTCTCTATCTACTCAATTCTTCTTCTTCTTTTTTTAATTTAAATTGACATACGACTGCGGAATAGCACAGTGGTTACCAAACCTGTCTTGGAGAAACCCCTGCCCTGCACACTTTAAATGCCTCCCTTATCAGACAAGAGCTGATGAATGGAATCAGGTAGGCTAAGGAAGACAATAGATGCATGCCAGGGGGGGCTCCAGGGCAGGTTTAGGATCCACTGGAATTGCACAATGTTGCCACAACAATAAACAGCAGGCTTGGTTTTTCAAACGGGTTTTTAAAAAGACCAGTTCAAAAGAACCGATTCACAAAAATGAATCGGACGTCCTCGCTGTATCCTCCACAACAACAGAGTGCGCTCTTGCGCTCATCACCACACACTGCCGTTCTTCTACGAGTTCAGGCTGCACTGACAACAACGTGCGTATGCCTCAAATGATAATTTAACTCATATAAAGCGGACAGAAACACAACAAGGTAAGTATCAGTGATGCTTGTGTCTTTATATAAAAAGCAGCTAAATTGTAAGTTATCTTTCAGACATACGGTTTCCTTACCATTTTTTAGTCATAAGAATTATTCTGTTGTTTACTCGGTAAGGAGGTTGATCCTGTTAAACAGACACATTTTATTCAGTCGATGTCACCTTATTAGTATCAGTAAAATAGTTTATTATTTTGGAATGTTTTGTGAACATGGTATTTTTTGTATTAACGTTACATTTTACTAACATCATGTAAGTACCATAACACATCAGTTTGGAAATCACTCAGGACACACTTGATTAAACGTTTTGATGTATACATTTGTTTTCAGGGAGAAGCAACCAATGAATGTCCAGCATATACAGTTGTTTAAAAAGCATCCCGGGATGCATGTCCAGCAGTTGAAGTTGACAGGATGTCTTTCCCACCTGTCTTGTCTTATTTTAGAGTTCACAGTCAAATCAATCTAACAAAAACTGTAAAAAAGTTTCAGATCTGATCTTGTTGAAAGCCTCTACCCAAAATGAGGAACCTCAGTCTGCTGCAGCGCTCCAGGTGTGTGAATCTTTCTCTCCCGGGATCCCCGCAGTGTTTCACCATCAGAAGCGAGACTGGAACTGTGTTGGTGGCCTCTGAGCTTGCCATCACAGAGTTTGACCCTCGGACCCAAGAGGTAATTTTAGAATAATAATAAAGGGGGAAAAAAGGGTAATTTACAATAGTTACCCCATTTTGTTCCAGGGAGATTGTCTCTGTTTTAGGATGTCTAATATCAAATAGCTCTATATTAACTTTTCTGTGTAATGTAGGTTTATAAAGAGGTTTCACTGACAGCAGAGGGCTATCTCCCAGAGGATGGCAGCGGCCTTGTGGTGGCGATACAAGATCTGCCTGATCAGGAGTCAGTGTGTGTAGCTACTGGCAGTGGTGATGTCATTCTCTACAACCTCAACACCAGCCAGGTTGCCATTCATTTGTTTTAAATGCTTTGATGATTGCCAAATCATTCTGTGAAATATATATGCTCTTGTACTTTCTACTTAAAATAAGTTTTCTCTCACAGTTAGAATGTGTTGGCAGTGTGGAAAGCGGTCTAACTGGCATGGTGTGGAGCCCAGATCAAGAGTTGGTGACTCTGACCACAGGTCTATATCACTAGCT
>JAUMHP010000065.1:7157419-7190946 GCA_032361065.1 Enteromius trimaculatus
TATATATATATACACACACACACATACATACATACATACAGACACATATATTTATATATATATATATATATAAACATGTATGTGTGTGCATTTGTATGTGCATCTGCACAGTAAACACACATTATGTGTAGGGATGCAGCAACACCACATTTTCTAAAGTACTCGTAAAGTACAAGTCGACCGATACCACGGTCTGAGAAATGTCTATGTATGAGCGGCGAGTAAAGGGTTAATCACAGGTGTCGAGTGCCCGCCCCCAGGCCCCGGCTGCAGCTCAGAGCGGGGAGAGGCGAGGCTGAGACATGTCAGCGGTGTGGAACTATTTCCAAGTGAATGAAGACGACAAAACAAAATATTGTCCAGAGGAGACTCGAAAGGTAACGCATTTAACACAAGTAATTTAATCAAGCACCTAAAACAACACAACGAGTACAAAGAGTTTACCCACGCTTCTAAACCAACAAAACCCACACTGCACCAAATTCTTGCAAGACAAGAGAAAATGTCCAGAGACAATCCATGTCAGCTGTGAAAATAACACAGGCAGTTATCGAGTACATTGCATTGAGTGACCAGCCACTCTTGGAGGTAGAAAATGTGGGATTTCTGCGTCTCCTCCATGTTCTGGAGCCCAGATATGATGTCCCATGATTGACATGGAGCTGCCTAAGCTACACGACTCAGTGAAAAAACATATCCACAGCCTACTGCAAGCCTCCTCTGCATTTAGTTTGTAAATTTAAATCATGTTTTTATTAAGTACTCTGTATCGGCGAGTACTGAAATGCAAGTTTTCCAAAAAAGTGGTATCAGTGCATCCCTAATTATGTGAATACAAATATGAATCATTTCAAATTTATATCTGATCACATAGATTTTCTAGTTTTAATACAAAAAAAGAAACAATAAAAAATTTATATCAGACAATATAACATGCTAAGCCGGTTTGGGCATTTCTGTGTTAAACATTATGAATGAGCACTGAAGGTTTAATCATTTATCTGATTTTCATAGAGTGTGTATGAGACCTTAATCTTGCCATCCTGAGCTCCTGTGGCCAACATCTCTGTGTCCCGACTGAAAGACATGCACAGCACTGCGTCATCCATCATCATGAAGTTATCCTGAGCTTGATACTTCAGATCCTGTCCATAACACACAAGACACACAATCCTTGAATAAACGTACATAAACAATATATAAACTACGAATGCAAACGCAGAAGTGCAGGTTCACAGACCTTTCTGATTTTTCCTGTAGTGAAGTTCCAGACTTCAATAAATCCATCCACAGATCCAGTAACCAGATACTGGCCATCAGGAGAGAAGCGCGAGCACTCAACGTGAGACTTCTGACCAAACTACAATGGGGGAAAAAAAACAACACACTGAGGTGAGTCACAAATCTCCACTGTACCTCATGTTCCTGTTGAGGACAGAAGCTGGTTCCTGTACCTTGATGTGTCTGGCCAGCTGAGTGGGAAATCGCTCCTCCTCTACATCTTTCACAGCTGCTTTACCTCTGAACAAATCAATGGTCATACCGGGAGGGAGAAGACCTTGATGCTGCTGCCACTTCAGAGACTTTAAAGACAGAGACACAATGTGCAGCAATGTGACCTATTCCTCCAGTGTAATTCTGAGACCAGCGTACAATTTCAATCACAATACTGCACAGTTTAACTCACCTGTCCAAGCAGAGCCATCAGACGTGACGGTGGTACCACACTGACCTCACCAGCCAGAGCTTGAGCTATAGCTGCTCTACGCTTCTCTTTACTGCTGCCATCAGGATAGGCCTAAAAACAGATATATCTGCTCAGAATTCATCCACAATGGAAGTGGAGTAGATATAGATAAACCAACGCCTGCCAATGTAATCTGTCATGCCACAGTTTCCTACTGAGCCGAAAACATCTTTACACTTTTCACAAAAGACTCTCATGTGGTGTTTTGCACCATTTTTTGCAAATCAAATTAAAATAATTTAAGCTTACTGAAACACAAAATGCAGTAACTGGATGGACAGATGATTACAATGTTACACTAGATTTGTAATGATACGACAACACTAACAGAAAAAATGACCGGGACAGTCCACCAGTTTTGCTTTCTAAGTGCACCAGGTTGATGCATTAAACTTTAAAATGTTTAAAAATAATATTAATAATGGAATGTCCTTAAATACTCCTAGATATAGTCTCACAAAAATTAACTATTAGATAAATGTATTTTTATTTCATATTCATTATGTTAAAATGTGTCAAAAAAAGAATTCTAGGTTTTTGTTTTAGATCCCTCACCTCTCTGGGGTCAAAGTACGACCGTGCTAGGAGATTCTCCAGATGGATGTATCGCTCAGGCTGGGTTTGTTTCAGCATGATCATGGGGTCTGTCTGCCTCAACAAAGATCTGGCAGCTCCCAGCTCTCGGAGCTCAATCAGCTCAAGAACAACCTGCAAAAAATAATGTGTTTAATTTTTCACAGCTCAATCAATATTCAAAATGAGCTACACCATAACAGCCGACTCCTGATTTAATTTCATCCGCCTCTCACCTGTTCGTAAAGGTCAATGAGGGTCTTGTCAGGGAGTTTGAGGGACTGTATAGCCTGAAGCACAGTGTCCCAGTGACCGCTGTTGATATCTGCCACAAAACTCTCAATACTGTCTACTGTGTTGAGAGACACTGTCGTCTCCTCCTGCAGCGTTGCTAAAGTCCGCTGCAAGTTGTTTTCCTTCAGGTACTGCATGATCAGACGAATAACGCTGAAAAAACATGACAAAAGAACACATTGTATTACTTTAAAAGACTGAGGGGAACAAATATATTGTATATATATACACATATTGTATATATATATATATATATATATATATATATATATTATCGTTTTCAAATTGATGTGTGAAAACGAATAAATAAAACAGCAATGTCTAGAAATCTTGCACTGCGATAAAGCACACATACGACATCCACAGTGCACAATATTCTTCTAAAAACATGTTTAAAATTAAACGAAAACATATGGAGCAAGGCAAAACACTAACCAGGACGAGCTTTAATACTTCAAATACAAAAAGCATAGGAGAAAAACTACTTAAAATCTAAGCTGTGAGCAAAACTAGCTGCAGATGATGCTAACACAGTTAGCTGGAGACACATCCCACAGACCCAAACAGCGATGAAAGCTTGTAAAATGAACGTGCGTGTTTAAATTACACAACTATGTAAACATGCGATGTTTAAAAGCACACAGATTAATTCACTTACTCTGCTGACTCTATTTCAATAGACATTGTTGAAAAAGGATAAAACTGATGTGCAGTGAGAAGCTGAAGACACACCGCGACAGGAACAACACACGCGTCTTCTTCTACGGCTCTGAGTACGTCTGAACTAAATACAACAGCGACACCTAGCGGTTATTACAACCCTCGCCAGCATGACAATAAACATTTGCATTAAAACGATATAAATTATAAGATTTACAAACGTTACTCTGGTAATGAAAAAAATACGCTTTATTAGTGCTATTCAGTGAAACAGCATCACAACAGATTCCTACAATAAACAAAACACCAGTCGTTTGTTGGTTCTTCATATCCTACATAGTGTAAAAAATAAAAAAATAAAATAAGAATAAAAGGTAACTTCATTTGCATTGCAAACTTAGATTGTTGTTTCATATATTAGGTTAAACGGGTATTATTATGATGACGTGCCACCAATCCAATCCATGCCATTTTAATCTTTCCTCCAAGCTCGTCTAAATTAGTCTGGAGTAAGAGTCCTCTATCTGAACACGGGCTGTAATGATCATAAGCACTTGAAAAATCCTGCAGTGATTGTATGTTTTGTATTCTAGGCTCTGTCTAGGGCCGGTGTGCCATTATCATCATCTCCACGCATCGCTTCTGATTGTTCACGTAATTAGCCGCAGCTCCGCATTCGTCTGTAGGGGGCGCCAAAAAGACGCTTTTATCCAAGCGCGCCTTGCGACTGAAGGTCTCTCAAGGTTAAAGCGTTTATTGCTGCCTCAGCCTCACATGCTGCTCTTTTATGAGGGCTCTACGCCATGGGCATTAACTGCCCAGAAAAAAAACAGCTCACTGCTGTAAATCTAATTGCCCACCACGAAATAACACATACTCTTTTCTTCCTTATTAATGTGCCAAATATGGGCCTACCACAGAAAACAGACCTGTGTGATTTGCACCGGAACGCACATGTACTCTTACCGTGATCACAATTGAAATGCTTGCCATTAAACACCAGGACTAAAAGTAACAGGGCTGTGACATTTTGAAAATAGGGACAATACCTCAATACCTGTTTTGAGTTCATTATGAACTAGTCAATATGAGGTGTCAAATAGATTGAGCACTACAGCGGGCAGTTTTTTATTATGAACCAGCAAACATTAAAACACCAGAGGTATTGTTTCTAGCTAATATATTATTCTGGACTCAGGCCTGTTCATCACTGCCAACTGCCCCACCACTCACATCCTGAGAAAAGAGCTATGCAGGAACATATTATTTAAGGCCTGTTGGCAAGTGTATTATTTACACGGTTCACCTAAAAGACAAAGCAACATTAAATGTTAATTTGGTACCTAGAAATGTTTGAACTACAGATTTTTTTTCTCAAGAAATGAAGAAATAAGAAGGTAATTTCCATTTTATATATAAAGTTTAAATAAAAGAAATGCATTACTTCTGCCAGCAGATAATAAAATACATTATAGACTTACACTGAACCATATTTGGTGACAAAATTGTCAATTTAATTTTGTATGTCAGCGTTTTATAAAGCAGCTGTCTTATTGAACAAGTAAGTAACAAGTCTGCCATGCTTTGTTTTGACTAACTGAGGGAAAAACACATTACAATAAATCTTCATGGGATAAAATGTTCATGCAGCTTTAATTCAAAGGCAAAACAAGTTTATTTTTGACCTCATTGGGCAATTACCTTCAGGCAGTTCAACATGTAGATAATTTGTTTCTTCAGAGAAATTCTACATCACTTGCTCATTAATGGATGGTACAGTGAATGGGATGCCGTCAGAATGAGAATTCAAACAGATTAAAACAAACCCAATAATCCACACATCTCAATCAATTAACATCTTGTTGAAAAGTGAAAGTTCCATAATTTAGGCTTTTTAACTTTAAACCGTTGCAATGCCTAATAACTAATAAAAATGCTTGTCCCAGTGAAAAAGTTTATCCCTTGTTTGCTCTCACATTAAAATCCACCGACATTGTTTTCACTTATTTCTTTGCATATTTCTCTACTCATTCACAAGACTTGAATTGATGGACTTGACGAATGTGTGTATTACTTGTGGATTACTGTTTTATCAGCTGTTTGGACTCTCATTCTGTCGGCACCAATATTCACTGCAGAGCATCTATTGATGAACAAGGGATGTAACACTAAATTTCCCTAAATCCATTCCCGTGAAGAATCAAACTCATCTACATCTTGGATTTTCCTTACTATTCCTAAATCATAAATTCACTACACTTTGATTATTTAGAAAGAAAATGACTTCATATGTTGTTTTTTTTTTTTTTTTTTTTTGCTTCTAGTTAAATTATGTTAATATAATAAACTACAAAATGAGTAAATAAGTAACAAATGAGGAACAATAATAATGTGTGGGTTTTTTTGTGCAGTGCATCCACCACTGAGGGCTGTGCCAGCGCTATGATTACATGTAATTGAATCTGTCCACCAATTATGTCTGTAGGGTCTATTTATTCCATCTATATTATTATAATAGGAAATGTAATATCCAACATAAATACATAAAGCACTTAGAAACTGTAAAAGTCAAGAAACTGACAGAAAAGTGTGTGTTTTAAGCGTTGACTTGTGCTGCTTAAGAGCAGCAGACTGTAAGAAACATGTTTTAAAGATCCATAAATTAGCTGATGTCTTCTGGTTTTATTATACATCAGAGGTGTTGCCTTTTCCAAAGAGCCTATTGATTTTCTTGAGTCTTTCACATCACACCAGCAGAAAGACGATAATAACTAAATCCATCTTCCTCAGACCTCAGTGGGAATGGACGCCTCCTACTAATGGCGCACTAAACAAAGCACAGCAGCCAATCTGGAGTGGAAGGACGGACAGATCACAATACTGCCGAGAGTCATTCTGCTTAAATCTCAGACTTATCAAAGAGCAGTGGCTAGTATTTAAAGGAATAGCTTACACAAGTTGTATTTTTGAATTCCTCCGTTTTTCTATGATAACTGGGTATTAGATGGAGGTGTTTGTGTTTCTTATTTCACAGGGTCTTGCGCATGACAAAGCGGTCTGAAATTGTGTGCTCATTTTTAAAAAAACATTCAGGTTTTTAAAATGGCTTCTCTAGATATTGTATTTAAAACTATTTCCTTCTGTGAAGTGGAATGCAAAAATTTAGATCGACAATGCCACTGGTTATAGCATTTAATAATCAAATGTGGAGCAACAGATCAAATATGTAATATTTTGCTATGATGTGTTCATCTGCAACTTCCTATGCATTGTCTGCATCATAATTTCTCATGCATTGGATGTTACATGTGTCAAACACAATCTTATATGCCAGCTTGTAACCATTTATATGTATAACAGTATACATTTTAATTGCTCTATTTAATCTATTTAAATAGATAGTCAATTCTGAGGAATTGTTAGCTAAAAGTCGTGGTGATATTTTTTAAAGTCTGAAATGATAAAATATACAATTATGAGATATCAAATCAAAAATGCAAGAAGAACATTCTAAACCGTGAGAATAAATATTCTCATTTATTTATTTATCTCATAGAAACAAGTGTTCCTAAGTTCATGATGAATTGGCAGCTAATTAATATATTTTGTTCATACATTTTTTTATGATTTGCAGATGCCCCAAGGTTATGTTTAGGTGTTAGGACCTTCACCTGCAATTAATTTCTACCTGATGTGATTCACGTTTTTAAAATAATCAATGACCAACTGTTTCTGCATGAATACATTTTAATGGCTTATATCCTGATGAGAACATAAATGACTTGCTGGGTTTAAATACAAAATTAACACTCTCTTCTTAGGATTTGTGCAATTCTTCGTGCAATTAAGGTAATTATACGGTCTGGATGTTACATAACTTATTCTGCATGGAATTTTTTTTTTTTTTTTTGCCTTTTTATTGCTTTGATATTATAAAGCTCTCAGTAAAGAACACGAAGATGTTAAAAAAATCAAACTTCCTCCAAAACTTTAATTTTCTCTCAGACTAAGCAGCCGTATCTTTGTTTATGCTCAGCGTCTGCTCAAAATCAGGCCATCCAATCTAATCTGTGCAGGTCCCAAAACACTGCTGTTTATTCCAGTAAAAAGGTGATTGAAAATAACCATCCATCTCTCCAAACATCTACTGACTCTCGTGTATGAGCTAAACATTGGCATGCTGTCATCGTTCTACAGTGCAGCGAGCAGCTATATCGATCAGTCTATGGCTTTCTGGGGCCTTCTCACTAACATCTCAGAGCTTATGTTTCTATGTTCCAGACACAACAGTTCTGATTTACAGGGTTGTTCCTCACTGGGATTAGTCTAGAACCATTGATCCAATCAATTGAAACCAATATCCTTTACTCTCAGCAATGGTGCTTACTTACACTAAAGAATCTGATACTTGTTTTACACATAAATGAAACTAGATCCATACATTTGTATGGGATTTCCAAGAACATTCTACGTTGATAACCCACTATATTATGAGCTTAAATTGCTGTCACTATTATTTTCTGGTTAATATATGTATCAATCATGGGCTGCGTTAATTGTGGTATTTTGAATTTAGTTTTAAAAAGTTCAAACTACAAGTCAAGCAGAGGTGTCCATAACAGAGATTATAATCTTATCAAGTACTATAAGCATGATACAAATGACTGGGGCTACTTGTCACACAGTACAATTCTTTTAGTCAAAATGCAAAAATATAATGGTTTTGTTTGCTGCTTTAAATTTGTTTTGAAATTATAATAATTGGCTACACTTTATTTTAAGGTGTCTTTGTTACACTGTAATGATACAGTATATACAGTAAGTACTCATACGTACTGAATAATGTACATGCTATAGGTTTAGGGTTGGGATTAGGGTTTGTTTTAGGGTTACTATTTTTTATGCATAATTTATTTTTATTCATCCAAATTAATTTTTCAATTAAATCATCATACTGTATATGTGCTATATCATATCCATATCATCATTCAAACATTAATTTTTTATGTATATTATTTTTGAATTTATGGATTACCAAAACAACATAAAACTTTGCTTGTCACCCTATTGCGTATTTACATTTTTTTTAATAATTGAAAAGTCTATACATACATGGAGTTTTTGTTTATTGCAACAATTTTTGTCAATGCCTTTAGTATACATTATTGTGTTCAATTAACTTCATCTTTTTCTTGGGTAGCAACTGTGAAAATATATATTTTTGAACACATTATGGTTTGCCTGTACAGAAACTGACTTTCAAAAATAAACCCAATCAAAAATATATTCAGTGCTGTTAAAAGTGTGAAAAGTGACAAATAGCCCCGGTTTCCCCTTCCGATGCCATCTGCTGTTTTTTTTTTTTCTTCTTCTTTGAAGTTCCACCAAAGACAAATCATGGCCTTTCATGTTCATTAATTTAGTATTTTAAGTTTGGTCGTGCTGTGCTAACCACTGGCTCAACTAAACCCAGCAATGCTTTAATTGGCATGTTCAGGAAATCACAGTGCGGAGATAATTTGTTTCTACTCTTCTGAACCTTCTTGGGCGAGAGCTTAGTTTCCGCAGCTCCATTCGTTGTGTAGCACAAATTCATCCCGACTTCTCAGAATAGATTTCACCTGACAGAGAAAATAACAGTCCTCCACTCAAACAGATTAGTTCATGGTGTATGGGACATAAAGAACATCTCCGCATGATAGAGCAAAGCTCCACACTTAGCATCTCAGCTTCACTTTGTGATAAAGGGTAAAGCAAGCTGCCATAAACTTTATTTTAGAAGGTGGCCTAATGTCTATACTGTGACTGGGTTAAATCACAGTTCAGTAAACGAGTTAGGCTTCGCTGTGAGAGACACATTTTAGGGCCAGTGACCAAAAAAAATCAAGACCGCCAGATGTTCTGTGATATTGAATTGAGAGAGCTGGCATGTTTATTAATATTCAACAGAAAACAGATTTTAACAAAGAAGGATCAGATAAAGACAGTAGTGCTTTATATATAAATATATATATATATATATATATACACACACACACACACACTGTATATAGTTTTTAGTATTTACAGTAGCTATATATAGATTTTTATAGCTATATATACACACATGCATAATTTAAGCTTTATTTCAGTTAAGTTTTTTAACTTTTAGTTTTAGTTAACAATTACAACACTGCTTTAGAAGAAAACATGGGAAGAAACATTATTTGGCTCTTTTATTACAAATGCTGTTTTATTATACATGATGTTTTATGTGACTACTGGCTATTTAAAAAAACCTCGTCCCACCCTGACTTCCTGTTATAATATGAAATGCTTTACCACAAGAAAGTAAACAAGCCATTTTTCATTGTATATCCAAAGCTGTGAGACCTAAGCTCTACAATCCAATATCTGCCTCATATTCCTTTATTCTCTATTTGAGACCATTTAGAGTGTTTTTCATCTGTCTTCCCCAAAACAAACACCACATTACCTGAAATGTTTTGAGTACTTCTATCCGTGTCTAGTCTATCACCTGTACTGCCCTTTGCTTTGCTCTGAGAAGAAGGCCTATTTCCCACAAGCCTACAAAAAGATGACAAACAGAATTAAAGCGACTGGAGGGAGTTTCGGGACACATTGCTGCTGATATTAAAGGCCAGCCAATCTATCTCAGAAGATCTCTCGTACTGAGAGCAATAAAAAAAAAAAAAAAAAGAAAAAAGGATGAGATTCAGAGACGTCTGCTGCCCTGGACCAGACAGGTTTTTACCTACAGGCTTCTGCCTCCTCTTTGGTTTGATCTTGATGTGTTTTTAATTCATGCGTTGTTCTTTGAAGTGATTTTCCAAGCTCTTGGATCTTTTGGAGGAAGATGCTGATTACTATCCACTACTTTTGGAAGTATTAGAAACAGAATTAGTTCTCAGTAAAACCCCCTGGTTTCATCCCTAAAGGCCTCATTTCGCTTCACGATATGTAACGGCCAGCCTTCAATGTCTTCTGATCTATCCATGAGATGTGGACTGATTTTTGTGCCAATGTGAAGTGAATTTTAACAGAAAAGTTTCTCTCTCAAGGCGAAACAGCAATAGATCTGATCAGACATTTAGTGGGTTAAATTCCAGTGTTCTCACTGCCTTACAGGAAACAATCAATAGCAATTTCAAGGCATCTGTCTTTATGAGGGCAGACTGAGTTTTCATTGCTTTGACTCCTGAGTTTATTTGTTTCAGGAGAATGTGTGTTTTAGAATAACAAATGTGAAACTGTCTATTCTGGAGTTTAAGGCAATTTAAGAACAAACAATGGTGTTAAAACATAATTGTTTCTGGAAATTAAGCAACAGAACACAATAAACTGCACAATATACAGTATATATTTAAGACTTAACTTCTTTTCCACAAAAGCAAACACCATTGTTCACCATTATCAATGTATCCTATAGCTAATGTTCAGAAGGTTATATGAGTATCATTAAAAGAATATATAGCAATATTTTGAATTCACTTTTATATGTTCTGTACTTTCTGTTTGCATCTGAATATCTGGTAAAGTTTTAGTCATTTTGTTTATATTTTGTTTATATTTATGTTTTTAGTTACTTAAAACCTAAAATACTTAATTTAGTATATCAATATAAGATAAAAGAAAATGAGAAATGTTGCCATGGCAACTATAAGTTTATTAAAAATTATATAATTTAATTAGTTTAAATGAGTTTTTTATATATAGGTAACAATATTGTTTTATGGTTTTAAATGTAGTTGGCACTGGGTGATAGTCATAAGGGCTGCCTCTCGTGCCTGGGCTTGAAGCACACTAAGGTGGCTTTCATGGATGAGTCATGTTCTCATTGTGGGAAGATGACCATTGATGTGTTTCGGACCAGACTAAGCTTCCAGCAAAGAGTTGGGGGACCTGTTCCTTTGCCCAGATCTAGAGCTACCCCTGGTGAAAGCAGCCGGGCGAGCACTACTTCTGGCGGGGGGCGGACTGGTTTTACGGTGACGGTGAGGAATTCCCCTCCGAGGGCTCCTCCTTCCACCAACTCTCTGCAGCCAGTGGAGCTGGACTTTCGCAAGGAGTACCAGCTGTTTCCTTTGGCACTCCCCCCGATGATGGGATGTTGATCGTTGCATTGGAAGGTGAGTCAGAAGGTTCTGACGGTGAAGTTCCTGCTAGACTTTCCCCCGGTTTCCCCCCGGTTAAGTGGTCTGTAGCGATGGAACTGTGTCCTGGTGCTGCTACCACCTGTCAGGGAGATCTGGTGCTTCCCTCACGGGCCTGTAGGCACTTGTCGGCCATGATTGGCAGTGCCTATACGGCCCATGGGTCATGCGATGTCCACCATGGTGGTCCAGGAGCACCATCTGTGGTTTGGTCTGGCTGACATGCGTAAAGCAGACAAGACACGTTTCTTGAATGCTCCTGTCTCCCAGGCGGGTCTCTTATGGTGACACAGTGGAGAACTTTGAAAAACCCCATTAAACACATCCTACCTCTGCGTGCAGCTGCTGCCTCCACCTCATTCAGTTTGACTTCAAGGGTGCCCCCATGCCACTGCCCCTGCTCCCGCGCAGCCACCATCTAGGCAGTGCAGTGGAGATGGCCGCAGAGCAGCCACCCAGCCCATCCAGGTCCCTGGCAAACTTGGTGGCAAGCGCAGATGCAAGTGCAGATGCAAGTGCAGATGCAAGCGGCCCTAAGATGGGCGACCCAGGGATGGAGGGAGCTCTCTTTGTGAGATGGTGATCACACCACTCCCTCCCCCGGAGGGCATATGGCTTTATATGAGACTACTTCAGCACTGGCTTCATGGCCGAGTCACGAGGTGGGCGTGGCAATGCGGCACTCACTGGGTCCAAGTGACACCAGCCTGCCGCAAAAACATCACCCTGTGGTCAGACCTCTCATTTCTCATTTGCAGTGGCACATCAACTGCCTAGAGTTGCAGGCGGTATGGCTTGCCCTGGGCCATCTCAAGGGACATCTTCAGGGCAAGCACGTGCTGGTACACAGAGACAACACGGCAACCCTTGCGTAGATCAACCGACAAGGTGGTCTGCGCTCCTGTTGCATGTCGCAACTCGCCCGCCACCTCCTCCTCTGGAGTCGGAAGCATCTGAGGTTGCTTTGGGCCATTTACATTCCAGGCTTGAGCAATCAGTTCGTCGAGTGGTGTTCTTCTCAACCCGGAGATGCCCGGAGCATACCTCAGATGCTTCCAAGTCGTGCTTTCATTCCTGCATCAGGTTCCTCAGGGGGGACAGAAGGTTAATTCCTCCACAGCTCCCCACTATACCCTCTGCCTTTGCCAGCAGTTGATCTGAAGTTTCTATCAATGAAGACTCTGCTCCTGCTCGCACTGGCCTTCATCAAGAGGGTAGGGGACCTAGAGACATTTTCGGTCAACAAATCGTGCCTTGAAGTTTGGGACGGCTGAGTCCCAGGTAACATTGAGTCCGCGGCCTGGCTATGTGCCCATGGTTCCCACTACTATATATATATATTTGTAGGGCTGTGGGCTGGGCAACCCCTAACACGTATGCTAGATTCCATAGCCTTCGTGTGGAACCGGTAGTCTCCTGTGTTCTCATCTTAAACGGGTAGAGGCACTGAGAGGCCCGGTTTTGGGTAGGCTTGTTAAGTTCTCCAGAGTGTCCATACAGTAGACCCTGTTGAGTTCCTCCGTCCCCTCGGCAGCCAGATGTGGCGGAGCATGAATGAGAACTTGAGAACCGGTTGGGATCCATGTGGACTACCAAAAAGCACTCCATGTCTGTATTCCATGGTTAAGACCTAGAGCCCGTGTTCCCCGGCAGACCTTCTGCTACCTTAAGAGGGTTCATCAATTTTTCCTATGCACTGAAGTACTGTCCATATAAGTATACATCCTGAGGCCTCCTTCAGGAAGGCTGGACTTCTGTATATCTCTGTTCAATAGAACGGGAATATTTCTAGTGTTCCAGTCTTATTGAATACTGGAAGGGGCAGAGTCCATGGCCTTTTGGTAGGGACATGACTCAGAGTGACCGACTGAAAGGGAACATTCCCTGAAGAAGGGAATATACTCGAAGTGGATTAGTCTCTCGAAGCGAGATCCCAATTTCGTCAGTCATATCCAACATAACGTCTCCATTCCCTTCTTCATGGAATGAGGGTTACATACGTAACCAAGACATTAATTCTAATAACCATGTGCACCAACGAAACACTGAACACGAACCTGCAGTGAAATGCAGCATCTTCCAAAAAAACAACCAACATTTCTGCAACAAATCACAGGCACTGCTAATATAACAACAGTCTTTAATATTACTATATCACTAGCAATTTTGTCTTTTGCTTCACAATACAGAAATTAGTAAAAATTTTTGTTTGTATTTATATTTTTCCTTCAAAAACACACACTGCACAACAATAATAATTTGTTACTATGAATATTTTACCCAATATCAGTGAACGCTACCCTAAATAAAGAGAGATCTGATGAAGAATTATTGTTTGATTCTTTGGAAGATGCTGCATTCACAGCAGGTCTGTAAATCTGTGGTGCAGTCTGTTTGTGTTCAGTGTTCCAGTGCTGTGCATTAGCTGAGCTTCTGAGAGCTCTTTCATGTTTCATGAACATTCTTTTTCAAACTACTCGAGGATGAAACAGCATTCACTAACAACAGTGGATGCCATGATGTCCTTGAAAGCCATATCAGATTTTTGAGTCAATTCATTTGTACATTTATCAAACAAAAACACTGTACGAAAACCGAATCTTATATATATCTATAGGCTTGTTGTACACTAATTCCATTGATACAATAAGCCCAAAGAACAGAACACATGTAGCATGTTTGAATAACATTTGCATGCATTGATATTACTATGACAGACGGAATGCTGTGGGTAATTCTGCAGGCATGAAGAGGCTCTATCTAGATTCCACATGTTTGATTGACAGCTTGTGTATAAACAGGGACTCAGTGCATACAGTACCACTTCCCTGAAGACAAAACAAGGGTCTAAACGAGTAGTAAAGGTTAGCAGGTCAAAGCCATCGTTCAAATGTAGTTTTGCTTTCTAGGCATAAAGGCAGTACTGTGCTAAAAAAAGAGAATGCCAGAAAGACTAAATTGCTTTGTTGAAGGGGTTATCTGACATTAGACGTGACATTTTAAAAAAAAATTTAAAATACTAATTACATTTTTAAAAGCTATGAATCAAAATAAATAAATGAAGAATGGACAATAAATTATACATGAACGAATACATAAAAATACAAATATATACACTTAATAATAAAGAATAATATGACACTAATGCAACAAAATAATGATCTGCTACATCCAAAAATCATAATAAAGAAAAAATAATAATTTGGTGTAACTTGATTTATTGCAGGCTACCCTGACCTATCATCATCTCTAGGGAATAAACTCGATGAGCTGTCTGCATTAATCAGATATGATGAGGATTAACGTTGCAAAGCCGTTTGCAGTGTGTCATGTAGCTGTATTTGAATATAAACTATCTGCAAAGTTGTGACGCCGACAGTGCACAATAAAAAAAAAAAAAAAAGTTGGCTCACAATCACCTAAACGAGTCGTCAGCAATTCGAATCTTTTTTTGTTACGGCCACATGTCACAAAGTAACATATTTGCATAATGTCCACCCACGTTCTACATTGCGAACAACTTGCCTGCCCACAAACAGTACATTTTAGACATGAATTACATCATGTCAAGAAGACGCTGTATCCTGTGCGGTTGTTCAGTTATGGCAATGGGCGTTTCGTTTTCCGACACACGCTGTAGCAGTAGACCAATCATAAAGGACTGCACCATCTAACCAATCACAGCAGTGAGGGCTCATGGAAAGGAGGGGTTTAGACAGGCTGATTCTTTGAACTGCTTGGGGTAAAATTGGGGTAAAAATAGGGTAAAATTAAGTATATTTTTGGAGAAAACCTTGCATACATGTAAACCTGTTTTAAGAGACGCATAAAGCAATACTTGCAAACTTTAAAATGGCATAACACTTTTAAAAAAATTCTCCTCGCTCATCCAAAAACAATCTCCAGCATGTTCAGTTGTCAGACAGGACTGGAACTTTCAATCCAAAATGAACAGAAAAATTAGTCACTGAGCACAAAATGAAGCTTTAGCCATGGCTAGCCCAGAATTATTTTGTAATTTTTTGATGATGCTAGGATGCTGGTTTAAGCTCATCCTTTGCTTGTTTATGCTGGTCCTTTACCAGCATATGACCAGCAAAAAGACCAGCATCCCAGCATCCAAACTTGCCTAACCAGCATGCTGTTTTTTCAGCAGGGATCAATATTAAATGTTATATGATTTGCTGGGTTAATTAATCACGTTTTCTGTCTTAATTGGCTCATATGAAAGAAATCGGAACGTGACACTGAATCAGTGAGTCTTAGTCAATAAAAACAAATAATTTTAACAAGCTAAAAAATGCTGTATACTATATACCCATATAGAGTGCCAGCTTTAATCGGCATGTAAGACTCTGTGTGTGTAAGAGAAACAGAGTGCTTTCCTCAGCACTCACTGCTTAGAGTGAAACTTAATCGTTTTCTCTGTGTGTTCAAATGTAGGCAATTGAAAATGTATTTGTGCTAAAAATTTATTTTACACTTTTAACAGCCACACTGGTGAGGTAAATGTAACATTGTTTTAGCCAGTGGCTAATAATACATTATTGCTGGTGTCTGTTGTGCTGAAACGTCAATCCCTTTTCATAGCTTTAACTTTTGGCATAGTGTTAAAACACTTTTTCATTTACATGACCAGAATATGTTTAACATGATATCTGGTTATTAAAAGAAATGTTAGCATTACCCCAAATCCGATTGCAAACTATCAGTCGTTATGGGAATTATCAGCTATTCTATCAATCAACAGAACAAATAAATCTCACGTTGGACATGAAAATTGTAGGTTTTGTTTGGATATCAAAAGAGAAATCATAAGCAATACTCAAGTGTCCTAGAAGAAGATAGCCCAACGGTCTGTTAAAATGTGCTTCGGAACAGTGACAAGTATGTGTCGTACAGTGGTAGTCCAGACAGCCTAAGCACAACCTTCCACAACCGTGGTTGAATGGCAACATTGTGACAACGCAGTAACAACCTTAACTACACATCGTAGAACTAACAGCCATGTTGTTACAACGTTGCTAAAAGGTTGGCTACGCCGAGGCAACGTTGTGTGTTTGTTGGGCAGTGAGGAAAACCACGAGTCTGGGAGATTTCATAAGTTCAAACACAATTAGTTATAATAAAACAACATAATTAGTAAAAAATACATTATATTAAAGGTAGAAAATTACATGAAGACTAATAAACAGAAGCTGAAATACCAGCAGGAATTGTATTCTGATGTGATGCTGTCAACAATTATAATGTCTAGAAAACAATGATATAAGTCCATTTACGCACATAAGTCAATGCCAGAGCACTCAGCACAATTTATTTAATGTAATTTTTGAAAGTTGTGGTAAATGTAACCTGATCTCACTTGAATGAGAACGGTGGCAAATTTACACCATTGCGTTTTCGGTTTAAAATGGCATTTTAGAATGAAAACGATCCTTGTTTACACTGGTATTTCTACTGCAATTTAGAAACGCTCTCTGCTTACACTACACAACCATTTATGCAAGTATAGATATACAGATTCTTTATTATTTAGATTGCGGATGCGTTTGTGTGATTAGGGCGATAGAATGAGGAATCGTGCATGATGTTATTGTTTACAATCTCGTCAAGGATACACAGAGAGAATGTGGGCAGCGCCATCATTTTCAAAAGTGAGGTTTTATACCTCAAAACGCCGGATTAGTGTAAACTTCACTGACCAACACAAATTCGTTTGGTTTTAAACTGGCTTCTGTGTAAGACTAGTGCTTCCTGGACAGCAGTGGGAAATGCAGGCCTATAGGTTAATGTACCCTCGAGTTAGCATAATACAACAAAGTTGAATGGAATTTTTTTAAATTCTCATGGACCTATACGTTGTCACAAATTACTACAAAAAAAGTAATTACTTACTGTGCATCCTTGTGTAAAGGCCAATTCACACCGCACAGACAAACGCCGATAGACACTGACTAGTCTAGACTGTTGGATCAGTGTGGCACTCCTGTCAGATGTTGGTTGGAGTTGGTAAGAGGTTGTTTTTATTTAAATTTCAACAACCACGGATTCACCCACAGCCTTCTTTGTTTAATTTGCCATCTTTTTATGTAATGACACACAAATACATCAATAAGAGTAAAATTTAGATTGTGAATAAACGATCATAAACTTTTTTTTTCCAGTCAGTGACAGTTGGTCTGTATCTGTTGGTGCGGAGTGAATATGATTCTTATTTTTCATAAGATTCTAAATACAACAGCCAACTTGAGCCTGTTGGAGTCTGTTGGCTTTTGTCTGTGCGGCGTGAATTGGCCTTAACAATCACAACGTCTGTCGCTCGGACCCAAAACGCAGGCATGTGACTCTGTCCAATGGAGCATGCGCCGATTTGAATGTGCTAAGATTTTAGATTGCAATTTACTTTATTTTTACGGTTATGTGCAATGACTAAAACAGTTAAATAATATGAGAAAACTATATAATAAATCTTACTATTTCCACACATTTCATTTTGTACATGAATTAATTGTGTATTTATTTACAATAATTAATTGTACTATTACAATGTAAAATTTACCAAAGTAAATCTAGTATATTTTACTATACCTCAAAGTTAGTTTTTTCAGTGTATAGCCACAATCAGGCAACAAGTTCCCAGAAGACTCCCAGCGAGATTCTGTGGAGTGCATCTTATGGACACTTTGCCATGTAAGTGGATTTGAGAAATGCACTTTGTTTTTATATAAAGAATCTTTATTTTTATTCATCTAAACCTCCCTATTTACACACATACATGTTTGTAGTTTTTTAACACTTTCTATTAGTGTTTGTAGTTCAGAACCAAATCCTTCACCAAAGTGAAATGGATTGTGGGTAGAATTAGCTGCATGAATTGAATTGCATCAGAATTGAAATACCCATAGACTGTTGCTAAAAACGTTCTTGTTGGAAATATGCCCTACACCAAATCCAAAACTGATATAAAAACACATTTGTTGATGCAATTGTGCCATTTCAACTTTTTCAAACCTGAGCTCATCACCTTTCAAGTAGGTCTCTGTACTCCTTGAGCTACCCTAAGCCATAACATGATATATAATTGTGTGGAAATTAAAATTATTAATCAAAACTCTGTAAATCGGAGTTAAAAAAGCTATTAAAGATGTCAGAGTTTTACAGCCTCTGATGTTAACTTCTTTTGGAAACTGGAGTAATACTGTATGTACATGCTGGTATGTATTTTGTATCTGGCTAAAAAGTACACCAAGGTACGTTTATGCCACGAGACTATCAGGTAGCTAAAACGATTCACTTTATCATGCTGTAACACAAAGAAAAAAAATAAGCATACAAAATGATCAGATGAACAAAATGTTTAAGAACTGAACATTTTGATTAAGGACACTAAACAAGTTTCACATCAATGTGGCTGGAACTGACCAATCAGTAGGCAGAACCTGTTAATAAGTTCCCCTTTTAATGGAACAATGGAAATTGCAAGGTTCTGTTTGATTTACAGACTTCACTGAGAACTTGATGAGCTACTAAATACGACCCGGTGTTACCACAGACCAATGATCCTGCTCTAATCTCTAAAAATAAAACCTTCATCAGTCAAAATGATTGAAATTCAGACCTGGCAGGAAATTACAGCCGCAGTTGGACACATTTCCTGAAGAATGTTCTAGAATGTGTGAAATTCTATTAGAGGGCAGATTTGCATAATTTAACATGTATTAATAATGGATCTTCTTGGATACAAGGAGTTCTGATACTCCAGGGCAGAATTTGGTTTGGAAGAACGCTTAATCACAGATTTTGATCCAATCTGTGCCACAGAACTGGTGGTATGGGAACATTTTAACAACTCAGACCTTTCACTGAAATATTTCGGATGGATATCATAATAGAGAGCATATAAAGAGCCAATGGCAGCGCTGTATCCATTAATGCAGTTAGTCCCAAATAGCACTGGATCCATAGCCAGGAGTGCTAATTTAGGTCCTGCAGCATGAGGTAGAAAAATACAAAAGCTATCTCTCTTTCTCTCTCTGTGTGTGTCAGGACTGCAGTGAAAAGGAAATGACACTGTGGGCTGCTTGGGAAGGTGTTTTATACCTCACTCTCTGTCTCTCGCTCTCCTCCATGTTCCTGTGTGTTTGCGGAGTAGTTTCTGCACTGCTCCAGGCTTTGATCAGAGCTGGCATGCTGCAAGTATAAAACTGTGTAGAGTCTCTTCTCCACAGTGCCCGTCACTTTCATCTCGTCCTAACCTCCAGATCAGTCTGTCACCCCGCTATGATGCCTTTGCTGTCTGATGAGTGGTCTGATATCATGTACCGGGTCCTGCAGTCACACATGTTACTCTGTGATGACAGCTGGACCATGTACCTCTTGTATACCAGCTGTCAGGGCTACATATTCCTATGACAGCAGAGTTGTAAGAAAGCATATGCCAAGATGCGAAAAATACTAAAGGGACTCAATTGAGATTAAAGAGCTCTTTATATAACATGACAAGTATGTCGGAATGAATACGTTTATGCTGATAATTCTCAGAAACATTTTCAAGTTAATTTTTAAAAACTTAATTCAGAACAAATTTAAATGTAAAATTTAAGTGATTTTTAGCCACAATTTATATTTATCTTCATAACATTTCTCTTAAAACATAGATCAAAGTTTTATGAGCAACATGCATTCTCTCAAATGCTTAATTCCACTAATCAGTTGTAATTCAGTTTGATTAGATTCTTATAGTAATTCAATTAAGAATGTTTCATTAAAAGTGAAAGTTGTGAGAATGTTTGATTGTCCTCAGACAGTCATCAGAAAAAAAGGGGAAATTTAGTATTGCATCACACGCTCACCAATGGATTCCCTGAAGTCCAAAGTTAATAAAAAAAAAACATGGCAATAATCCAGAAGTATCCACAACTCCAGTCCATCAGTTAACATTGTTTGAAGTAAAAGGCTACATGTTTTTAACAAATAAATTAACAATTAACATGTTTTAAATACCGATATATATATATATATAAATATAGTCCTCTATCCATAATCTTGCTTGCTCCAGTGAAATATGCGCAGATCAAATGTTTATAAACAAAAACCGTTCTAAACAAATGTGTCAGTGGATTTTGATGTGAGAAAACAACAGGGGAGGAAACATTATTATGGATTATGCATTCGTATTTTTATCAGAAGCAATGGTTCAATGTTTTGAAATAAAAAAAATCCCATCTTATTGATGAATTTATTTCTCACAAACACACAAAAAACTCAACCCAGGCTAATTGGAAATACTTGCCTCTACATACAGTACTGCATCTAGTGTTCATTTCAACTGGAAACTGCAGCGACTTATATAGCTAAATTTTTTCAGTTTTGCAGAAATGTATGTGGAGGCACGTATTTCCA
The DNA here is from genome assembly GCA_032361065.1 of Enteromius trimaculatus. NCBI lineage: Eukaryota > Metazoa > Chordata > Actinopteri > Cypriniformes > Cyprinidae > Enteromius > Enteromius trimaculatus. The sequence goes on from JAUMHP010000065.1 coordinate 7,178,252, forward strand.
ATAAGCCAAGGTTGCAACAGCTTTTTACTTCAAAAGACTTAATACCTGGACTGGACTCATGTGGATTACTTATGTTGTTTTTATCAGCTGTTTGTACTCTTACTCTGACGGCATCCATCCACTGCAGTGTAATGCAAAATTTTCAGAAAATTAAATTTTTTAGGTGAACTATTCCTTTCAAATCAAAGTCTTCATTTCAGTGGATTCCATCTTGGCTTCTGATATTTATTCAGTTAAAGTGAATAATTTATTCATTTGTATGCAGATAGTACTTTCTCAAGAATATGTATGTCTCATAAATCCTGCTGTGGACGACTCACAGAGGTTAAATTCATCTCATGGGAGATGATACCAATAATCTGTCCATCATTAAGAGGCTTTCTGTGAGAAAGGATGCAATTATACAATCTGGTGTAAAGTAACTCTGGGTTCATTTTCCCTGTGCGAAGTTATGCAGTCAGTTCTTTCACGTAAATTTACAGAGGGTTTTATCTGATTTAGGTGATGTAGAAAAGCTTCTTACAGAATGAAATTTCTAGGTGGAGTAAATTCTGCACCTTTACTATTGCCTTCTTAGGTGGGATATTATGCAGATTTCAATGCTAATTTCCTCAATAAAAAGTTATGAAAGGTGGTAGTGTGCCAGTTGTTAGATTAAGTGACCTTTTATGGTCTCATTGAAAAATTGTATAGAATAACTCACTTTTATGTGTATGTAGCACACTGTTGTTGCACAATGTCCATCCATTTCTAAATGAAAAGGAGAAAGAACGGATGATTAGAGAAAGCATTGTAGGATAAATGAAATGGGCTTGCTTAATTAGAATACAATTAACATGCTAATTACTTTGCTTTCATCTGAAGAAGGCACAATGATATGGAGGGAGAATGGCCAGCAAAAGCCTCACACACACACACACAAGTGCACACACACAGACTTACAAGGCCATTTAGATGAGCCGTGCTTTGTTAAATACAAAATCTTATTTAGTATGTACAGAGAAACTCGAGGCCAAAGGAGAAAAATTCAGAGCAGAACAGAGGAAGGTTTGGCTTGTCAGAGGTTTCCCGCTCAATATCTGTAGACACTGCTGGGATAAATAGTCACTCAGCATGGAAAACAAACCCATACTTATTCATTCAGTTTGCAAGACACACCACACATACTTAACATGCAAGACAAATCGATATGTCAGGATCAGCCTTCAGCTACGTGCTGCGTTGGCCTCTCGCGGCTACCACTGATAGCGCCACACACACACACACACACACACACACACAGAGAGAGAGACTTCTGTTCTAGCATGTGGAAGACAACTCATCAAAGGACGGCTGGATGTGGCTTCAGTCTGTTTGACAAACATATAGCACATCAGATCATCTAAGAACAAAAAGTTGTTCAGTCTTTGTTCAGACATGTTTAATGATTGGTAGGCCCTATTAAAGTAAATGACTCTAAAAGTAGATGCAGAGTTGGTTTGTTCTATACATCACTAATGAGGCACACATTTACAGTTTAGAAGATTTACAAACATGTTTAAGAACATGTTTCAAGCTTGCAAAGATGAATGGATTTGATTAAGTTTTCTTACGTATTTGTATGTAAAGTTCCAGGACACATGGTGAGGAAATCACGAGAAAGTATAATACATACTAAACACTTACAAATGTTATAGTTATGAATCCAATGTGATACAGGTTTTGCATTGAGCATTTCGTAAAATCTCAGTTGTTAAGATAAAAAAGAAAAATGGCAATGAAAAACTTAATTATTTTTGGTGCAAACCCTGAATAGCATATAATATAGTAATAATAATATAAAATAAACATATTGAATATATTCATATAAACATTGTGCTATATTACAATTGTAAATTATAATATAGAATAATATATTATATATTATAGCTAAAAAACATAATTAATTTAGGCATTAAGAGTGTTTCCCCTCATGCAAAAAATTTGCATTGTTTACAAATAATAGGATATATTGTCAGAATATTGAATTTATGTGGTTCAGTCATTGGAAAGAGAATTCATAAAAATGTGTACATCTCTGAAGTAAAAGCATAAAAAGATTTGTTTTAGAAGCTGTTCCTACTTTGACATTGAACAAATGACCACCTACAAATACTGATGCAATCATATCACATTCTGGGGAAAAAAAAGTGCAGATATACTGAACAGAAACCAGAAAGCTAGCAGTCACAAAGAAAGCAAATCCTTTGTACTGCTCTCCTGTCCAGTACAGAATAAGACCTAAATGCAAGCCGGGTTGATCCCCTGCATATGCTGAAGTAGAGGCAGATGAATGCTTACCCATGCATGCAGCAATAGCAAATATGGTGCGTGGGAGGAGAGGTTCTGGCTGAGCACGAGTGTTTATAACCCAGCGTGGATAAATGGTTTGTGGGCCGAATCCTGCATCGAGAAGTTCTGCTCTTTGACATCTTTTTATATTTCCTGCACGTTCCCGTTTAGCTACTTGAATTTTATTTTGCCTGTATACTGTCAGCAAGTAAATGTCAGCATACCAAACGACCCAGCACCTAGAGAAGTCTTTGCATAATTTAAGCCCCATTTTCAGGCATCCAACTATTTGTAGATTATATGTCACCTCCAGTTAAAGATGGTGTGTGGAGATTCCTCTGTGAGAAAACTGTTCTTCACAAGGACAATTACTAGCGAATGCACGCACGCACACACATCTCTCTCAGTGCGAAAATGAAACCAAACAATGTGGCGTTCTGACAGGCTTTCTGGCATCACCTTCAATCACATACACAAAGGAAATCAATTCCTTTTTATGACAATGGGACATCAAATGAGTAAGCTCTAGCAATTTGAATATGTAATTTGCTTGTTCTCTGTACACTTGGACTGACTACAACATCCTAAAATGAAGATCAAACATAGCAAATACTGACTACTATGTGTTGCTGATTATTGAGGTTATTGATTTGAACAACCCTTTTAGTCTAAATAATACATGTGGTGCACAGCTACGGACATATAACACCTCAAACAATGGTTTTGTTAAGCAGAGGTGTGATATTACTTTTCTAAACTTACTAACTTATTTTGCTTGCTGGATGACAAAATGGGCAAAAGAATCAATAGAACAGTTTTCTTTTAGAAATTTCTATATTGAGGTATGCAGTTGGGCAAAAAAGGACCAACCTACTCATCTTAGAACTGCCTAAACCACCTAAATAATGTAAATTCACAAACTGGACTTGTGTTACAGTTTGAAACCATAAATCACACTGTATTTGTTCATTTGGGTCCTCTGATGAAGCCCGGTTTCTCCACTATTGTCTTCTGTTGAGCTGCTTTATAGCTGAATCAAATTTATGTTATGAATTACAAATTTGACTTACTCAAGCTGAATAATGACACTACTGCCTTATAGGGGACTGAGCTTGTTTCTTAGTTTATACATTTTAAATACATTTGTCTTTTTAGAACTGATATTTAAGATTTGCTTCAAATTTGATGAAGTTTATTTTCCTGTTTATAACTGTGATGCTGCTTTGAATCAATATCTGTAAACCAGCTCGACTTGCCCTAGCGACCGCTTTGAACACGCTAGCAACCACGTGCAGCTACATGTTTAATTTTGTACAAATACTATGCAAATGCAATACGAATGCAGTGAAAGATTTCCCTCCAAATGTGCTGTGAAACTGAAGAAACAGAACAAATGTGATGCATTACTGAATCTCAAACAGGCATCGCTCACATTTTCAGAAAATGTAAAAAATTAAAGTAATTTTCATCTCTCTGAGAGCACAGTGAGCATTCGCACTGATACAAGACAAAAAAAACGGAAATATAAGTGCTTGTGCCGTTCCAGTGCTATATTCAGGTACAGGAGGCAGGTTAACATGACTAGTATTACGGTTGAAGCTGAGTAGTTCTGATAGCAAGCGTAGTTAAATTAGATTTTAGTGCAGGGTAGTGGGGGAAAGAAAAGTATTAAGCAGGATAAATCAGGAAAAAGCTTTTATACTTTATATTTATAATGAAAGTGTTGTCAAACAACACCTAAATGAAATCAAAGATTTTTACAGAGCAGTGTTATTTCTCTGCCTCTCCTGTGGTTCTGCATGTGGCATCAGGACATCAGCCGGATGAGAGATGGCAGATATCCCAGGAGACCTGCCCTTTAGCAAACATCTCAGAGTCTGTCTGGATGGACATTTCGCTGATCCTAGACCAGCCTTTCACTCTGTTCCACCCGTCTTAAAATATCACCGCTGCTGGTAACTCCACAAAGCTGATTTCAGATCAGCATCAACAACTTCTGCCCACATTGACATGCAATGCAGTGACATTTTCTGACTGTACAGCTCCTTTCAAAACTGTCACTATGAGAAAAAGCAAAATGTCACTGCTGGAGAAAATAAAATAGAAAAGGGACTTGCAGTTCATGTCCAGCAGCTTTGAGGTCATCGGGTCCTCATAAAAGTAGTCATAAATAACTTAAGTAAGTTATTTAATTAGCCACAGATAATGCTTTTGGCTGCATTGATTTAATAAAAACAGTAATAAACTGAAATATTCTTACAATTTAAAATAACTGTTTTCATCTTAAATGTATTTTAAAATGCATTTTTTTACTGTGGTGGAAAGGATCAATTTTCAACATTGAGTGCTTTCCAGTCTCCAGATCCTTTAGAAATTATATATATATATATATATATAGTGTGTTTTTTCTTTTAGTTCAAAAGAACAGCATTTATTTAAAATAGAAATCTTTTGTAAGCTTTCAGTTGAAACAAAGGAAAGTGCAGGAATAAATACTGTCATAGAATATAAACATGTCTCTCTTTTCCTGTTATGTTTTCAAGAAGATGTTTGAAAACAATAAACTACAACCTCAGAGTGAGCCAATTCCTCAGGTGCTGGTGCTGGTGCTGGTGGACTGTGTCTTTAAAGTGGAGATCTGGAGTGAGCAGCTCCTCTGTACACAGTGCCACGGGAGACTGAAAGTGGGCCATGTAAGGAGCAGGAACATAACGTGACTGCAAAGGGAAAAAAATACTGAATTACAACCCACATGCATTCTAAAAATAAGACAGCTGAGGTGAAGAAGCAAAGAAACAGAAATATTAGTAAATTATGAGAGAATGTAATTATCTCACCTGAGTTGGAGAAAGAAATGGGCTTTTCAAAAGAGAACTCAGTATATAGAACATATTAATTATTATAGAATTTACTACAGCAAAAAAATAAAAAGAAGAAAAAAAAATAGTCGTAAATTTTGCAATATGTAAAAGTGATATATGATACATGGACTTATGAATTAAAAAAAAAAAAAAACCATTTGCTAAAAATATACTCAAATAAGCTTACTTCCACATTCATTAGAACCAATTCATTACTTGATCACCAATGGTTCCTCTGCAGTGAATGGGTGCCGTCAGCTATAAAAAGCATGATCTACGGCTCTTTTCATAGAAACAGCTGATAAAGATTTACCGCTAATCAAAGTACCGGCTTTACTGACGAGATGCGCATAATATATCGTTATAGCCCTAACATGTATTTAATGAATGGTTATAGTGTTTGGTTTAAGCATACTTTCATGTAATTTTGCATTTTGTTATTATACAGTAAGTATAATTTTAGTATGTCTCTAAAAAAAACAAATACATCATTAATGCCTTTTAAATTAAAATTAGCTAAAATATCTCTATATAGTCTTCTATCCATTTCTCTTAGCTATATAATGCAATAAATAATTCACATCATTGCTTTTTAGGACCGCTGTATGGCTGCTTATTTGCTGTTTTAGGTTCTTTAGTCTGTTCCACAATTTTATTATGCTGTTTGTGTCATATTTTAACTGCTTAACTCTTAGGGTACGTATTAAAAACAGACTCGCTCTGTTAACTTGATACTGAGCCATGGGATAATTGTTTGTGTGTTTTTTGGAAAGTCTACGCAGATCAAACAAACTTAAAAAGGCTAAGGAAAAAAGGCAAATGATTTCTAGGTGCAGAGATAGCTGTTTTTAGACACATCAGGGGATGAAAGAGATAGAAGCAATACTAGAGAAACGATTCATTGGTATGGGTTACATATATACTGTTTCCAAATGCACCAAGAATGCAAGTAGTATTAGGTAAACATTATTTAAAAGACAATCTCATTTAATCATCTTAACCTCAATATTAAGGTTGGTCAAAATAAATCCCTGTACTAAATATCTAAATTCAACTATTCCAAGTAATTTTTCCCAAAAAAGCAATAAAGCTAATCGCAGTTGTTTTGCTCCAAAGGTTTGAGAAGGTCTGTTCTGGACAAGTCTTTTAGCTGGAGTCTATATTCAACAGAATTACTGCCACCTGTACAGAGTGAAGTGACCACTGGTGAAGTAATTAGCGAGCGTATGTATTTTGACAGATCTCCACAGGTGGTTCTTCTGCTGCTCGTGTCCTGTGGGTGTAAATAAAGGCCAGCATATGAACTCGAATTCCCTCCAGCAGTCTTTTACTACCCAGCAAATTGCTACAAACTTGCAAGTGTAAAATAAATTATTCTGACATTAGAAAAATTGAAAAATTACTCCCATATAGTGGTTGACACAAAGTGTCAAATCTCTGAAGAAAATAATCAATTGTTTATAAAGGAGACTGACATGTTACTGGAGCATGACAGTGTGCTGGGTGTGTAGCTGGTACAAGGCTTGCAAAAATATGTCATTTTCACAATAAATTCATTATTGGATATTTTTAAGTGCAAACATTGGCATTATTATAGCTCTAGTTCCACAAAGCCAGGCCTTTGACTTTAGACATGAAGGTCATTAGAGTAGCTTGTTCTGACCACCTAGGCAAAATGAGATGACATCCAAAGCTATTTGTGCACATAACACACATCTTGCTTGAGTTATATATACAATAGACCTTAAAGATACCAAACCTAAAGTTTAATGTGTAATTTGTTCTGTGTTTATTTATCATGCGTCATCAATGCTGTTATATTTCTGCCGTCCCATATGATGCAATAGGCATAAATAGGGTAGAATATTATAGACAACCTAAAAAAAATCCAGAACACTCAAGCATTATAGCAACTGCAACGACACTCATATTCTTTTAATATGAGTATTCTTTTAGGAAACACAATGATCTAGTTTTCATGCTACGTATACCACTGCAGCTAACACTGAGCTTTCTTTCTATCGCAGAAATAAAGGTAAAATGCAGGCTGATAATCTTCTGCAATCATCCTTTCATAAAAATCCCAAGTCGGAGATGAAAGTTAATATCATATGGATTTTCCGCACCCTATTGTTAAAGCTTTTTGTGCCTCACCAATCTCTCATTAGTCTTTCTCTAGCATGGTAATGTTGCAGAGTTTCTGAAGATGATGTTTGAAGTTCAGTACTTCTAAAGTTTCACTTTTCTTGTGAATTCTGGATGTAATTCAAGTTGACATTGTCTGATAAGAAGCAGCTAGTTAGATGGGCAGGGGGACACCCAAAAGCATTTTAGTTGGACACAAACTGCCGTGCTGTTACATAAACGGCCTCACATGGAACGATGAAGTAGAGCGAAAAGTAAATAACTCGAGTTGACAGTGTCTCAGTAAACCACTGAGTACCTAAACATTGAAGCTTGGGAGCACAGACTTAAAGGGTTAGTTCAAGCCAAAATGAAAATGTAATTAACTACTCCCCCTTGTGCCATTTCAAACCCTTTGTTCATCTTCAGAGCACAAATTAAGATATTTTTAATGAAATCAGAGAGACATGACCCGCCATAGACAGCAACACAACTGAAATGATTCCAGATTCAGAAAAGTATTAAATGCATCAGTCCATGTGACATCAGTGGCTCAACTTCAGTTTTGCAAAAAATAACAATTTACTCAACCATCCTTTTCCCCCTGAGTTACGTCTTCCGCCATTTTAGAGAGTACTTAAGAACTTAATTGATGTAATCAGCGTTTATGTCTCGTGCATGTGCATGTAATCTGCACTATAAGCGTTGTTTACTCTTAGAGGAAAGCTTGTATGTTGTGTTTCTGGGAACATTTATATAAATACTAACATGCAAAAATTATGCAGTTAACACAGGCAAAACTGAAAAACCCCCCCACAGAAATGCCCAAAAGGGCACACAAGGTTTAATGAAAATTTCAAGTGGAAAACTTTCTTAAACTTACTATACATAGCAAATACAAAGTTCTCATCTCCTGAAAACTGCCAGCTTTGTGGCACTCCCAAGAATAACAAATAAACCCCACCTAATTGTAGCCTGTCAGCCTGAAATTGTTCACTGCAACCCCATATTTCCCTACTCAGCTGAGAGCAGACAACACCACAAACTCACCCGACTGCCTCTGGTACTCCGTAACCTGAACTTCATGAGACGAAGCAGAGACGACTGTTGCCTGCGATATGTGCTTGAAACAGTGAACACATAGTGAGAGGATGAAGGATGCCTGATAAAAAGTCTTGTTCTTTTCATATTGCCAAAGGTCTTGGGTCCAACCAAACTCTTCTCTTGCAAATTCATCTGGCAAAACAGACTGTAAGTGGGTTCCTCCTCCCCAAACACTGTAATATTCATGCATTTTCTTTCAATAAATCTCACATTTTTAGAAACATCTGCATAGTTTCGAATGTCAATAGCAGATCAGATGGTTATAGATTTATAGAAATAAATCTGTCTGAAAAGAAATGTTCCAGGATCAAAACAATTAAGCTCAATTTATTTTCAGCCATTTGATCGGTTCGAAGACCTGAAGGACAAAACATCCATAGAACACCACAAATATTTAGCTTATCTCTCAAAATCTCTCAAAGCAATATTTCAATTAAACTGCTCAGCAAAATGTTGTAGAAACACCGAAGGTGTCTTAATATATTTAAAACAGTAATATTAAAATACCAAATTCAGTTATCTCTGTATTGATGATGCCTAAAGTTTACATAGAAAAGCAGATGAGTATGAGGCCGGAATATGAATGCAATCCACTTAATGGTTACTTACAGTATAATGGTTAGGAAACCACTTAATGCAAAACTCTGTTTATATTCTGGCTTCATTTGCTTGCCTGTACAAAATATACATCATCAATAAGGTGTTTACTGAATTTCACCTCTTAATACCTGCATTTCACTACATTACTACTTAACGCAATCTTTGTAAAAGTTATTGGTGGTCAGTGGAGTAAAGCTTCACTTTATATGGGTGTGTGTAAGTGTCACAGTCAGCTGAAAGTGCCAGCCCAGTTCAGGGGATGGCACTTCAGTGCCCAGCGAACTTTCTGTGTTTTATGTCTGTTTTCATTCATGGACTCTCATCAATGAACTCATGTCTCCGCCCACTCATTGGTTGTCTTGGTGTCTGATTGTTTGCTCCGCCCCGTGACCTGCTTTCACTTGTATAAAACCCGGATGTGTTTGTTTGTCTCCACGGTCCGGTAGCACTGTCAACCCCTGTCGTCTTGCCACTTTGTGTTCCCTTGTTTCTTTGTACAAGCCTCCTTCTTAAAAAAGCTCACTTCCTTCCCTTCCCTTCCCTTCCTTCCCTTCACCCGTCTTCTACCTAGTTTCGCGCCTTCCGCCTCCAAGGGGGGTATGAGGGGTTCGAGCCGGATGCCGAGCTAAGCCCTCGCTAAGGTGCAAACTACTAGGGCTCGGAGTCCGCCGATCTCCCGGCTCGCCCCCCGGACTGCACGCCAAACACGCTAAATGTATGATCATAAGGAAGTACGAACTTGTGAAATACATTCATACACACATTCATACTTGTTATGCACATTTACAATGAACATTACCAGTGTCAGCGGCATGAGGGTTTGTAGTAAAGGCTTATATTTAGCAAGTAAATTCTTCCGATAAAAAACATGTCTTATAGATGTTATTATTGTTTTTTTTGTTGGTGTGTTCTAAGTAAATGTACCTCTTGTTATTGGCCTTCAATGTAATTCTTGTGGGAGCTCTCAGTACATCAACACAGGAACATTTTCACACACCTGTGTCAGGTAGCAGATGGCTTTTGTTTAGAAACCTTCAGGCAATTTTTTTTATCATCAAAAATTATGAACACATGCAGACAAGTGGAAAGAGAAAGACCCTTGATCTCTTTTCAGTTAATATTGGTAGGTTTACCAGCTGATATGCATTTAATTTAATTATACAGTGTATAATGGATTACCATTATATACTGAAATGAAATGAAACATCTCAAATGAATGACTTTTAACTCACTTTTAACATATGCAGTGATGGATGACAGGCTGTTGTTTTTCCATCAGCGCGTCAAGAAACCACTGACACAAAAGACTTTACTGATCCACTGCAGCAGAGGAGAAAATATTAACTGTTGAATGCATCCTATCTTACATACATGTATGTATACACAGTATTTATAGCTGTCTCTGTAGCCAGGATGACAGCTGAGCTCCTGTAATCATATGAGAGCAGTGACTTGTTTGCTTGCACAGACATGAATTTATGTTATGTTTGCATAATGGTAATCCATGCATACATATGAACTAATTACATGCATTCCATAGTGTGTCTTAGCCTGGCTGCTTTTGCTTTAATATAGCTGCATTGGACTGCTGAAGAGATAAGAGCTGCATCCTACCCACTTAAATGTTAAAAGGTTAAAAAAGCAGTACATCCAAAAAAGGAATGATCATCATTCACTCACACACACACACGGTTTTGAAAAATATCTTAGTGAATTTGTCTATGCAAAATTATTGTGGTCCAAACTGTATTATTAATTTAGGCCGTATTGATAATATTCTAATAATAATTTAGATTTATATTAGATTTACATATATAGACATTAATATTGATAATACAAAAAAAAAAAGAAGAAATACAGTATTATATTACTAGAATTTTATATTATAAACAAATACATGTTCAATAGGGGTGTGACGGGACACTTGTCCCACAAGATGAGACACTGGGTTCACAAGAACTTTAGACTTTTTAAAAATAAATCCTCAATGATAAAATATATTGGGAAAAATAGTATTTTAATAAACAAAAAAAAATGCCAAAAATGTAGAGGTATTTTGTCATTAACTTTTTGAAATTAAACTATTTTAATGAATTACATGAAGTAATAAACAACATGTGAACACTGCAAAACATTTTGCCACAAACTGACAGGCAAGTTATTACACAAAAAGTATAAACAGAATAAATAAATAAAACAAATATCACTTTCACGAGTTCGCGCTTCCTTAATAATCGTATAAAGCAAATTTGGCGTGCTGTCCGGGGGGCGAGCCGGGGAACATTAGACTCCGAGCGCTGGAGGTTTGAACCCTAGCAAGGGTCGGAGCTCGGCGTCCGGCTTGATCCCCGACTGCCCCCCACAGGAAGGCGCGAGCAGGATGAGTGGAGGAGAAGGGGTGGGGGAGGAATGCGCAAAGACGAGATGTGGAAGTGAAGGACATGGGTTTATTCATACTTGGGACGGATAACAAGGGGTTTGATTAGGAAATGCGGGCCGGCTGAGATTAATCATACAGCGCTTCCTCCCGAAATTTTGTTATTTGCAAAACATTCACTTAAATCAGGGAAAAGGATTTTTCAAAAAAGCTTCAGGGCCGAATACCAAAACAAACTTGTCTACAGCAAATGCCGCGCCAGCTTAAAGGCCAAAGCATACTTCGGCCGACTGCATTACGCCATTTGCGTCATCAGGTGGGCTCGCGGACACCCGCGTGCAGGCAATTTTTTTAATATGGAACGCCGTTGGGGACAAAAGTCTTTAAACGGAACGCGTGAAATCTGGACGCATTAACACGATAAGTTTGTACGCGTCTTTTTGGTATGTGTAAACGCAAGCGTTTTGTACGTCTAGACGCGTTTTTTTGTCGTGTTATTTAAAGACACGATCGTTTGTATAGCCTTAAGGTCTTCATCTGGCGAGGATGAAGATTCGGCCGGACTGCTGCCTTCGGGTACTGCAGCCCGAGCCGAGTCCGACTCGGAGATGATGGCCATGCTCGCTTGGACAGCTGAGAGCGTCGGGTTGGAGGTGTCAAAACCTCGCAGTCCCGGGGCTTCTCAGCTGGATGATTGGTTCCTGCGGTCAGGCCGTGGTTTCGGCCACGTCCGGCCCTGGTTCCTTTTTTCCCCGAGGCGCATGAGGAGCTGGCGAAGTCGTGGATGGCTCCTTTCACAGCCAGAAGCCACTCGTCATTCTCCTCCGTCCTCACCACTCTTGATGAAGGAGAGGCCATGGGTTACGAGAGCATTCCCTGACCCTCCAGCTGCCACCTGTCCGCCGCAGAGCCTGTCTAGGTCGTCTCGCCACCAAGGCCGCCCACGCTCTGTGTCTGTAGCTCTGCCGAGTGCCCTGACCACGTCGAGGCCTCAGCGTTGAGCGTAGCGCAGGCGGGCGGCACCGTCCCCGTCTCTGGTGCTAACACGGGGTCTCGCTGGCAGATATTGTCGAGCTGGGCGACACCAAATACCTCCGCACGGTATTACAACCTCCGGGTTGTACTGGTCTCTTCTTCTCTGTTGCAAAACAGATAAGATCAGATTGCTTGGTGTCACGCTTCCGGCGACATATCCTCGAAAGGGATCAGAGCGCCTATCATTTCCAACAGTGCCCCAGTGAAGCCTTGGATAACATCCTCCAAGCACCCGTGGTGCAGACTGGGCGGAGCAGTCTGGCACCGGGCCCAGTATCCAGGCG
>JAUMHP010000065.1:7210298-7233620 GCA_032361065.1 Enteromius trimaculatus
ATTGTGGCTTTATTTCTCAGAATTTGCTAAAGTACAATGAACATACACATGCCCAAAATATGAGTGATGGATGAGGAGTTCTGACTCTTTAGGAGTTCTGGTCTCTGGGCTCTGGTTGAGGAAAAAACAAAGGAGGATACGATTACTCTATCTCTGTATACACTAGGGCTAGTGAGAGTCGAGGAATCGACTCTTTTGGAGTCGACCCCCCATCTCTAGTGTATAACTTTACTGTGAGCGCACAGGTCGTGGTTAGGTAGGGCTGCAGAGCGTCACTTCTGGCTTTTAGACTGAAACTAGCAGACTCTACGTATTGTACGTACGTACTCGACCTGTTTAACATATAAAGTTAGACGCTGACAGAACATAACGTAGACATACAAAGAGATGACCACACCGTCACTGAATGTAAAAAAGCTAACTTGAGCCTGAAGTTAGCAGCCCATTTGCGGCAGGAGTATGTGGGAAAACTTACTAATTTATAAGTTTACTATGAAATTTATCACGAGCCGATTGTCGAGTAACATAGTAACGTTACGTAGGCTATACGATATGTTAACAGCATTTGTAACTTACCTTCAAAAAATAACCTTGTGGTGAGCCTTCAGGTGCCGCTTAAGGCTGGTCGTATTTTTTCCGCCTACTTTGTGGCCACATTTGTCACCGTCTTCCTTCACAATACACTCTGTTTTATCATCTGCTGGGTTATATTTAAAATACACCCATATGTCGTCTCTACGTTTGCGACCACCAAGCCCCTGGGTTGAAACTGCCGCCATTGTGGTCCATTGTCTGTGATGAGTGACAACAGTGTGACGTGTTGAGCACGCTGTGCGCTGCATGCCAGGTGATGGGCGTGACCAAACAAGGATAGAATGCAGCAACAGATACTTTTTAGGTTTTAATTGACACGCACAATAAGCAGAAATGTCATGCATTTTAAACGTCTGACAGACCACCCACCAACATTTTCGTCCATTCTCGTCAACGAAAACTCACACAAGTCTCGTCATGCTTTACTCATTAAAGAGCAGTGTTTATCTCGTCACCGCCTCGTTATCGTCATGAAAAAAAATTATTTCGTCATCGTTGACGAAAACAACACTGATCAGCAGCTTTAATCAATTGGCTGGAAATTGTTAAGTACATACCTGGAATTGAAGTTATGTTAAGACATCGAACTGATGCAATACGTGCTTTTGAGGGAAAACTAATCACTGCATTTAACAGAACATGCAAAGCATATATATTATTACATGCATGCGAGGTCAAAAAACACTTTCATTGTCTTATAATATGCATTTATTTTTACCTTACTTGCTCAACGACTGACAGACGAGTCGCTCAACGCAAACCTCTCCTTTCCATGATGCTAATCTGCGATGATTGGTCTGATTTTTATTCCATCATGCCTTTGCCTGATAAAGCAGCATCTGTGAGCTCAGCTCAGCTGCTTTTTGTACAGCATTACCGGGAAACAGCTATTTTTACAGCTACAATAGCAGCACCTATTGGCAAAGAATGAATTAGCATTTTCATTTAGACCAAGGCGACAAGACCAACAAGTGGGCGAACAATATGCTAATGTTTCATGTTGAGTTGTTTTAAAAATGACTCATTTAAATGATTTCAGAGTTGATTCTTCATTTTGAGAGACTATAACTTTATACACGGTGCACTTTTAGATTTAAAACACTGCATGATGTTTTCATTCTGTGCCACACACTGCATGAAAGGTAATTAAAAAGAAATCCATAATAGGGAATTATGTCATGTTATACAGTGGGCACATAGTGATGAAAGAACAAGTTTTGTCGCTCCTTGAATTGTTAATACTAAATCTTAAACTGGCTTGACAGTGGATTTATGAGATGAAGAAAACGTTTATACTGAAAGCAGTTTTCACGCAGAATTTGCTAGTAAATTAAATAATAATAATAATAATAATAAAAAGACCTGAATAAGCTAAATTAACTATTAAAAGTATGCTCTAATTGGGAATATTTCTTAAAATTCACACAGTAGCAGGATTGACCTGTTTTAACACATCCAGTAGTGGATTTGGTGGCTTTGATTTCAATATCATCGCACTCAACAATTATCCTGTTAATAAAACCCGAAGCACATCTAACAGCACTTATCACGCTCTTGGAGTAAATACATCGGCCACACTTTCTAAAATCACGCCTGGTCAGGAAAACGCATGCAGAGTCGCATCAGACAGCTTCAAGGACGAATCGAGGTGAGGCCGAGCAACGTAGGGTTAATCGTTCAATCATACCGTGCCGTAACACTAAAAGCATTGCACCGCATCCTATAACCTTGCATGCATGTCCCATTTGTATGCGACAAGTCCTTTGAATCAAGGCGCTTTAAATAAGCTCATCCCCCAGCGCTGGCATTGCAGAAGCATATGACAGAAATATGTAGCAGGACACCTGCCCACGACAGCCACAGTCGTTAAAAATTGATCGCTCAGAACATGGGACGCTTCAGATGGGAGCTCTCCATGTGATTCAGTGAGTGCCTTTATCAGCGGCAGCTGCAGTTCCCCTCACAGACACTCTTACTGCCTCTCTGAGCACGAGAAACAAGGACGTCCTTCTTTTGCCTGGAAACCAGAGATGTTAGGGACGAGCAGTTAAAGCCTCGCTGTATCAGTACTGCTCAACTTTCATTTCTGAGGAGTTAATCCGCTTCTCGAGACATTTGAAATCGCCGTGCAGGTAATTATGACCTTTATGTGTGTGTGTATACGGATGGAAACGCGAGCCTTTGGCTTTTGCTCTATGTGGGATGGAGCGGGAGCTGTCCGCCAGCAATGGTGCTGAAATCAGCCTCAATGAACGAGGAAGTGATTTTGTCTTCGGCACGCATCGAGAACGGGAGTAAATACTAAAGCGGGTCGTTTTAACACATTTATAGACGCAAGAAGGTACCAGGAGAACAGTAGCGTACGATATTCCCCGGACTCATTCATCAGCCAATGTTTCGGTGCATTCGGACTGCAAGCGTGTGGGTTTGATTCGGATGGATGAGGGAAAGTTTACACACAGATTAAGGGATCCAGTCATGCGTTATATTGCAATATCATTTATTCTAATATATATTCTTAAACTCTAAAATCATCACAATACGTCTTTTTCTTAAATTTGATCTTCAGGTTGCAATGTAATGTTGCCATTGCCGACAAGAAGAACAAACACTCCCTGTAGATTTACTTCAAATGTACACGATGTATGCGTGTCCCAGAGCTTGTTTTTCCTTATGAAGGTTAAGTTACATGCAGGCGCCGATAAGCCACTAACTAGAGCCCGTCGTAATTTTACAACTCTGCACTTTATGTGAACTGTACGCGAGGTATATTGACCTTTACTGTCCTTCATATGTCCCATCTTGTGGATAGTATTGCATACGCCACGCAGTGATTATTATTAGACTATTTAGTCAAATAACCTAAAAATCCTTCATAATTATAATACATGGTTTTGATAAAGTCAAACACATTATTTAATATGACGAAATTTTAAAGGTCAAGTCAATTAGAAAAAGCCCCTAAGAGGGAAAAAATGCTCACCTAGACATTTTATTTTAAGGTGAATAGCTGTTTATAGAAAATAAGTTCTTGCTATTAAGTAATTGTCTGTTTCACATTGTAGATCTGGCGACAAGGAACTACTTGAAAAGCTTAACCTGAATGTAATATTTGGTTGAAGAAGGCAGGAATAAAAAGCCATCATCATGAATTTTGTTATGAAGCAAGCGTTGGGAGGTAAGTTTCAGATTGTCCCGTTGCTCCAAACATAACACACACACAGAACCGAGTCAGAGCAGAAACTATACACTCATGCAGTAAGCTTGCACAGCAATACCATTATGCTCAATCTGCTTACATATAACCTTACTCTTGGCTTGTAAGTCATGCACTGCTCTTTATTTGCATGCACATGGAATATAAACCAAGTGTTGTTGTTTTTTTTGCTTTGGAGTATAGTGTTTTCTTATGTCTTAGTCTAGTGTGGCTTATCTTTTAAGTCAAACAATGAGGTTTAAGATAATAATGTGATGCATTTGAATGCACTTGATCTTTTGGGCTGGTAGATAGAGGTCGTGAGTCTTTTCAAAATCTGCCGCAGTTCCCCGTTGTTTTCATGACAAAAGGGTTTGTTTTATTGTTGGAACACAATTCAGATGTTTTTTCCCCCTCTATTATTATAAATTTTTAAATGATGCTTTTGTTGTTCGTTATTATTATTATTTTAATTATTTTTGCATTATTACTGACATTATGCTCTGCCAAGCTTTATCTAAATAATAATAATAATTCCATATGTATTGGCATTAAATGTCCAAACAGAACTGCATCTCAGTGTGATTCATTAATCTTCTTTTGCATTCGTAATGAGGATTTTATCCGTCTCGCTCTGTGCGGACTTCCGCTCGTCAGAGCACTTAGCCCCATCAAGACTAAGATTGACAGTCCAGTCCCGAGGGATGTCACAAGAGCAGGACTACGGCGGTTGATTAGCAGGGATGTGCTATAAAAAGGTGGTGTACGACCTGTTTCATTAACCAGCTGCCGGGTAAAGCAGCCCTTGAGGGTCCTGCCCTAGTCCACTTGCTCCATCGATAAAGAAAATGAGTGAAATCCACTGAGCTGTAGGGAAAGAGATTTCACCCTTGAGAAGAGAGAGTGGTCCCCAGCTTCATGCTTACGCGTAAATTTCCTCTCTTGTCCTATCATGTCCTTTTCTAAGAGTAGTAGCGTGTGTCTAAGATAAATTGATCCTGGCTTCAGATGTTTTTGGGTTATTATGTTTTAAAGATTTTAAGTCGCCTACAACTAGATTTGCATTTCCTGCAGGAATTACTAGTGCTTGCAAGGCAGCATGAGAATAAGTTTTAGGTAAGCTTAGTTTCAGGCTTTGGTTCTGCGCTAATGATGATGACTCTCATGGTGCATCTTGTTTTCAGTTGGCTGCACACAAGAAGCAGCTATAAATGGTTAAAGTGTCCATATTATGCAAGTTCATAAATGTATTTTTGGGTTTGCAAGAATACATTTACATGATTTAAAGTAAAAAAAAAAACTATTTTTATATTTATTCTATACACCCTCTGCCTGCCTGAAAAACTCTGTTTAAAAACCTGTGCCTTTAAAACTCATATTTCTACAAATCCCAGACTGTTGTGATTGGTCAGCTGGCCCAATCTGTTATGACTGGTTAGCCAGTTAGAGCGTATGTCAGAAATGTACAGTAACACCCATTACAATATTTGCGTTTCAAGCTCCTTCATGAGAAGCTTGACGCATGCTTCATTTTCGTAACTGATAAATTTTACAATACTGAATCTTAAGTGAAATGACTAGCTGAATTGAGCTTGTTTCATTAAGGAATTTTATACAGTTATTGATCTGAACTGAATCAACACTGAACTGAGCAGAGAAATGACACTGTAATCTTTTTAGAGAAGCATTTGAATTTTTCTCATATTTCATAGCTTCAATGATTCTGTTATTTTCCTTTTTATTACTGTAAAAGCTGCTTTGAAACTATATGTATTGTATAAAAGTGTGATATAAATGACTATGAATATGACTGGTAACTGTGTCAATATAAAAAACAAAACAAAACAAGTTTTTCCTCAGCAAATACGCTTTTTGAGGGTGGGGTTAAAACATTATGCATTATGGCATTTTGCAAATGTGTAACATTTTGTGATTAAGTCGCACAAAATTTAGTTGTTTATAACTGCAGATGCACAAGCATCTATATAACACGCTCAAGGAAAGGTACAATCAAATAAGCATTTAAAATATGCAACGCAGACCAGGCCAATCATAATTCTGTATGCAAATGGATGCAAAAAAGAAAACCAGTCCATGATAGCAAAGAAAATGAAAGAGGTTGGATGTACTTGCTCTAAAGCTTTTCTGCACAATTCAGATGCATCCATAAATGCATTACTATATTGGTCCATTTCAAAACTGCTGCTCTGGGCTTTTTTTTTTTTTTTTTTTTTTTTAATGCTTGCAGTCACCACCGTTGATTGATCCTGTAAATCATGGAACAGGCAATCTCCATTTGCCAGCAGCAGTTTTGACAGGCCCCCACATGCGGTTCTGACCGACATTAGATAATAAAGCTCAGGCTGAAGTGAAATAATGGGCCTGTCTGGCTCAGTAAGAGATTTAGAGGCAGCAGGTCAGCATGTGGCGAGAGAGTTCGGCGCTAAAGCTCACGGATGTAAGACTAATCACGGTTTTGTGAGAGAAATCTCCTGGGCATCCCTGCAGCATCAGCCAGAATGCAACCAGAATAGGAGGCTACCCTTATGCACACATGAACTCTCACACTTACTCATCTCACTTTCTTGAATTTTACCCACATTTGCTTTGTTTTCTTTTCTTTCATATCTTTTGTTTAGTACTTCACTTTAGCCTTCTTAGATGGGATTTAAAAGGCACTAAATATTTAGTAATATCGATTGACTACACTGATACTATTGGATGAGAACAGAATTTTAAATAAACTAAGCTGAACAATGATACTGTTGCCTTGGGTAGCGCTGCTTATAATTAAAGAACTTGTTTCATCGCTTATTAAAGTGGCCTTATTATAGATTTTTGAAAATGACCTTTTATGCAGCGTGTAACACAGCTCTAAGTGAATGAAAACATCCTGCAAAGTTTTAAATCTGAAAGTGCACGTATGTAAAGTTACTGTCTTTTAAAAGAAAAAGACGACTCTCTTTTTGCATTGGTCTAAATGAAAATGTAAATTAATTCATTGCCACTAGGTGCTAGGTGCTGCTCTCAATGAAATCACCGTGGGGTTTGGAAAAATTGATCACTGAATGAATCGTTTGGGAGCCGTTGAACAAATAAGATAAAAATAAATGCATATTATAAGAAAACGAGTTTTTGACCTTGGATGCATGTCAGCCTGTTGTTTAGGTATCCCAAAACCAAAACATTAACCTTCCATAACACATAATAGGAGCACTTTAACTTTTAACACGAGTTGAACCAAAATGAACCAACACAGTCTCATGACCAGTTTGTACGTATTTGTACAAGTTGGAAAATTCATGCTAATTTGTGCTAATTTGTACAAAGTCGTATGACCTCACTCCTCACTCACGACCTTTGTCTAAACCCCAGTGGCGGTTTAAAGGTGGGGTTACGTGAAGGTCATCCGTACGAATTCAAACGAATTGGCAACTTGTAAAATACATACGATTTAGCAAAATTCGCATTAATTTGTACAAATTAGCCACCTCTTACAATATGTATGAATTGCTGTGAGACTGGGCTGGAAGAGCTGTTTTAAAACAGAATTGTATTTTGTCTCATATATTTGAAGTTTGCACCATTAGCTATGTTTTCATCTACATATTTGTATGCATATTTAGGATATTGCTTTAAAAATTGAATGAAAATGCCAAGATTTGAATAAAATGAACATAAAAAACACATGCTCTCTCTAATGGAGGCAGATAAGTTGCTGTTAATCTGCTTTGAAACAATCTGTATTGTATTGTAAGTGCTATATAAATAAAAGTGACTTGACTTGACACGCACATACATTTTTGCAGTATTTCCTTCCTCATATAACCCTGATTTTTTTGACCACTTCCTTTTACCGCTCTCTTTGCATCACTCCAGCTAAAGCAGCTCAGTGGAGTGGAAAGAGAGTTTTGCATGGAGTTGGTCAGCGTTGTTAATAAGCTCGGCATGCCTGAATGCGCTTTCATTTTTAAAGTTTGGTTTAAGTCACAGATTTTATGTGTGCTTTCAGGCCTGTATATCTAATTTTCATTGTTAATTTAGCTGCTCACATTTGTGGTTAATTAACACCTGTTGTCATTAATATGCAGAAACTTGGCTGAATCCAGTTTTAACAACTGCTCTGAGGTGTTCGGATCTGAATCAGATCACCTTGGAACTAGCGTCAACGCTGCCGCACTTCCTGCGGGGTTCTGTCGGGCCACTCTGACAAAGGGTCATACATTAGCGTGGGTCATGGAAATGCTTAATCTAATCAAATGGCTCTAATCAAAAGTACAATGCAACTTCGAGGCAAATTGAAACGAATTAAATTGGGTTCTGTTGAAAACGATGGCTGTGCAAAACCGCTGTAATACCACATCACGGCTGTCGCAGGGTTAGGGTGTGACGGAAAAAATAATAATGTGAAAACAAGCTATTACTTACGTCACTTTTTCCCATTTTAAACTTCTGTCCTGTGTTGGCAGGGCATAAAAAAGCTTTTTTATATATTTATGTAAAATATCAATGTTTATAAATTTATATAAAAAAAAATTAATTAGTGAGGATTTTTCCCTGACTCCTGGAGGTTACATTGTTACGACAAGTGACTGTCCTTATGAGCGAGACTTTTCTTGTTTCATTCAATCATTCAAAACACTAAATCATGCAGGACTGACAGACAGATTGATAATTCAGTCAGCTGATTTGTTGATAAATTTGTAAATTTGTTGAATCATCCAGGGGAAGAAAACAAGTCAGTGTCTTTGTGGTGTGTAACACAGCTGTGAATGAAAACATCCTGAAAAGTTTTAAATCTGAAAGCGTACAGTATATAAAGTCATTGTCACTCAAAAGAAATAGCCATTAACATTGGCCACCCACTCGGTCTTTAAGCGTTTGTCTGAATGAAAATGCAAATTCATTGTTTGCCACTAGGTGCCGCTTTTGTAGAGTTAAAGGTTTTTAGAATATCACAGTTACAACAACTTCTTGTTTAACTTACAAGGGATAATCAAAGCCTGTGAGGTAAGGAAGCCCAGCTCTCTGCAGCACTACAACTGACGCCTATTGATTTCTGTTGACCTATAAACGACTGATTACTTACATTTAGCCTGCATGATTTTTAAGCATGTAATGAGAAGAACAGTAAATGCAATGTGCTGAAATCAATACACCAGCTGAGATAGGGCTAGGTGCCGATCCCTCCGCAGCAGGGTAGGAGGTTAAATGCTAGATCCGGCATTTCGACTAGAATCAGAGGAACATTAAATTGATTATAGGGCTTTTAGGAGCTCTTAGAGCCAAACTCATGGACTAATCTGACAGTCATCAAGTTTTAATTGTAATGTGAGCCTCTGAGGTCAGTGAAAGGAAGGAAATCAGGCTGAGAAGGGGTAATAAAATCTAGAATGACCAATGAACTCTATTTATGAAGCACCCCGAAGGGATGTTTTGCTATATTTGGCCAATTTCTAAGGATGATTTTGGCCTCAAAGTTGCATGGGTTAACAAACAGGGGTAAGCCGAAAATTGGAGAGGAAAAATGTTAACATAGACAAGGATATATATGCACACTTTCACACCGGTTTAAATGGCTCTCCAGGACAGGATGCAAAATGTTTTCCTGTGCCTTCTGTGGATAGTGCAAGAAGCAGTATTGCTGTGAATCCTGCCTGACCTTAAACCTCTGAGAGGAACAAAACGCTCTCTCTCTTTCTTATCTCAATCCATCTCTCTTTCGGGTCAGCAGATGACCACATGGTAGGACACATGGGCAGGTTCTGTGGCTGTAGGTTTCTGGCTCTGAGCTGCAGGGACTACAAGTGTGCAATGGCCCTTTCAGTTCCACACAGAGAAAACACCTGCCATCATGACACACACACACACACACACACACACACACACACACACACACACACATGCATGCATCAAATTGACATTGTAATCCATTCATGTGCATATGATGCCTTGTCAACACATCATTTCACAATCAATGCCCTTCAATTGCCAAGTCACATGCAGTGACACATTTGCACACACACACATACAGACACAGCACAGATGGGCTCTGTCCCCAGAATGACCACGGGTTAGATATCTGGTCATTCATGTGTGTTATAAATGGATGAGTCATGACTTTGGATCGGCCTATGGTCCTACACAGTGCCATGGGGCTCCATAAGGTCTTTGCCAGTTTGACACGGCAAGTGCATTTTACAGGAGGAAAAAAATGGAAGTGAAATGATCTTCATTAGCAAGCCATTCAAAAACACAAAATCATCCAGGAACTTAATCTTTATATCATATAAAGCGTTGTTTCACAAGTTAATTAATCTTTTTTTCAAGGATTTTTGCTGGAAAATAATACAGTAAATACATTAAATAAAAATAGAAATCTTTGTGAATCTGCTTACCAGCATTCAAAACACAACATTCTGCTGATCTTTAAGGCAAGTTGCGTCTTTAAAAAAGATCTATGCCTAAAATCTTAGCTTATTAGTATTAGCATAAAGCATTTTGCAATGTACAATAGCACAATATAGCAACGGTAAGATATTAAAAAAACAAATGTGCGCAATATTTTAAATCGTTAACATTTACACAATGAATCATCATCCAACTCCTGCTAGTGATCACCATTCATTGGGCAAAAAGCATCTTGCAACATATAAATTGCATAAAAGTTTAATCTTAATACAATTAAGTATTTACAATTGAGTATTTAATTTAGAAGTATTAGATTTATTATTTTTTGAAAGATCAAGTGGATAAAGACTGCAGGTTTATTTTCATAGCCTTCATTTATCTACAGTAGGGTACCAGAAATGTTGACCACAACTAGTTAGTAACACCCTTCTTATAAGCATATGATACATGCCGTGCTCTTTAGTGAGCACTCCCTTTGTACAGTGTATTTATTGATTCATGCATGTCTCAGTAGATCATTAGAAAGGTCTCATGAAATCAGTAATCATTATCACCGTTATAAACTACCAAAATCCTTCACTTCATCCTCACCATTGTCATGACACCTTTATAGCGTTGCTATCAAACATTTCCTGTCTCCGCTTATAGACTAAAATATGACTAAATTAATATTTTGTTAAAAAATAGGTAATGCTCTCCTTCTGATACACACAGTCATTACTCCCTCACCTGAAATAAAAAAGTTAAAATAAGGAAAAAAGTGATTTAGTTCCTACTAATGTGGCTCGACGTTGTCCAAATGGCCCCATTAAAACCTGTTTGACATTTCATTACTTTGATTCATTACAGGCAACTCTCAAAGCTCTTACTGTTACTTTCCTTCTGCAGTTGGCCTAATATTAATCCAGTGTCATGAAACCATTGTGAGGTTAATCTTAGCCATAAAACAGCCTGGCCCAGGGAACAATTATCATACGTATCCCAGAGCTCCTCGGTGAAGATCATTATATGTCTGCCAGCATGACAAAAACTTTAAAACGTCCTTGTTTTAAGACTTTTTTAGCCACAAGACGTCTGACCTAAATTAGGAATATTCAAGTGTAGAAATAGATCCAGACACAATAAACTCAGGATGTCTCTTGAGAGTTGAACACACTCTAAGTAAAATCTCAAACTAATGAGTGAAAGTTAACACCCATAATGTTCTCATGCAAATTACATAAAGGAACCTCGGCAAGCAAAAAATAGGTTGCCGACGTCAGCTGTTAGATAACCTTGACGTGTCACGCTCTGGCTGTTGGGTCTCCGAGCTGCTATCCGGTATCCCTGCGAGTGAACTCCATCGCTCGCTGGCACAGGGCAGAGGTCTTTTGGCCGATACGCCGCTTGCCCTTGACCGCTGTCCAAAATGGCGGTCGCGGCCCAGCATGAAACTCTGGCAACCTTTCTGTCCCTAACAGAGTTAATCCTGCAGCAGGCCTGGAAAGGTTGCGAGCCGTTCCCTTTCCGTGACTACGGTCGCAGAAGCTACTTTCTGTCAACTTTTTCTCCAGTGCTCATCAGTTATGACCCAAAGGCTGGTGTGGAGGTCTATTAAGCAGTCTGGTGATTTTGTGATGAACTACTAGACCATTTGTCAGTGTGTGTGTGTTTGATACAGAGTCTATGTGTGATCAGCGGTAAACGTTTGGTCTGTGCTGACAATAACACCAGGTTATGCATTCACACATATGTCCGTTTTGGCCTAATAATGATAGAAATGTAGTACAGAAACATACAAGAGTGAATGCTCATTAATGGTTTAGTATTCTGTATTTGAACTCTGAAAATCTCTCTCTTGCTCTACCTGGTCTAGTTGCTTTTGGATCTCTTTGTTCAAGCTGATACAACAGCAATACAATACTACATTTGCTTATAGTATTAATATAAGTCAGGTCAGATTGAAAGGGTCATATTTCATTTCTTGTGAAGGTTTTATTACATTTTCTGTGCCTTAAGTGGCTAAAAGAAGAAGGTCTAAACAGAACAAAGGTGAGCATCTACAGTATGTTTTGATCATTGCTAGCTATTTTTGGCTTCAGGTTTGGTGGCAGATGGTATCTAAACAACAACAAGACTTATGTTTACATTGCCAAAAAAGGTCCCACTATATTAAGTGGCCTTAACTACTATATACTTAAATTTAAATGTAACTAAACATTTTGTACAATGCATTCATTGTGTACATACATGTTTTTACATTGTACTTATATTATGTAATTATATCAATTTCTGTAATTGCATTTATAGTTACACTTTTGACCCATCCCTTACACCTTAACCCACCCTTAAACCTACCCAAACCGCTAAACCTGTCCCTAACCTTACCTGTATCCCACCTCAATAGCAGCTTAAGTTTTTTGCAATACAATATGAACACATAAGTCTCAAGTCTCATTTACTTATATAGCCCTTTATACTACAACGTAGACCAAAGGACTGTACATCTAAAAGAAAAAACAACAACATGTAATGTACATAACATGCAATAACAGAATCAAGTATTAAAAGTGACAGAATACAAATACGTTTTCATATGAATTTTAAAAACATGAACTGATGGTGCAGATCTAATATCAGGGGGAAGCGCATTCCCCCTTTAGTTTTAAAATAAGTCCTTGGAACAAAGAGAAGTAAACAATTAGAAGACCTTTGTGATCTACCAGAGTTCATAAGCATCAAGTCCTTGATATATTCAGGGGCCAACTCATTAACAGCTTTAAAAAAATACAACAACACCTTGTACTATATTCAATATTTCTCAGGAAGCCAATGAAGCCTTTCTAAAACAGGTGTAATATGCTCCCTTTTCTTAGTACCAGTAAGGAGCCTCGCGGCAGCATTTTGTAGCAGAGACCGACTAATTCCTACTGTACATAAAGAGCATTACAGTAGTCCAAGCGAGAAGAGTTGAATGCTTGAATCACTGTTTCTAGATCAGGAACAGACAAAGACTTTATTTTCGCAATAGTCCTTAATTGATAAAAACAATTTTTAACGCATTTTTAACCTGATGGTCAAACATAAGAGCAGAGTCAAAAATTACACCTAAGTTTCTTATTTAAGACTGAATGTTTGTTTCCCATGTACCTAAAAAATCAGTTAAACCACTGTCGTCCTTATTCATCCCAAAAACCATGACTTCAGACTTGCTAGCATTTAACTGCAGGAAGTTCTGCTCTAACCAGCTACTCACCTCCTTTAGACAAGATACCAAGGATAGATTAGGGCTTGATCCTCCAGCTCTGATGGGTAAATAAATCTGAATGTCATATACTGTAGGTGATAAGATATACCATATTTCTTAAAAATAATGTCTAAAGGCAGCCAAAGCAGAGAAAAGAGACTAGGTCCCAAAATTGAACCTTGAGGTACTCCACAATCCAGAGAAACTGACTTGGAGGAAAAATCCCAAACCCTAACAGATATTGAGCGCCCCTTTAAATAGGAAGAAAACCATTTTAAAACCATGCCTCTCAGCCCCACCACACGTTCCAAACGATTAATAAGAATATTGTGATCAATTAAATCAAAAGCTGCACTGAGATCTAACATGATTAAAGCTCCTCTATTACCTGAGTCCGCAATAAGTAATAAGTCATTCGAAACTCGCAGTAAAGCTGATTCAGTACTGTGTCCTGCCCTAAAACCAGACTGAAAAACACCTAATTTTTAGCCAAAAAATAACTTAACTGAGTTAAAACTACCTTTTCCAATATTTTAGAGATGTAAGGCAGCTTTGAAATGGGCAGATAATTCTTAAAATCCAACAGACTAGGCTTTTTAAGAAGGGACAGAATAACCACCTGCTTAAAACTTATAGGAAAAATACCTGTATAAAGACTGCAATTAACATAAGCAGTAATACAGGGCCCAGTGTAATCGAAAGTCGTGGCCAGCAAATCAAAAGGCAAAACATCCCAACTAGCAGCTGGGCGTTTCAACTTACCAATAATAAGACTAATATCCTTAGTTGAAACCAAATCAAATTTATCAAACGTGCCAACATTTTTAAAAATACCTCCTGTCAAACCATTCCAATCACGAAAACCAGATCTAATTGTATTAACTTTTTCTAAAAAAAAATATTTTAAAACTTCTCACAACACACAGATGGAAATATTGGAACAATATTAGAGTTTAAAAACCTGTTAATAGATTGAAACAAAATTTTAGGTGATTTTGCATGCTGTGATATAATTTTTGAAAAAAAGGCTGATTTAGCATCCTTTACAGCCTTCTGATATCCCATAAGTAAATCTATTAAAATCAGCTGAGAGATCATAAGAGATTTATCCTTTTTCCAGGCCCGTTCAGCTCGCCTACACTGCTGTCTAAGAGCGCAAGTTAAGTGCATTGTCCTAATTTTTAATGTAAGTAATTAACCTAATATAGGGACCAAAACAAAACAAAGCAAAAAAAAGATCTCTCAGAAAATATACATTCTCACTATGGACCCTTACAGGTGACTTAAACCTGTATGTGCCATAAACCAAACTTAAATGGTAAGGCAATGATTGTTTTCAAACAGGTTTCCTACATTCTCTTTACAGAGTTTGAAACTGAGATGTCAGAAATACAGTACGTTTTGACCCAGGGTTGAAATGTTTACACTCTTCATGCAGTCAACCTACGAATGGTTTACTTATAGCTGTCACTGCACATTAATCTAAGAAAAAGTTGCTTTCACATCAGAATAATTACACACTTCACCTTTACGGTCAACTAGAGTATATAAAATGTCACCAGCACATATAATACAAGTGTGTGATACTGTCAGTGGTTTCAGACAGTACTTGGTCCCAGCATTACCCCAGCTTCCACTGATGCAGACAGCAGGATACGTCATTCACCATCTGTCACGGGGAAATTCCTTCCCCCTCTTGTGAAAGTTGTAATAAATTTTCAGTGCCTTAAGTGGCTAAAAGGAGAAGGGCTGAACAGAACAAAGGCGAGTATCTACACTACATTTGGATCACTGTGAGCTATTTTTGGCTTCACACTGGCAGATGTTCAAACGACTTCAGTACTAAAGCAGTGGAAAATCAAAAGATGATTCAATGTTTACATTGCCAAAAAAAATAAATAAATAAAATGCATCTTTCTTACCCTATTGACATTTTCTTTTTATTAAACACCTATAAAGTAAGTTGCAATAGCTTACGCAAAACATAATTTTTTAACCCCATATAAAAATAAAAATGTTCATCTCTCACCACTTCCTTACCTGGTGCACCCACTAAAATCTATTCCAGAAGAGAGAAAGAGAGCAGCCTTGCTTTTAACAAATGGTGTATATGAAATTGTGCAGCATACGCAGTCACTGTGGTCTCCGTGACACTGGTGGAGAGTTATGGCCTAGAGTGACGCCATTGCAAAACCATTCATCACCGTGAGCTTTGCACTGTGTGCAGACTTAGAGATATAAAAAGGGAGTCCATGGCCTTCAAACGGGGTTGTGTTCACAATAATACCATATGTGCAACATTTTAAAACTTCCAAATGAAGCTTCACATCAAACCTTACCATTTTTTGATAGGTCAAAAAATTATTAAAGCAAATATTGTGATCTTTATTATTTACTTTAACAGAGAAAGCATCTTTTGTGAAAGAGGTTTTTTTTTCCTTCTTTTCAGTTGAAGGTCTCAGAACAAATCTTGCGTTTCGGTATGCCTTCAGAGCGGTACCCACATGGTGAAGGTAGGCGTCAGAGAAAAAGGGAGTAGTGGGCGTCAGGAGAGGCCTCTGCTGACCCACCAACACTTTACAGAGTCCCTGCAGAGCTCTGCTAGAAAGCACCACCTCCATCTAAACAAATACTTCCAGCCAGTACTGAAAGCCAGGGAGAGCAAAAGCTGCCAAACACACTTCCTCACTTACAGTTGCCTTTTGCATAAATGCCTGTCTTCGGAAAACTATAATGATTTATAGCCTTATTTGTATTCTTATAGGAAAGTGGCATACAGTAGCATGTGTGTATATATACTGTATATAAATATATATATATATATATATATATATATGTGTGTGTGTGTGTGTGTGAGTGTGTTCAGTTCAAACACTGAGTACTCATTCTGGCATTCTGTCTTGTTGCATCTTGTTGCAAATAAAATAAATTGCAAATAAAAGCAGAGAGCTACTATAAGTTTTAAAGTGTAATCTAATGGCTTAAATCTGAAACTGTAACGGTAAACCTCACATTCACAAGGGTTGAGCTGTGAAGCATCAGCATTATGCCCTTGCACAAGCAGACTGTGCCTGTAATAAGTGTACTGTATGTTGCTCTGGATAAAAGCTTCAGCAAAATGACAAATTAGTAACTAAGATAGGAAACACACTCCAGAATCCCCAGTTGTGGCTACAGCTGGTGTTTTGATGAGGCTGCAGGTTTGCTCAAATTCATGGGCTTGCCAGTTCGGTGTTGTACTAATAGGACTAATAAATCTGAACACACCAGCCTTATTAGATCTGTAAGTTTACCTAATGCGATAACTAGACAGACAGTACTTCTTATACTGTAGCAACATAATGTTAAAGGATGAGTCCACAAAAAAAGATTATACTGTCATAATTTACTCACCCTCATTTTTTCCCCCCTGTGAAACACAAAAGACTTTGCTCTCTCGATACAAACTCAGTGGGATCAAATGTTTTTTTCACTCCAATGTTCAAAATATCTTGTGTCCTTTTAGAAAAGGTTACAGTGAGTAAATGGTGATTTTTCTTTCATTATGGGCAAACTGTCACTTTAAGTGCTGTGCTGGGAATTGGTGTGACTCATATAAATGACTCAGTGAAATATTTTATTAAACTGATTTGTTAAAATGAATTGGATTCCTCAATGCTTTATACAGATGAGAGAATGGACATTCATAGGCTGCTGTTTCTGTTTTGTCATGTAACACCAGTATTTGCACAAGGTAACTGGTAAAGAAAGCAACACTATTTTGAAATCAGTTAAACTATGCCACTACAAATGTTGTTACATTAGATTGACCGTACATCCTTTTTTCTGTCCTGCTCAGGGATTGCCTAAAATGGCAGAGTTTTGGCTTTGTTTTCAAACTTGACTAAAGGTAGTTTGTCCATTACTGTAGTAAGGTAATTAACCAGCTGTGGTATGTGAGTAGGTGGGATCTACAGGGAATATGCATGCTGTACATACAACGGCATACAAATACACATACATGTTGAGGACTGTAAATAGCACGTCAAAAAGAAAACACAACCAAATCCCAGATATTTTCACCAAATTTGGATAAATGTACGGTCACCCTACAGTATGTTGCATTGCTAATTTTAGCTCCTCGTAATTGCATCGAAACATTTGTAATATAGCACTAAAATTGTAAGAACTGCTTGTTTGATATCTTTATTCATTCATCATTCATTTAGTAACTTTCAGTATGTTATTTTATTCAATGCAGTTAAATATATAAGCAGTTCAGTCAATAAATATAAACCTTGTTACCAATGGTGATTAATGATAGATTAGCTCATATGATATCATATGTAGATTTCAATTTATCAATCGAAATTCATATTAAGAAATTCTTTTAACCCAAAAAGCAAACTATGCTCCCTTGTAGTTACATTTAAAATAAAAATCTTGTGTAATCTCAGGCTATCTGTAATCAGAAACACTTTTAAATCTGGAATAGACTTTAATTTCATTTGCATGTAATTCTGGACTACAATCTGCCATCAAAATTATTTTTTGACATTTAATTATTCTAGCTGCTGTGAGAAAAGGCTATAAATGATGCGTCTCCTACAGGATCCTCACATGCTTTAGCCTAGTAGCCGGGCACGGGACTCAATTTGTATGTTTACAGACATGACGTAATGACATGCTCAAATTTCTTGTAAAAACCTCTCAAATTAGAAATAATTATTAAACGCTTACCATTGTGATTTGGGCTAAAGTATTGAATACTGGCTGGTACTTGCTCAAATACTATTTTTAACCAAAATAGTAACTGACTGCAGCTTTAAAAAAGGCAAAGCTTCGTAAATCACTTCAAAGTCATTATTTTGTTTGACAAGCTGAATTAAAAGACAGCATATTTCACGATTGATCAGCGAAGCCTCTAAAATCTCAGCCCATTCTGCATGATGAACAGACAGGTTTGCTTATAGGAAAAAGAAAATGAGGGTTCAGAGGGCCAACTACACTTCCTTCAATGCCCATGTCATTTTAACACCTAATAAAACCATTTAGAGAGGGTCAACTGGTATACGCAGACTTTGCTAAGCAACATTAAGCAAACTGTAGTGTGTATTTTGGAGAAGAAAGCCTATTTTTTAGCTCATCTGGATAGCTAGCAGACAGGTGGACTTCTGGGACTGTTGGAGTGCAGACATCAAAGGGCAGCATTGTCCTTGAAACAACAGCTAGTGATATCAGTCTCATCCATACACTCCAACGCACAATAACATCTGACTACAGGCCAAACGCACTGGAATAAACCCACCCATCCTGGGAAAAGAAGATAACATGGGATCCAAAAAGCAGAGTCCACATTCAAGATCTAATTTAACCTTGGGAACAAATGAAGTTTTGAAAACATTTAAGCTTATTTGATGCATCTGGTTTCTCTTGCTTTAGATTATCATATGAGTAAGACAGAAGGGGCGGACGGAGACAGACAGAGACATAGTGTGACTCCCATAAAATAATAATGGAAGCAAAATCAATTGCAATCAACCAATTCTGCAGGTGAACAATTCCAGAGTCATGCATGGCTACACATGGAAAGGTCAGAGACGTGAATGGAATTGCACACCAATATCCCAGCGCACTTCAACAATGAATGTCATTTACGTCGAAGCCACATCTCAGAAAGTGCACAACAGAGTACTCTATGGAAGGAGGAACATCAGAGGAGGGCCGAGCACAAGTGTCATTTGTTGTTATTGTAAGTCAGAGCAGACAGTGGATGAGCAAAGCTAATGTAGGAATGTAATTAGCAACCCATTTGTGGCTAATGCACAGAGATAGCAGTGTAATAGCTCAAAATGGGGGCCAACATAGAGACCATCAGCTCTGTAATAACAGAGAATTCAAAGGGGAGGTTAAAAGTCCCTCTCTTCCTTTACATTAACAGGTCAGAGGGCACTGGGCTTGATTTTTCTCTGATGGTCTAGTTAGAAAAGAATGCCATTTTTGGCACACTTGCTAATGGTGGGTAAACGGAGAAAACTGACTGGAGTAATGATGTCGATAATTTAGCATCGACATTATAGGAATAAATTACATAAAAAGTAAATTACATTTAAAGTGTCCCTATTATGGGTTATGAAAGGTTCTTATTTTGGTTTTGGAAGTCCCAAACAACAGTTTGACATAATTGCAAAATCCAAAAACACTTTCATTTTTAATATGCATTTATTACAACCCCTCAGTGATTGGTCAATTAAAGCAGTCTTTGTAAGCTTTTAATGCTCCAAAAGCAGCACCTAGTGGCAAAGAATGAATCTGCATTTTCATTTAGAGCAACACTAAAATTGGGTTGCAACCTAAGCTCATTGGAAATAGATGCCTCTTCACACCCTTCTGGAAAACTGAAAAGGGGCGGCGGGCTCGTTTCTCATTGGTTCCAACTTTTTTGGGAACAGAAATGCTCTAAAATGGCATTTTTGACATCCTGCACGATTTAAAAAAACAATACATGATTCGGCGTTGCACTTAGGTGTTGAAAAGCCCTCGTTCAAATCCCGTTTGAAACGGCTCGACAAAGACAGCATGGATGCATAAGCAAATACATTTTTAAATAACTTTTGCAATTGTTAACACTATTGGGTAGGTTTAGGTTTGGTATAGGGGATGTTTCCAACGTGATATATAGAAGCATTGTAAAAACACTGCAATACGTACCTGCACCACCTAATACAAACGTGCCATAGTCACGTATTAAACGTGTTTTATTGCCACTCTCTGGACATTTCATTTTGAAACTGCAGCAAAACGTGCACTTTCAGATTTAAAACTTTGCAGGATGCTTTTTTTCACATAAACATTGCATGAAATTTTCAAAAATCCATGATAGGAGCACTTTGAAACAACTTAAATTGTTCTTTTAAATTGCAGTAATATTTGACAGTATTGCTGTTATTTAAATTAAGTACATGCAGTCTTGGTAAGAAAGAAGAAGGAAAAACATTTAAAATGTTAGTGTTTACACTGAAATAAAATGTTACAAGACACTGCAAATATTAATATTAAATATACCAATATTTTCAGGAGAATCTGTGATCTACAGCACTATAAGATTTCTAAAGAATGACAATTTCTCTTGTTTAGCTGTCATCATGTTTGTGCAGCACTCGTAATGATTTATGTCACTATTACACCTCTGCCAGCCATGATTAATTATTTAAACGATATTTTGGCTCATTTTTAACACGAAGAAAATCACTAAGTTGAAACAACATGTCAGTATCTAAGAGCGATGAGATGAGGAGGTAGTTCTGGAAGAAGTGCATTCATAAAAGCAGTGGCTTCACAGTGTTCATAATACAGAGGCTCTTCCATCACAGGACGTGATGTCACAATGGGCCATGTTCCAAGTTGAGTTGGTTTCATGCTGAGCTTTGTTAATGAGGAGGAAACCAAAATGATATGCTAGGCTTCAGGGGTGAGACAGGGACAATGGTGGTACATGCTTAAAGCAGTTAATTACTAATGATTTCGATTAGGGAAGAAGGATGCTGGAATGCAATCAGGGTGAAGCTGATTAATTAGAATCTGCTCATTACACGATAAGATCTTAAAATAGATGATTTAACCAGGAATGGGGGTGTAAACCCAAAATCAAAGCTACATGCTTGTAGCTCCCACAGTGCTGGAGTCTGTCATAATTCAAAAGTTCCCATATTTTTAACTCTTCGACACGCTGCAAAAATGACTTGATGAGTTTTAATTAGTATTTACTGCTTTTCCAGTAAATATATCTAAAAATACATCCAACTAGACACATTTACTTGAGAAGCAACATTGCATAAGATATTAACACTTGTTTTTCATGAGTATAATGTGTACTGGCAGATTTTTGGACCTGTTCACACTTCAAAGAAGTGGAAAAAATCAGCCAGTGCAGTAAGTCAAAGTACAATTTTAATATAGACACTGCATTGCCACCTCTTTCCCATAATGCATTGTCACTGGGTGAGGTATACCACCAGGTTTGGGTCAAAATGCTTGAAAAGAAAAATTTGAGTGTGTGTTCTAAGCAACTGTTCAGTACTGTGTGTGTTGGACTATAGCACCAGATGTACAGTAGCACTGGGTTGCCAGATATTATTGGATCTTCTTGTGCTATAGTAGCATAATGCTTATGCACAGCTCCTGCAAAATACAATGATATGCTATAATGTAATATACTTTTAGTGCATGGTTTGTAAACTTTTTACAAGTACAGCTTTTCTGGCATAAACTTGCGCAGTAGCTCACATGGTACAGTATTGCTCTTGTTATATGAAGCACCCAGGTACAAATCTTGGGTTAAATGTTTAAAAATGTTAAAGCTGGGTTTGTCTATACGTAACCTCACACTGGGTTCGATTTAACTCAACCTTTTTTAAAGTGTAAAACTTATATATTTTCAAACGTAACAGAGCTTTATAATTTTAGCGCTACTTACCTGACATTTCATTTTTGAACGGCACAACACAACCAACATTATAAGATATCGCCAGATTTACAATAATCTGTTTCAGATAAAACTGAACACACGTTTAATGCCACTCTTTGGAAACTTCACATTTAAATGGTCACTAAATGTGAAAGAAGCAACTAAATAAACCTAAATAAATCTTTTTCAATAAGCTCAGGTTGCTCTTTTAAATATGGCTTGTAATGGTGGCGTCAGTAAAAAACATAATAGCCAATTAACGTTACAATGTGGTATCGGAAAATAAATATTAATATCTAATGTAGAGTTGTTTCTTAAGCCAGTAAATCTTAAGTAATAAAATACTAAAAAAAGGGGCCTATTTTTAGTGTTAAAATACTAATTTTAATACTAAAATTTCTTTTTTTTTTTTATACTAAATTCTTTTGAAATGAACAGAAATTAAAGACTAAGTAGAGTCTTAATCATTGTTGGACATTTCAGAGCAGCCACTGAAACAAAGCACAACACATGAACATCTTGGTGACTAAAAAGTGCATAAATATTTGATGACACAACACTGAGGCATTTTTAAAGATTGGTTGTCTTTTGCCAAACAACATGCTTCGACGTTCTAGTACTGCATTGTTTCTCTTGGCACAGCAATTTGGGGTTGGTGCTGTGACAAAAAAAACAAAAAAACACACAAAGCATTGTCTGAAAGCCCTTAAGATTTGCAGAACTTTCTTGACAGATCTATTCGGACAAATAACAGATGTATGCTAGTTTTATCACCAGTTATCCTGCTGGTGCTGTGGCTGTTGTGGGCTTTTGTTTGCGTTGCTTTGAGCCTACTTGTCATTGTACTGTTCAGCCCTAGGCTTTTAACACAAGTGTGTGAGCAATCCAAGTGGTTCTGGCACCAAATAAATCAACGTTCATGTTCATTCTTTCTTTAGCATCTTGCACAGTAGCCTACCAATGCCCACTCCATTTGCCAGTCTCCCCTCAAGGATAAAAAGGTTAATCTTCCAAGTGAGCAGGTCCTGTCAGATGCATTACAGTAATGACGAATGTAATAGATCCCGACAATGGCAGTGTGTACACCAACTGCATCTCTGCAACAACTGTGTGTGAGTCTTTGAGCAACGGCCAGAGGGTCAACACACTCACCGTATGGCTCATTGAGTGCTGAGTCAGATAACTAGAGAAGAGACTGAGCTTTCCGGGTCTATCATGATGTAAATGCCATGTGTAAGGCTTTCAACGCTTAATGTGCCTGCAAGACTGAATGAAATGTGAGGATCTCTGGTTAAACGAGTGGCAAGAGGTTCATCTATGTCATCTTTTCTCCATATATAAATCATTCAATGCTATATTAAGTACATTCCTAAAATCTTGCTTCAGAAACAGAGTCAATGGGAGCTTTCTACTGCACAAACGGTTGACTTCCATGTCATTACTGATATA
>JAUMHP010000065.1:7250629-7285629 GCA_032361065.1 Enteromius trimaculatus
ATAAATAAATATAGAAGAAAATCTAATTAAAAATATTTACAAAAACAAATAATGTATCAATGAATATAAATTAATAAAACAGTGTTTTTCAAACGGTTCTACAGCACAAAAAAATAGGATTTTTAAATTCGAATACATTTATTTTAGAAGCAACTTTACTTCAGATATTAAGTCTTGTTTTCTGAAAAATATATTAAAATTACATGAGTTCATGATTAAAACAAGAAACGCACACAAATATATTTAATTTTTCATTGTGAATCACCGATTTAGGCAATTTAGATATTTAAGAATTATATTGATACTGTATTGGATAAGTAGTGATTGAATAACATTATAGAATCATACAGATTCAATAAATACAAAGAGTGAAAGTTATTTATGTGGAGTTTCTTTGTTTGTTTCACTCTTGAGGAGGCTGAATGCTGCTTTGTAGCAGTTGAGTGGTACGCTGTGTATGGGGATGGACGGGCCCTGAGGCACACGCTGTGAACCAGAGGGACTGGAAAAATAACAGTGTAGCTCTGGCAAGCATTCCATTACTGTGGAGGCTGTGCAGATTGACTATGCTTCAGTCCCTGCGCTCATGCCACCATATGGCTGCTTTTCTGTGTGACAATAAAGGGAAAAGGTGTCATGGAAGGAAAGACCCGGGGATTATGAAAATGGAAATATTATTCTAATAATAGACAGTAGTATTTAACAACTTCATTACATTATATACATTACAATAAACCCGATTACACTGTGCAATGATGATGCTGAAAATGTAGCTTTGATCAAAGGAATAAATTTATTATTTTAAATAATAAAAATATTATATTTCACAGTATTACCGCTTCTGCTGTATTTTGGTAGTGCATATATTTGAGTAAAAACTCTCTCTAGATAGATATATAGATGGATGGATGGATGGATAGACAGTTTAATCGTCGGAAGATTAAATGACACAAAGCACATTTGCTTCATCTAATGTATTAAAGTCAGAGCTAAAAATGATTATTCTGCTTAACAGACGTGACACTTACGAATTTGTCGTGATAATTTACCTAGGGCCACTGAGTCTCAGCGATTGTATGCATGGCTGCACAAAATGGAAGATGATCTCCTCTGGTGAGCAATCGGAGTTGGAGTTAAACAGATAAATTTTTATGCAAAGTCATGTCGAGAGGATGGGAGGCCAAAAAGCCTGTCTTTTTTTCTACTAAGCCATCACCCCATGGGTCTAATTTACCACAAGGATTAAGGCAGCATCTCCACATTCTGTACAAAACGTGACTGCAATACTGAGGGTAGTCCTTGTGTTTTATCCACGACGACTGAAC
The DNA here is from genome assembly GCA_032361065.1 of Enteromius trimaculatus. NCBI lineage: Eukaryota > Metazoa > Chordata > Actinopteri > Cypriniformes > Cyprinidae > Enteromius > Enteromius trimaculatus. The sequence goes on from JAUMHP010000065.1 coordinate 7,251,955, forward strand.
TTCAGGGCATGCCAAGCACTCTCTTAAGTATCTAACCCATAAGTATTTCTCAGATTAAGCTGCATTAATAAGATTTCAAAAGTGATGGAATAAGATAGCAAGTAGATAAATGGTTTGGGAAAAGCAGAAAATCATTGTTTAGAAGGTCAGCTGCTGATTGCTAGTTTGTGACCTCAGCAGACAGAGGCAGAAATCATCCATTGTTTAATCCATTTATTGGCAAACCGTCACAATTATATATGCTTTAGAGCAGCAGAAACTCCTAAAGAGGATATATGCCTTGTCCTAAACATCCCTCCTTCATATAAATCCCATTACTATACATCCTCAATCCTCAGGATCTGACTGGTGATTCCAGAAGTGATACAGGAATCAAAAAACATCATATATCTGCAGGCTGTATGCATTAAAATAAGAAATATATGTACATGTATAATAATACGAATTATTGTTACACTTTTGTTTAGCAAGGATGCATTTAATCGCTGCAATATTGATTAAATGAATGCAATATTTATACTAATTAAAACATTTCTTAAGCAGGATATGAGCATGGAGGTTATGTAAAAGGATCATGTAACACCTAAGACTATGAAAATTTAGGTTTGACAACAAAGGAAGTAAATTCATAATGTTGTTTTACTGTATGTAAAATGTTGCTTTTGGAATCAAATAAATGCAGCCTTGGTGACCAAAAGAGTTGGGGTTTAAACACATTAAAAAGCAACCTTTTATAAATCAACAGCATACGCACAGGTTAAATGTTATATTACTTAAAATATTTGTGGTCTTTTTTTATGTAGCCAAAAGGTTAAAACACACTACGCAAGAATTAATAAGCCCCAGACCCTTTAGGGGTAAAAAAAAAAGACAAACTGGACCATTTGCCAGTTACTTCTCTAATGAAGTGGTTTTCCTTGCCAATATTTGGCACACTAAAAAGTAGGGCATTTGTTTGCAAATGAGATAGAGTCTCAGATCTAAATGAAGCTTCTGTGAATCACTCAGCTAACTGTCAGGCCCAAATGATTACACTGACTTGCCAAGTGGCAGTACGCCAAGGTTTTATGGACATAGTCAGCACCTTTCCAATTTAAATGTCTTTAAATCACATCCAGGTCATGAGGCAATCTAAAATGCCAAAGTCCAAAATTCTCCAGTGCTCAAGCATTTGTATGCTAATTAAGAGCAAATGGTCCTGCAAGTGATTCATTTAGAAAATTGTCTGTCCGTTTCAGCCACCAAAGTGTTCATACATTTTCAGTTTTAGGACATTTTGACAGCCAGACAATATCAGGGTGGCACACATTGGCTTTACACTGTAAAAATAAATAAATGATTGATATAAATATATATATATATATATATATATATATGTGTGTGTGTGTGTGTGTGTGTACACATTTCATATTTAACTCAATGTGTTATTTGCCATTTCTTTGCTTGTAGAATTTAATGGCAATTTCTAAGTGAAAACTGTGAAAGAAAATGATAGGTTTTGAAAATTATATACTGTACACTTACTTTGTTATAGTGTGATTATATAATCAAGTACTGAGTAATATTAATTAACAAAACATACATACTCGTATACTACATGTACTATATAGTTGTAGTCATTTTAGTACATCAAGATTTATTTATTTATTCGCTTTTTTTATATGTAATTTTATTGTTTGTTTTTTTCTTTATTCAGGATTTTAAGGATTTTTTTTTAGTAAACTGCGGAAGAAAAATAACAATGAATATAGAAATGTTCTTATAAAACACCTAACACACTGACGTGGAAACATCTAACACACCGTTGTGTATTTTGCAGTATGGTATAAAGAAGAAGGAAGAGAAGGAGGCAGAAGCCCAGGCAGCCATGGAGCAGGCATCAGAAGGCAGTCTGACCCGTCCCAAGAAAGCTATCCCTGCTGGCTGCGGCAATGAAGAAGAGGAGGAGGAAAGCATCGTGGACACCGTCATGAAGTTCCTCCCAGGCCCACTTCAAGATATGTTCAATAAAAAGTAACAGTGTTCCACAACAAGTTGTGATAAAAACGGGAATCATTAATGTCATGAAATCCACCTCCTCTCCCCCCTTCCCCTCTCTCACATATGTTCTAAGATCTCTGGACTCAAAATTTGTGCCATAGCATCTGTCTTTAACTGCGAAACGTGACTTTTTCTGATTAAAACAGTGAGGAAAATACAATGTGTGCACTAGACATGTTACATTGCATACATCAGACTAATTTAATTCCTTTTGAGTCCGTACCTTAGAGCAAGAATATTCCCCATGCCTCATTAATTTTGTTTGTAAATAGCAAAAGAAAAAAAAATGTATATGACTACAGATATACGTATCTATATTGATATATATTTATATATATATTGATTTATATATATATATATTGATATATATATATATATATATCGATATACCTATATAGATATATAGATATAGATATATATAAAACTAACAATGACTATGAGTAAAAGCCATAAATTTATCTTGAAGAGATTTCTTCAATCATATCATATTTTTGATTGTTGCTCTGTTATAGCTATTACTGATGAATCCATGTGGTGTACTTATAGATATATACTGTATACAGTTTCATGTTTCATCCAAACTAGTATACAGTTCCTGCTGCCATCATGATTCGTCACATCACTTCTGATTAATATGACTGAAAACTGTAATATGGAAGAGAACGATATCACACACAATCTGGTTGTTTTCCCCAAAGCATGCTAACATTTAGTTTTGTTGCTTATCAGTACACTACCCCATTACATTGTAGCTGAAACACACTGAAATTTAAGGCAATAACTCTGGTTTTGGATTTTGTTGTCCGACAGACACCGGTGTTAAATAGCTTGTTGTTCACATCTCTAGTTTAGGTAACTAAACTATAAAGTAAGTCCCTCATTACATTGTCACACACATTCCCATCACACTCTAGTAAACTTGATTTGATCGATTCAAATGGAATCACGTGATAGCAAGCCGCCGCGAGTGAAGCTTAGCGCTCATCTTGAATTGACTTATATGTGCTTTTAACAGTACTTAAGAATGCGAGGGGTGACATCGATCACATACAACTACAATTGGATCAATAGGGCTATATAAATATAAATATATAATCTCTTCATCTACACTGCTGTACAGTAGAATCTAGTTCATAGTGTCTACATTTATTTACGTTAGCTCTCACAACGTGGTTGTGAGCACACATTACGTAAACAGACAGTGACAATGGTGCAATATTTGTTTCTGAATGAAGATGTCCTGTGTCCGTTGGTTGTATATGGGACTCTGATCCCAGATCAGCAATAACAGACAATCTTCATAGTTATGTATTCAAGCTTATTTGCTAGAGAATGTTTGTGTGCAAATGCCGCATCGTCTTCCTAGTGTCAGTCAAACAAGCTTAGTAAAAGAAGGAAGTCGCGAGGTCTCTAAACAAAGCATGGCTCTTATTTTCTGAGCTACGATAGGATCTGACTTGTGCTTTTATGCTTGCTTGTTGCTAGTTTACTGTATGACGTTATTTCTCATTGCCGGAACTGCATTGAAAAGAAGGAAAACAGCGGTACTACATTCCTCAATAATGAGAAAATCAGATTTGATGCGAAGTCAGATTGTATTATCCATCCTCTCTTATTTTTACTGTAAAAAAAAACAACAAAACAAGCTACAGTATGCCGTGGTTTGATAGAGTATGCTTGTATTCTCATTAGATTATGTCCGCAATTATTGTAAATAACGACACGTTCAGGTAAACCTGTTAGCCGCAGATCATTGTGTATGTCTAAACACAGGCAAATTTTCAGATTTCAGAAAATACTAGGAATCAGGCTGCCATTCTGTTGTTTTGAACATTCCGAATATTCCAGACATTCCATAAGATCCACACTGGCTTGTGTGCATATAAATAAATAAAGGAAGAAATGCTATTCTGTGTCTCTAGAAATCATATAAGCCGTGGCTTTTAAGGTAAAACTCGGTTTAGTTAATAAAATAGTGTTGATTTATAGCACACGGTCAAAGTGATGTCATTGTGTTCTGTCCTGCCATGTAACACAAGAACATGGAGTTGATTAAAAATACATATATATAATATATTAATGTTTATGATATGAATGTGCTTGCTGATTAGAACAGCGTCCTTCCACGGCTAAACAAACTAGCCAGTTGCTAAGATGCTATTTTTCATATTAGTGGTCAATCATCCTGAATGTTGTCTGATTTTACTGCCACTTGTGTTTAAGGCCTTTACTCACCAGAAGTGACGATGTCAGCTGTAACACTTTCGGAGAGATGAGATTATTGTTAAAAAGATACAATCATTAGCGAAATACCTTCCACGCAAATGACTTAAAGTTCCCGCTGCCCAGTGTACTTTACAATCAACAGAGGCCATTTCTGAGCACACATTCTGCAGTTTTTGGTGATTTTTCTACATGACTATCAACTGCCCTTGATTCTGCCGCACTCATACAGTAGTGCTATCTGTGTGCCGTGATGAGTTTCCATCCACTGCACTGATAAATAAATACTGCCCGAAACCCATCCTATCATCACCTGTTTTATTAAACCAAAGAGTGTTCCTGTTTGTGAGACTGTCTACCATTATTTCTTATTTTTAAAATTTTTCTTTTACATTATTGTGTAAGGTAGTGTGATGCTGTATGCGATTACTGTACCATCTCAGCTCTCTGGGCTTTGGGTTTTGTGATTGTTCATAACAGATTCGTTAAACGAACAAAGAAATGATCACACAATGAAATTTAAAATCTAAAAACAACGTTCAACTATTCCCTCAACATATTTTGTATTCAGTACTGTGCAAGAGTAAAGGAAAAATATTCCATAGTCATTATCATGTTCTTTAAATGTAAATCATACATTCACTCAAAGTCATTCCGTGTCTCTCAGATGCTAATGAAGATACTGCCTAACACAGTAACGTTATGAAATATTCCATTGTTGTTATGTGAATGTATGTGTCTGCTGTTCTACTGCATCGTCCTGCGCGGTTTCCTCTGTTAAAAACTATAAATTATCTCGGTGTGATTTTCCGTCTGTAATCTGTTCCTGTCTCTTGGTGGTTGTATTTTGAAAGAATTATGTTTCTTATTTGGTGCATTTTTTAAGTCATTGTAGATTCTTCTCCCTCTCTCTTTGTTGATGAATTGTATGCATGCATATGATGTGCACTGTAGGTGAGGTTGTAAATGATATTTCTGTGTGTCCTCTGTGTTTTCTGAGCGCTCCACCTGTATGCCTCACTGCATGCCCGTTATAGACAGATTTTAGACTAACATTCCTGCCAAATGGAATCACCAACACACGAATAATAAAGTGATTTCATATAATTGTTTTATGGTCTCTTGTCCCTGTTTCTGGTGGACTGCTTATTGAGGTTGGAGGAAAACAGAAACAGAAATGTTAATATGTTCAGGACAGAAAGATATCTTACAAAGTATTTTAAGTCTTTTATCTTATTTTCCAGTTAAAATATCTACTAATCTTTATTAAAAGGTTTAGTTCACACCTTCATACCTGTTTTAGTATAAACAATGTTAAAACCTCTACCAGTGCACAATCTGTGAAAACAAGTTTTAAGTTTCTCGAACGAATGTAACTTAGTCTATCTTTAGGGTTTGGTCAAACTTTATTTTAATAGTCCACTTTAGACATTCTACAGTACTTACTATAAATAACCATAACTACATGTCAACTAATTCTCATTAGTTTGCAACCACATGTCTACTAACTCTCTTAGGGTAGGTTTAGGGTTAGAGGAATAATTGACATATGCATACATATAAGTTTCTGATAGTCCCTGATAGACCCATCAAAATAAAGTTAAAATGACTGCTAGTTCAAATGTAGTTGCAAACTTACTGTTAGTAGATATATAAAGTGGACTATCGTGATACCAGGTTTTTTTTAGATGTTTTGCTAAAAATTACAATTAATTATTTTTTATATTATTAATTAAATTAATTAAATAATTAATGTTTTGGGTTTTTTTCTTTTTGATTGATATGATATTGATATGATTTTTTTTTTTTACTTAGCAAATTCTTAAAAAATGACTTTCAATAATTTTCCTTTCTTATTTTACAATCTTTTGTACTGTTCTTACACATTTTCTGACAAATCTGAAATCTGTTTAGAAAACCATGAGAGGACTTTAAACAGAATAATCTGTTTCATGTGTGATTATTGGAACCTCTTTTCTTGGATTAAACTAAAAAATATCCTAGTATAAATCAATCAACCAATCAATCAATAACATTAGGGGTGCTGATAGAATTATTTAATATAATTCATTCTAGTTCATACTACTCAGTTATCATATGGCTATTTACTTACTGGAATGATTCTGAAATTGTTTTGTTTTTAAACAATCAGTGGCATGAATACTGTCTATTTTTTTCTATGCACACCAATAAAAGTTTAAAAAGTTTAAAAATACAGGGATAGAAAAAACCTTGAACAGCACTTAGAAACATCATCACTGGCACTCAAATCACTTTGGGTGTTCTGATGAAGAGCCAGCTGACTCAAAATGTAACCATTGAGGGAATGTCTTAATAAATTAGGGAAATATGTTTTGGAGATGTAGTGTGCTGGTTTTGCCTTGATTTACTTTATGTCCTTACCAAAGGTTAAACATTAAAGATGATGACTTCCATCAGAACAAGATGTCACAATTGTTATTTTAATTGCAGTGTGCAAATATTAACCATAACTCACTTTTTGAACTCTAGTGTGCATTGGTGTTGTGACCAGATACTGTAACAAAAATGACAGAAAGACGAAAGTGAATGGATGCAAAACATTACAATAACATAACCATAGTTACTAGAACCCCATGCCTAAAACACACGCACACACACACACACACACACAAGTGTGGAGAGAAGAGAATCAGTCCTTAAATTGTAAGCTTTGATACTTTGTTTCCATTCATATAAGAATATAAGGAACAAAATACCTTTGTCAGAACCCTTACTGAATTTTACATGGATGAAAACGAGGCTGTCAAATTTGAGCACATTTTAAAAAGTTTTTTCCTTAAATTGAAAGAGAATTGAACGTTTTTGACATTCATTGAAAAGGAGCTTTGACAAAGGTCTATTAAGCTTTTTTAAAAGATGCAATCAAAAGGTTCTGCCTAAGGAAAAGTGACATAATTTCTAGTAGTGTGCCATCAATGGCAAGTTTAGAAAACCTCTCACACATAAACATTAAGATAGCAACCCATTCAAGAGCTTAGTAATTTATCTAAATAAAAGAGTTCAGAATGACAGTTCTGGAGGAGAGAGAAGATATAAACAGGTGTTTACTACACCCCTTCAACATCTGCCATCTCTCTCGACACAACTCTAGTATTTCAAGTAGCCTGTAGTTCCATAATGAGGTCCAAGCTGGAATGCAGAATCAGTCTCAAAACCTCTCTTTATAGTTCAAACCATTTTACATTAAATAGAATGTATAATTTTAAGATTTAATATGAAACACCCGAATGTTAGATACATGTGAAAGAACTAGCTTTTTTGTTTTCGGTTTCCCAAATTCCCACTGGCCTAAAGCTAATGAAATATACTGCTTTAGACACCTTGTGGCTCCTACAGTATGTTGCTTTTAACAATGCAAGTGGGAAATCAAGAAACTAGAGCTCTAATTGCGTAGCATAGCATATTCCTGCATATCCATTCACTACCATGCCTTTGCTTTTGCACCAATGCACGCATTCCACTTCCTGCTCCACAAAAACATGAGGCTGTTGGAGAAAAAAAATCAATTCCATTATCATTTACGCTCAAGGGTGGCCTTTTCATACTCAGCTGCTTTCTTCGTCTCAGAACAGCACTCAGCTCGTAGGAGAAGCCAGGCTTCAATTGGCATCCCGCGGCCATGAAAAGTCTATGTCAATTAAATGGTCTCCATTGGGTCCTACATAAGGCTAGTGCATAGACCTCCATCTCATCTTACACAAGAAACGTTTCTGAGGTAATCTCTTGAGGTGGATCTCTATGCAACTTGAATTGAGCTTCGCAAAAACAATAGCAGCAGTATGGGTTGAAGACTGTTAAATACACTATTCAAACAAAAGAAAGAAAGTAAGAAAGAAAGAAAGAAAGAAAGAAAGAACATATTATTTAAGGAAGGATGCATTCAATTGGTCAAAAGATTTTCATTTTAAATAAAGGCTGTTCTTTCCATTCATCAAAGAATCCAGAAAAAAAAACAAAAAAAAAAAACATCACAGTTTCCACATACGGAGGCCAGCAAGTGTGTGCTGTGCAGGTAAACCTGGTTAGAACGCCCGCCTCCCATGCCGGAAACCTGGGTTCAAGGCAGGCACGTGCAGAGGGGGGGGGCGGAGGGTGCTTGAGCACCCACCCCTTTCCTCCTGGATGCCTCAAGTGCCCTTTTCTTGTATTTATTAACTATTAATCTCAATTTTGCTAAATAAACGGATCTGGCTCGCATCAGTCACATGACTGCCATTAACCAATGCTCGCCCGTGAGGGCAGACTTCTGCACCCGGTGCATCATGGGTATTTCTTTAGCGTTTACTTATTTTTGTGTCATTTAAGCAAGACAGTTGCGTTTTTGTATTAGTGATATTATGTGTGTTTATGTTCAAGTTAGATTTGGGCATTTTTCATCTGCAGCACTTTTTTATATAAAAGTGTAACCGTTACCGTCATGGAGAGAGGTGTGTAAGGGGAGCGTTGCATATTAAGTTTGTCATGACTACGAGTCATTGTTATTTAGCCTACTATCTGCCCGCTATTTTAACTATGAGCACTCGCCCCGTTAAACGTCTCTGCACGGCCCTGGTTCAAGGCCCGCTCAGGACAAGACGCGGTGGTAGCAGACCCAGCGGGGTTACATTGGTGCCGTGACCCGAATTGGAGTGAGGTTTAGGGGTGAGTGTAATGGAGGCCAGCAAGTGTGCTAGAGGTCAAGGCTTTTAGCCTCCTGGTTAGAGCGCCCGCCTCTCATGCCGGAGACTTGGGTTCAAGGCCCGCTAAGGACGAGTCGTGGCGGTAGCGGACCCAGGGGGCATTACACACAAAAGAATTCAAAAACATGCTGATTCAATGAGCTGGTTGCTGCAGTTTACAGCTCACTGGAATATAAATCTCCAGACATTTGTCACATGGACTATTTGAGGCACATACTGTAGACTGACTATTTGATGATATTTTTAGTATATCTTTTGTATCCCCTTTGAAACTTAAACACTCACATTGCACTGAAAATATCAATCAACATTTCTTGTTCTGTGCTCCACAAAAGAAAGTATACGTCACACAGGTTTATAACTGCAGGAGGGTTAATATGATAACAGACTTGTTTTGTAAAACCAAGATCAACTGCATCATAATGTTATTAAAAGGAATAGTTCACTTTATTTATATCAGTTCACATTATTTCACTCTCATGTCATTCCAAAATTGTGCTTTTCATTACTCTGTGATGAACAAAATAAGATATTTTAAAGGGAGTTTGGAACTACATAGCACTGGATACCGATGTCTTGTATTATAAAGCCTACATGAAGGTAAAGGTTTGTTTTTGAGTAAACTAACCTTTAAAGATGACACAAATTTAAAGAAATGGCTATCGGGAGGCCCCTGGGGCCTTAGACTGCCAGGGGCCTCTAATGCCTCAGGCAGTATTCAACCCCAGTTAACCTTTCATAGCAAGTTGACCACTAGGGCTTCCTGTTAGATCAGACATTTTCAGTATTCGTGATTTGTGTTTAGAATTAAATGCTCCTGTCATGCCAAACAAATGCAAGTCTAAAAAATCAGGCCTTTCCCATCACTTTGCATTTGCATTTCTGAAGCCCTAAATTGCTTTCTGAAGCCCACACGTTGCTTTCAAAAGTCCATCAGCTCCATTATTTAAAAACAATGACTTTTTTTTCTTACAGTATGTATTTAATTTTAAAAATCAATACCGAAATGTATTTGCCCAAACCATGATGCATTTGCCTTTTGATATAGCTATATTCATTAATTATGCACTATTAGACCAGAAACACACCCAAAAAACAGCACAATAACTGTATGTTTTTCAGACAAATATGGCTCCATGAATCACAATTTATGCAAACTTTTGCATTAGCGATACATTATCTTGACTAAATGCACAGTAAATTGTAGTTCATGCAAATAATGACGAATGACTACCAAGAATTCTGCTGATCTAATATGTGATGCAAATGAATATATCACTCCAAGGAATATAAGTATTCAATCACCTATCCAGCCTATTTCCCATAAATCTGCATGTCTGTCAGTCAGGAGATATCTATTTGCATTCAATAGATTCTGAGATTAGATGTGTAAATGAGGCTGAAGAGGAAAGATTGGGAGGGGAGTTGTATCATCAAATCTTCATCAAAGCAGCATCACATTGAGAGACAGAGATTTTGGCCCTGGAATTGAGATTCGTCCTCTGAAATATGAAAGATTTTTTTTTTCATACACCATGATTGACAGCTCCATTGCCACGCAAATGGAAATAAGAGGCTGTGCTCTGGGATGGAAGAGCTATAAAGGCATCTCTTCTGGGAACTGCAGCTTTTAGGGACAGGTGAGGAGATGGCCCACACACTCACACACATAAGCCCCGCCTCTAATGGCAGGCACTGACACATATCAGTAGAATTATGGGCCATTTAATTTCAAAGGTTACCCCAGGAGGACTTCTCCATTTCAGCATGTTATAAAGAGCGAGATTGAAGGCTATGGAGATTAGAAAAGCACCGCTGGAGAGACCCTGTGACCTCAATTAGTGAGTCTGTGTCCTTAGCCATTTTACCGATACTGAGAAGCAGGGACAAAACACTCTCAGTTGGAAGCCAAATGTCGGAAGATTCCAAATCGATGCGAAAAAAACAGTGAAAAAGTCATCAAGACATGTATAAGCAGTAAACAGCATGAGATAAAGTCGGTTACCTCAGCTAAACTGACAATGCACCGCACAGTTTATGGGCTATAAAGAAATAATAGCTCTGTTCCAATGACTGGTGATCTGACAACATAGACAGCATTTCAAGGAATTGTGGGAATGCCACTGACATAAAGTTTGTTCCAATAGGTCAGCACTGCATGGATTCTACATGAAGAAGGCAATCCCACAGTGACGTGCTAAAGGCCCTTCAAATCTTTGTTAAGAAATTCTGACAAAAATTGGGATAGAAAACTTATGAAATGCATAAAAAAGTATGCATTCAAGAAATAAATGATGTGTAACTCCTGTGATATTATCTTAAATTCTCAAAAATTTAAAGTTCTGGCATTGGTTAATGCTAACACACAAATATTTAAATATATATATATATATTTTTTTGTATTTTGACAGTTTTATTTTACAATTATATTGATGTATAGGACTGCATGTCTTGACCTTAAATTGTGTTCGGTAGACAGATGTTTTGGGGCATACTGCATATTGCATTTTGATCTGCAATTTAAGTTACATTTCACCATGGGGGGTCAGGTTTCACAACATCTACAGTATATGCAGTAACAATTACTTATCAACATGCAGTAACAAATGCATGTTGCTTTTGCAGTCATAAAAATCAGACACCCTCTCCGTGAAATCTGATCACAAGTGGTCACAGGAGATGCATCAGATTGGTCTCGACTTGTGTGATCGGATCACCTGAGATGGATGTTAATGCCTGGTGTAAGCAGGGCTATATGACCATGTTTTCGTCACACAGCAGATTTTGGAGTACATAAACAGGCCTTATATTCCCAATCTGTGCACTTGAGTGCCTTGGTTTACCTAATGCCTTGTTTTCTGGTGTGTTTGCAGCCTCAAAATAACATTAAGATACAGAAGGAGCTAAGCTGTGCTTCATGCAGTTTAAAGTATTCAGGCAGCAGATAGTGCAGCCCCAGTGTGCACTGAAAACATATTTACACAAGCTCCGCTGCCATTGAATATGGCGGTGCTAAATATCACAGCCCATTTTCCCCAAGCAAATCCTCTCTCTTACTTCATGCACTGCATTTCTTTGGATTAAGCTCTGCTGGGCTGCAAAATTGAACTGCCAGCCACCTATAGAAATTTGATAACTGAGCCTAACGCACTGAACCCAAATGTCTCTCTCTTTGCACGTCCTCAAGAGAAGAGCGGCGTTAAGTAAATCAGCTTTTCATGCTTATTAAAGCAGGGCATACATGAAGAATAAGACAAATTCAAGAGTTGGTGGAGCATCACCACCATCCCAGAGGGGCCCTTTGATATCTTATTATCTTGCTGATTGATGAAACATCTGGGCCACTTAAGTTCAACTCTCTATGGCCAAGGTAGCCTCCCACGTGTAGTCCACCAGGCGCCTATCAGAATACCAATTACTTATTGTGGAAGAACTAATTGGTTCAGATTGAAGTTAAGATGTTCAGTCCGCTCAATATGAGGAGTCTTGACTAGATTTATGCAAAGGAGACAAGGTAAATTAATGCATGCCTTTGAAATGGTAATTCCCTGGTGTTTCAGAAGTTGTTGGTTAGGCTGATGACTCTACAATGGCGAAGATTAATCTTAAAAAGGAACTGTGAGCCAAGACTTTATCAGTGAGGCTTGTTTACAACAGAACTATAACACAATACTATCAGTGCTGGGGAAACATTGCTTATTTGGTGAGATAAGTTACCCTTAATTTAAAGAAGTTATAAAAAACAGCTTTTGAGGAAAGTGGTTAACTTAAAAACTCTGAAAATGATAATTTTGTTGGTGTTTTATGGCCACTATTCATTTAAACTGGAAATTATAGGGAATTGTACTTATACTCCTTTACTAAATTAACCACTATTTTATTATTCTAAAAGTGTATATACCATGTATTAATTCCATTTGTATAACCACAGTTTTTACTACAAATGCAAGGGTTAAACTATGATTAGTGTAGCAAAGCCATTGTTAATTTGTGGCTACAATGGCTCAGCTACCATAACCATGTGTTTTTATTATTAGTAGTAGCATTATTATCTGCAGTAAAGCCATACTTAATTTCATAACGTACAATTTGAGCAAAAATGTAGATAATGTAGAAAATTTCAATGCTACACTCTTTAAAAAAAGTGCTTCACAATGCCATAGAATAACCTTTTAGTCTAAATGGTTCCAAAAAGAACCTTTAACATCTGAAGAACCTTTCTGTTTCAGAAAAGGTTCTTTATGGCAAAAGAAGGTTTGAACCTTTGACTGAATGGATCTTTGTAGATCCAAAAATGGCTCTTCTATGCCATCGAAACATTTGAAGCACCTTTATTTGTAAGATTGTACAGTATGTATGAAATAAAAGAGATACTATTTTAGAATGTTTTCTCATACCTTTATTTAAACCTGCATGCACAATGCACTGTCACTACCCTGCAAACTGCCATCACATTCTTAAACAATAACATGCTAATGCTTACGTCTTCATGGTGCATAAACAATGTTTGTACAACTTTATCTACATGGCATGGCAGCAATAATGAGATGTCAAGAAGTACATATATGTAGAGTCAACACTCACACTAATGCTATTTTTATTAATTATCTTGATTAGAGTAAATGCACTGGCAGGCTGTGAGGACACAAGAAATAGATGCACTACAGATCACATAATGCAGAGCCCACCAGAAGACAAGGACAAGAGAGGACAACGGTTATTAGCAAGACGTGTGTGCTGCAGCGATATTAACCATTTCATAAAACCCCAAGAAACATCAAAGGACACTGTATTAATCCCGGGAGTGTTTTTATTTAAACCAGTGGTAAAGCTAGCTTGAAAGGAGCTATTTTCATATAGAATGCCAACAGAAAAACTGCTTCGAACTCATTTCATTCAGAATTTAAAAGAAAGTGTCTTGGGAGCCCCTTTGTTAATCTAAACTATAGTGCCGTTAAAGAATGCACACTTTGTTATAACCGTTATGTCTGTTACAATCTAAAACATGTTCACAAGGTCTCTACTAAAAATTGAATACACTTAAAAGGGTGAAGCGTGAAATTTTTTGTCAAACAGGTTTCTCCTCACATAGTCCTGACATAGACATATGCCATTGGATGAGCTAATCTTGCTACTGTATATTGGGCTGATGTTACTTTAGGATTTATTTATTACCATTTATTTGTTTAATTATTTGGGGGGGGGGCTCTCTGTACATGAAACTGAAACAGAAGAAAGTATTTCAACGACACAGACATTAACCATATCAATGCTTAACCTAATAAAGGTCAATAAGAAAAGGAAATAGATTCCACTCAGTTTCAGATCCATGCAACATAAAATATTTCCATTAAAACCAATAATTTCCTACAGTAATGTAATTGCTAGTCCGCTGTTGCCATGGCTCTTGACCAGTAATAGAGGTTAGTGGAGCCACACCGGCAGCTCACAGCTTTTGGCATTAGTTAGGCATCATAAATCACTTGGCCCTCGCTGTTCATGCAGACCCTTTTGCAAGGACAGATTACAGTTCTCAGAGACCCCACGGCATCAGCCTCTTTACAGATCACAATGCTCTACTTAGGAGATATGGTGATAAAAAAAATTGGAAATCGTATCATAGATACAGCAAGTAGCATCAATCTATCTATCTACTGTATCTATCTATCTTGCACACTCTGTACCTTCTTAATGAATTGTAATTTCGTTTCAACAGAGCAAAAGACAATCAAACGTTTCAGCAACAAGCCTGAAAAATGATTCAAAAAGAATTAAAAAAAAACACCAGGAGTGCATTCATCCATCCATCAATCTATCTTTCTCCCATATCCATCCACCCATCGTTTATTTAATTAATCACTGCAAAGACATACTACCCTTTAATAACAACAACAATCAGAACAAGAAGCAAAACATCAATAGGATTTAAGACATAAATTCAATATTAACAAAACATGCATATCATTCACTCTCACACAAATCAATGGTACGTAAGACAAAGCGTGTCATTTTTAAAGTCTAAAATCACTGACGAACGCTCTCTCTGGTTTTACGTTACACAATTTTAGATGCACAAGACCCATGTGAATAATGGCTTTCCGTGCCTTGTGTTATTTTAGGATCCAGAGAGCACGTCTCATGTCACATGCAAAGGAAAGGTATATCACGACTCATTGAAAACTAGCAGATGCGATAAGCACCTTGGCGCTCGTTTCGCTTTGCCAAGCACCACGGTTTGTGTTCACTTTGAACCCGTGCACAAAAAAATACACATCAAACTTCAATAGCAGCAGTCCAGGCTTGTTTTTCATTTATTTAGTTAGTTATTTTTCTAACGTCTCCTGGCAATGCAGTGAGCAAATAGCATTTTGTACGAAAAGAGCTGCAGACAAAGGGAACCCTGTTGGTGTTTGCCTCTTTATCTCCGTCGTTTAATTGGATTTCTTTGAAAGTTCAGATGAACCTCACGGGGCTCTCTTCTCGTTTTGCACTTTCACTCTCGTTTTCTACCTGCCTCTCACTGAAGCTGATTAAATCACGAAGCTTTGCTTTAGGGGCCAATTCATGTGTCTCATGTCAGAAATGCTTTGATTGATTGTTATTTCCACAAACACAGAACTAGAGCCATTAATGAGATCCAATAATGTACATAATGCTTTTTACTTCATTGCAATACATTTCCATCTTGTTTGAAACATCAGTAAATATTATCTGAGAAAGAATGTGTTGTAAGGCTCAGTTGAATATAATATTTTCACATGGCTTAAGGCAAAAAGAATAATATAGTGTAAACTACATGGAAATATAAACTAATTCAAACTGGTTAAACTAAGGCCAAAGCATATTATGTTATCCTCATATGCACCTCTAAAAGTGACACAATCCAATACGTTTGTAAGACAAAGTTCTCATGGCTTTTAAATATTCAACATCTGTAATTATCTTGATCATAATTAAGTGTTGCGCTCTCATTTTTAATTTAATCCTGTTGGGAATGAGATTCATCATCCTTTTTTTGTCTTTTTTTTCTCCGTCTCTCTCTCTCTCTTTGTAACAACTGCATAACTCTCCGAAGCTATTAATCTTTGTTGATTAGACATGAGTGTCTCTCAGAGCCATCTGTACAAAACAAGCAAGCTCCTGAGAAAAGTTATCTCAACGATCAAAGTCAGTGGTGAAATTGAGATATGGGAGGTAGAGTCTAATAAACTGCAAGAAAATGCTATATAACCTAAAAAACACACACATTTATTATAATCATTATCTATCTGCATGCACATATCAGAAGTACTCTATATGGTACTTTGTGTTTACAGTAAAAGAGCAAAGCAAATAAAAATAAATAATTAATTAAAGACATACTTAAAAGAAAAAGCAAATCAGGAGTCTTTAACAGGGGGTCTCCAGCAGTACCGCAGGGGTCTGCCAATTATGGTTTAAACTCATTTTTGTGAACCAATGAAACATGACATTAATACTAAATTAACTTCAACCAAAGCTTAAATTAGGAAGCTAAACCTCAGCTAAAAGTTTTCTTATTAATTAAAAAATGTATTAAATAAAATGTAAGTCACATACGTATGACTGTACATCAAAAACAATTATTATGATTGCTTTTTAAAGATTTTTTTTTAAGGTAGGTGTTTGGAAATAATTTATTTTAGTTACATTTAAATAAACATATTTAGGGGAAAGTCAGTCAGCTAAATCTGTTCATTTAAATGTAGCTAAAATAAATTAATTGCAACCACTTTTTGTTCAAAGTCTGGGGGTCAGTATGACTTTTATTCCGCAAGAATAGATTTATTTGATCCAAAAGTAACATTAAAGGCACTTACATAAAAAAGTTGCAAAAATATTTTAAATAAATTATGCTATTTTAGACTTTTTATTCATTTAAAAAAAAAAAAAAAAAATCACAAGAATGAACAACTCCATAACATAAAATGATGATTTCTGAACGATCCTATGACACTGAATACACAGGTAATAAATTACAATTTTGAAAAAATATTTATTTATTTTAAACTGTAATAAAAATACTGCTGTTTTCACTGCGTTTTTTTCATGAAAAAATAATGCCAAATAAAAACGCAAATAAATTTCCAGCACATATTGTTTACGTCTAAATCTAACTCGTCAACCTATGATTTTGTACACCACTGAAATGAGTTCAACCCATTTGTCACCTCAAGCCCTCCATCGACAAATCTGAGCTCCCTTACCCCTGCCACCAATATCTTCACCTCCACTGAAGGACATGATGTCATTGCCTCCCGCTATATAAAAACCTGCCAGATGTCCAAGATGACTTATACCTCTAAGAGTGTCAATCAGTCAGGTACTGTATATTTACATTGCATCGACATGCGACATAAAGTCTCGTTCAAATGTCAACTTATTTTAGCCAGTTCACATGGTAGCTTATTCTGGCTAAGAATTACCCATTTTAAAGAGGAAGAAATCATCTGACTGACATTTAAGATGGTCACGTTTGTGGCCTGTTTCCATTGTTCCACTATTTTTGGAATCAATGCTCAAAAATTTGAATAAGAAACAGAAACAAGAAATTGATTTCATTTAGCAGTATAATATTAGACAGAAAAATGTTAAAAAAACTGAAAATAATGTTTGTGAATGGTTGTAGCCTACATAAAAACACTGAAAAATAAAAAATGTGATATTGTAGCATATGTGAAAAAAAAAAAAAATTGATTTGGTACAAGGTTTCACACAAAACTCTGAATGCACAGCTTTATCTGAATCATCTTGAATAGCAACCTCAAATCTAGTTTAACTGGCACATTGCATACACCGTACAAAAAGCAACTACTATATCCAGCATCAATTGCCTCAAGGTTTGGGATCTGGAATTTCTCAATGTCAAGGTGATGACATTTCAATTAACTATTGTTATACTACTGCTATTTTAGAAAGAACGGGAGTGTAGAGATTACGGCAGACATGAAGGTCACTCAAGAGGCAAAGATTTGTTTTAAAAGCATTTCCTCACATACAGCAGCATTCACACGGGGTGATTGCACCATTGCAATTGTGACAGCTCTCCTGCTGCCCTGCCTTTAGAAGCCTCTTTGGTGGCCCATCAGAGTTAGAACATGGCAAGATTGGCTCTCCAGGGGACACAGGAAATCCTCAAACATTAACGTGAAACAAGCTTATGATGGCCTCTTGGTAACCTGCTTTCTGAGAATCACTTTAAGAGGCAGCTAAGCAAAGTGAGAAAACCAAGGTCTATCTCTTTTTGCCAGAAAACACATATCTCTCTCACACCCTTTTTCTTCCAATTATGTGCATGGCCTTCTTACATAAGCAACTAACAGGAACAATTTGATGAAATGCAATTTTATTCAGCTATTTAAAGCATGAAAAAAATGTTATACTCTATAGAATTGTAAACATCAGGCCTTGCATGAGGAGGTGAAAATCAATAGTAGTTTGCAATGCATACACTGAACACTGTAAAATATTTACAAAGAAGCATCTAATTATTTTTCAAACAATTTTCAAGCAAAAATGTTTTGTTTTTTTAAAAGGGGAGCTTCTCACATCATCACACATCTTAATGTTGTTCAACAGGGGATTTTCTAACTATATCTTCTGCTGCTGGAACGCAGACCTACTACATTAATGTGTTGCTGTATCTCATTAATGTTGGAGCATCACGCTCTGGTGGGCTCCCATAATTCATTCTGTTCTCCATGCTGGAAAACGACAGCTGCCAAGCTCTTGCAATTCACAGGGTGGAGGAAATCCCCGCGCACTGCACTTTCAGTCAAAAAGAAGATCAATGGAGAGAGGAAAAATAGTGGAAGAGGGAGGATGGGGGGCAGGGGACACATAACCTAGCACTTTTTCGTGAGCTCTGGAGCAAGAAGATGGAACTCAGACTGGACTGGAATATTGGTGCATTACGTTAAATTAATTTGTCAAAACACTTATTTAAATGCTCTTAATTAAAGCAATTAATGCAGATACTAAATCATTAACACTGTAAGCCACTGTAAACACACTGTTGTTTGATAGTACTTTATTGAGATTAGGTGGCTCATTATTCTTAAACAAGACCAGAACCAGAAACATACATACATATAGCAATGTCCTAATAAAGCCAAGATATGCTGTTCAGGATGCTTTTTTTAAAGTATGAAATGTATATGAAGCATGCACAGAATTCCAGTGTCAACAGTAGGAATAAAAGCATTCTTGAGCAACTAAAGAAACTTGCCATTGAATTAATCTCTTGAAAATGAATCCTATGTTTCGTATAAAAGTCATTGGTGTGTATCAGATTGGTTGTTTTTCTATTTCAGTCGAGTGCTCTTATCTAGATAGCACGAAACACTCCCTCACATTTGTTGCTGTTAACTCCACATGAGATACATGCATTAAAAAATAGTCAATAAAATATGTACTGTACAGCATCAACTTTTAAAGCCAAAAAAAAAAAAGATCTAGCAGTCTTAGCTGTTTATGAATCGCTCAAATGCATCAATAATTTTTCTGTAGATCTTAAAAATAGATGCGGCAGACCACAGCTTTTGTTTTTCAGATCTAATCTCTAAGAAGGAATGTCCATACTGTCATTGTGCAAGTAATCAAATTGGTTCCATTTGTCCATCCCTGTCCCCAAGGTTGAGAAACTCTGAACTAAGCAGATTGTGGACGGATACAGAAATATCGGATTTTTGCTGCCTGTCTGAACAAAGCCTAAGTGACAGATCGAAGGGGTCTAACTTAGTTTATTCTCGGCTCCCTGATTCCTGCTTCTCACACTCTCTCAACACCCTGCTGTGAGAAAACTAACTAAATTCTTTGCCACCAAGGTCAAAGTGATGACCTCGAACAGAAGCCTCCATTTTTCTGTTCCTCTTTCAACTCAGCCTGCTGCCAATGCTGATGTTTCAGCAGAATGCCATACATAGATCTGCTAAGTGGTTCAAAAAGAGAGGGCTTCTTTGAACCATCTATGAGCGCTTTATATTTCCCTTTATCAGAAACGTCACAGGTTTGACAAAAATATACATAAAAGCTCAAAGAGCTAGCACAACATGTTAAAAAGATTCAGAGGAATCAAATTAAGATAGTCAGACCACAAAATATGAGAGAACAGGAATGACTGTATGATTAAATATTTAATTGAATATTTTTATAAGTTCATTTGAATTTAATTTCCAACATTGTCACTTGACATAACGCCCGTAGGAACAGTTTACTCAAAAATGTCTGTGATTGTTATGTGAAACATAAAAAGAGATATTTTGAAAAATGTTTCATTAATTTTAACTATTAGGACGTCAATTGGGTCCAATATAACAAGTAAAGGACATCATTTTTATTTATGAATAAATTATCCTTTTAAGACACTGAACCACCAGAAAGACACAAATATGCTTGCTCTGATGCCCCAAAGAGCCTTTACACACTCGTAGCACTCAAGACAACGCTTGAAATGATTATTGGAAAATTAATTATTCATTTAGATCACAACGGATTAATTAAAAGAGTCAAAATTTATAATAGGACCTGCCTTTGGGTGGTGTATTATTTACTTCATTTGCATAATTCAAATGTCTCCTGATGGAGAACTACTCAAACCTGGTGGCGGGAGGTGAGAAACACGACTGAGAGAACTCAATGACGCCGTCAGATCTGCAAAAGTGCAGTTGGTGTCTCTCTTGGTGAGCTGAGCTGACATTTACGATGCAAGAAGCCTGAATATATCATGTGGATTTTTAAAAGTCACAAGAAAATTAAGGGCACACATACAAAATTCAAACTCAAAGACCACATATAAGGTGAACTGAATTAAGGACACACCTCAAAATGGCTACGTATATTGAGTAAAAGCTACAATGATTTGATGCTATTTAGTGATTTTATATATATTTTTATAGATTTTATACAGTGATTTTTCTAAGGTGTAGAACTCTATTGCAGTTTTTTTAAGGCAACAGTAATAAATAAATACAAATATTTTACATAATATATAGTACATAAATTGTGGCAGAAACCAAAAGCAATGATGAACCACAAATAAGGATAATAAACAATTAATAAATAAGTAATAAATAATTTATTTAATGAAATAATTTAAATTAATGTATGCATTTTTAATAGTGATCAAATATTTGGAACAATTTAAGATTTTTAAAAATGTTTTGATAGAAGTCTTGAAAGAAATATTACAATAGAAAGCAGTTCATTTAAATTTGAATAAAATTTTTACTGTATTTATAATCAAATGCAGTCTTGGTGAGCATAATTTGAAGCATAAAGGTGAGCTTATTTAAAGTGCCCCTATTATGCTTCTTCAAATATGATCGTTCATGCAGTGTGTCATGTAGCTAGTGAACATAAACTATCTGCAAAGTTGTGATGCTGACAGTGCACGATAAATAAAGTTATTGTCTATTAAAAATAAAGAATTGGCTCACAGTCGCCTAAACGAATCAGCAATGCAAATCTTTTTATGTTACGGATCCACGTCACCAAGTAACATATTTGCATAATGTCCGCCCACGTTCTACGTTGTGAACATCTTGCCCGCCCACAAACAGTATAATTTCCACGTAGATTACTTCATGTCAAGAACACGCTGTATCCTGTGAGAGTAAATTCGTTTTATATGCCCTTCTGAAAGATGAATCTACAAAGAATGAGTGGTTAACATTTTTTTTTTTTTTCAACAACACCTCAGCAGTACAGTCTCTTGTTGTGTTCGCCCCATTTTACTGATGACTGCTTTTCCAATCTTGGAGTACAACGCGATATTCTCCAAACGCCAAACCACGAGTCGTTTACGAATCATTTAGAAATGGTAGAGAATTAAATCTATTTTTGGAGAAAACCTAAGTGTTTTTTGACCTTGCATACATGTAAACCTGTTTTAAGAGACTCGCAAAACAATATTAGCCACCTTTAAAAAGGCATAATAGGGGCACTTTAACAATATTAAAGCTTAATTATTCTAATCTCAACACTATTGTCCATATTGTTTTTAGGCAATGTGCAAAGAGTTATTTTCTCCAAATAAATTATTAGACAGACAGACATTTCTGAAAATAGCTGATGTCTGAGTGAGCAACAGTAACCAGGGAGGTGGAGCACAACAATTGGATAAAAGGAAACACCGCTTCTGATTGTAATCTGACAGTGTTGTGAGAACAGAGCGCTGCAAGATAAAGCAAGGTCATTAGTACACTCGCCTGCAGCCTGTTAAATCAGCACTGAAAGATGCCACTATGAAAGCGCTGAACATCTCATCCATCATGCAGGCCAGCTTCAGTGGGGTGTTTCCATTAGAAGCAAGGGCAGACTGTACTGTTAGAGATTATTTTTTGTTTCAGCAGTCAGTCTCCCAGGAGTGTCTCTCTCCTCCTTCTGCCACTCAGGTGTGAGTCTGATGAGCGGCATTACCAGCGAGGCGTGGAGGGCAGTGGATCATGAAGGACAGGAAGGCATTACTTTCACTTCTTTCTCTCCATCGCAAATCATTGTGAGCCCTTCACTTCCTCCATTTTTTCAGGTGTGTCTGGAAAATAAAGGCTTGAAGGGGGGAAAGTGGGAAACTCCTGCTTGATATCTTCTAGTCATTTAGTGTTGGTTTATGTGATGCTAAGATATAAACTCTGTTTGTGTGGATGTGTGTGTGGGAGTTAAAAAAAAAAAAAAAAAACTAAGAAGTTATGGGTCATCTTCCTATGACCTTCAGCTGTTTCTTCTATTCTCAGCAGAGCTCCTGCAGTCAACAGCATCATTCCCAATGGACGCTTTTGATTTAAAAGCTTTAACTATTACAACAGAAAGGTCAAACTTGAATGAGAAGTTCAAATTGGCAATTTGTTAAACTAATAAAGGTTAATGGCGAGGTCATAGACGCACTAGTCCAAGAATAATTCCAGCTTGTCTGTGTGATTGTTTGTGACACAACTGTGGCCTGTTCACCCAGTATATATTTACAATCTCTATGCATCAACGAGAAATTGGCAATTAGCTACGAAACGACAGCCTCAAGGGGTTTTCAGCTACTGTAGTTATAATTACCTTAGTTCTGTGTTTGAGACAAAGACAAGAACTCAGGTTTTACCTACATTGTGAGGAATATGTAGAAAACCTGCTAACCGTGGGGCAGTCGTAGTCTAATGGATAGAGAGTGGGACCTGTAACCCAAAGGTCATGGGTTCGAGTCCCATGTCCGGCAGGGATTGTGGGTGGTGGAATTCCCAGCACTCTCTCCACCTTTCCCCCAACTGCTCTGGGTGTATGTTCTTGGTGTGTGTGTGTGCATGGTTGATCACTTCTCACTGCGCACTTGGGTTAAATGCAGAGCACAAATTCCAAGTATGAAAAACCATACCTGGCTTGTCCTTTCCTTATATGATATAATAGTAAAAATTGGTGCTGAAGTCAATGTTCATGTCAGGTCCATAAAAATGGAAATGAGATTAACAGATAGAACATCTGATTTCAGTAATGGATTAGTAAAAAAATCAAAGTCAAATCGAGTCAAATTAATAATGCTACTGTAAACTAACAGTTAATTAATAATAAAAGGAAAGAAAACAACCGTCTCGTGACCAATTCTTATGTATTTTACGAGGTGGCTAATTCCTCAGACAAATATGACCTCACTCGTATGATTTTGTATGATTTGTCTAAACTTCAGTGATGGGTAGGGTTAGGGTTAGGTGTAGGCCATTCATACAAATTCATATGAATTAGCAACTCATAAAATACATATAATTTAGCAAATAATTTATGAATTTGTACAAATTAGCCACCTCATAAAATATGTACAAATTGCCATGAGCTTGGGCTGGGAAAAAACCCACAATAAAAAAAATGTATAAATAAAAGAAAAATAATTTTCAATTAAAAATTTGAAATTAAAAAAAAAACAGATACATTTAGATTTTTTTTAAAAATAATTAATTCAGCCAAATTATTTTAAAATGTCCACATAAATGTTAGCAAACATCACAAACTGACTTGTGAGGACATCTTATCTAGTCTCTTTTATTTTCGAAACCCAGTCTAATAAAGTCAAGAGGGTTATGCAGGTGTGCAGTAAAGCAGATATTATTATCTTAGTATGAAAACCAAAGCATCTATTAGAGATCCTTACTAATATAGCTTCAGAAGCGTGTGTGTGGGTGGGTGGGTGAGTCTGATATGATAGACGGTTCAGATCGACCCTGTTCCTCATTCTTCAATTTTATGCACCAGCACCTCCCTGAAATTGGATATGCAGACAGAATATGATGTCATTCCTTGTGATTGATGCCAGTTGGGGTTTGCTGGTAGTTAAACTTCAGCAGTGCTGGTGAAATATGACTGAAAAATACCCGTATCAAAACCTGAAGTGATTCAGCAACTGACTGCACATCACCTTATGACATCACACTCTGACTCAAGCTGTGATATTATATTACTGTTTTTACCATATTTCTGATCAAATAAAAACAACTTTGGTGAGGAAGATACTTGAAAAATACTTAACCTCAAACTTATGAAGAGTAGTGTAGATTAGTAATTGGGTCTTAAAATCAAAATCACATCCTAGGCGTATTTTCTCCAGCTCAAGAAAACAAACAAAGACCAAACAGTACAAGATCCCTCCTTTCCTCAAAAATGAGCTGTTAAAATGGTTACAGTATGCCCATCGAGATCAATAGACCTGCACCAACCAACAGAAACCAAACTGTAGCTAACTCTAAATCATGACCTGCCAAAAAGTGAGAATTTTAGGGCACCACTGAATATGTTTCTGCCACTCATCTGACCTTCCGGAATAACATTTTGACTTGCAAGAGACCTGTCAGTTATTAAGGGAAAGGACTACAGGAATGACAGTGTTTTACCCCTCTCCTGCTCCCCTCTGCCCCTTCTGTTTCTGTCAGCAAAACTGGGAGAACCAGGTTCACAGAAAGTAAGGTGACAAGCCCTGACACACGGCCTCTCCAGCGTGTGTGTGCACCGCAGCTCCTGTCTGAATATGTGTGTGTAATCATGCTTGCCGAGTTTGTGGGTGCTGTCAGAGCCTAGCATATTGTGCAACAAGCCGCTATTTTGCCAAAGACAGGAGAGGAGATGACACAAGGTAGGGGGTCTTTTCTCAGCACAGGGGTCTGTTCTCAGGCCTGGGGCTTCTCGAGTGTACAAACAGAGAGCTGACAGTGAAATGAGTCAGACTCTGCCATGCAGCCCACGTTAACAAGCAATCTAGAGGTTCTCCTTAACACCAAGACAAATAGAGGAAACTCTCATTTAACTCCTGATTAAACCCCCCTGATTCCCAACAATGTCATGCTGGGAACCTTCAGATAAGTGTGGGTCAATCACAGCACAGGACATCTAAAAATAAAGCTTTGATGCTGACATTCAGGATGAGTTCGGCCATGGTGCCAGGTTCCACAATAAGGATCCAGGAGGAGCCGTAGAGACATCAGGGGTTGGTTTCTTCAGCAGACAGGGAACGCTGTCCATCTGTCTCTCAAAGAGACTGAAAAAACATGGCACAGCACTATAGAAAGACCATGGCCCTATGAGATAATGAGTGGAGATGTATAGAAACTGTTATATGAAAAGACAGGATTTGAGATATACTGTAGGGACCAGATGTCAAACTTTTCTTTATAGGCACATATTTTATAGCTATTTCCACCTTCACTGCTGGCAAAGTAAACTAAACTGCAAACATTTCAAAGTTGACATATGTAACGATAAAGCAACAGTATTTTAAAAACTAAAATAATAGGCTGCACACTGTTTTCAACATTGAGAGTAATAAGACAAAATCACTATATATTTCTGAAGCATCATGTGACTTTGTTACATGAAATATACTAAAAAAACATTTATAGATTTTTTTATAGATCTATTTAATCAAATAGTATATATATCACACAAATTATATAAAACCAGCACCAGAGAAAACACACAGCATATAAAATATAACATTATATGATTCACTGCCTTCCAAACGATTGGGATCAGTATGATTTTTTCATGATTTTTAACGAAGTTTCTCGCACTCATCAATGCTGAATTTATTTTGGACAAAACAAAACAAAAAGTAATTTTGTAAAAAAACAATTTCTTCCTCTAAATTTATCACTGTAAAGCGAAGCTGAATTGTCAGCATCAATAGAAATCATTCTAATATGCTCATTTTTAATCAACACTTGTAATGAAGATGAGAATATAAATGTTGAGTCTGTAATTTTTTTGCTATTTTCTCCTTTTATTCTCTTCTATTTTTAATCAAATACAAGCAGTTTTGATTCACATTAAAAATCCTACTGATCCCAAATTTTTGAACGGCAGTGTATATATTACAGAAGTATGGATATAGTGCTGCTTTAATTAGGAGGACAGAATTTACAAAAATAAAATAAAAATCTAGGTATTTGAAATCATACAGTATCACAGCTAAAGAAATACATTTTTGGACTTTTTTTATACTAAAACATAACCAATGTGATTTTAATAAAGCATCACTGAACAGCATTAAAAAGCCTAAAAAAGCAATGAATTGGTACTCCCACTCCTAGAATAGCATTGCTTCACAGAAGAGATTTGATTGAGTGATTTGATATAACTGACTGTATATTTGATATAACTGACTGTATATATATTTGATATAATTGACTGTCGCCTCTATACACGCCTTTTTGAAACAGCACGCTGCTTCATTTGTAGAGGCTTTCAAAGCTGATCACAAAAACCTGACACAAGCATATTTCTTGAGAGACTTCCCTACTGTGAACGGCCCTTTGTAGAATCTCTAATTATAAATCTGTTGTCCTCGCATGTTTAGTATCCCTGTTGATACACAGAAAGACACTTTCATACTCTGTCGCTACATTTCGAGGTTGACTGAACATTTTTTCAGACTCTAATTTCTGCAGCAATTTTAGACACCTTGCCCTGGGAACATTTACTCTGTGAGTGGCATCAAAATAGAGACAAACATCCTACTGGATTTGCATCAGGCTGTCAGACAGCGTTGATGAATGACAGAGGGAGTGAAAGGCCAGACGGATCTTTTACACTTGCTCCTCAACAGCACTCAGACTTCTCCAAAGTACACGTCAGCTGAGTACACAAGAGCCCAGAATGAAGAAATTGTGCAGAATTTTATGGCCTACTTGAGCGCTACTGTGAACAAGATGACAAATTGAGACCATAAAAATGATTCATTTGTTGCTGAAAAAAATACATGATGACATTCTGTATTTGAGACATTTTTAGAATGCATGCAGCCTATTCATAATGGTAAAACCATTACAAAGGCATTGTGATATTAAATAGATAAATGAGAAAATTAGATTTCCACAGTCATTGTTGTCATAAACATAATAATAATAATAATGATGTCTTTGAAAAGTTTTAGTTTTACTTTTGAAACATGTTTCTTTATATTACAGTAAAACAAACTTACTAGTACAGTAAATATTACAGTAAAAACATTTCAAATGTTACAAAAAGATTCTTTATTTTTTTAAACAAAAACTATTCTTTTTAAAGATTTAACTGCTGATAAAAAGAAGACTGGTCAAAAGTTGCAAATAAAATTGTTACCAGCCATTTATTTAAAGTTTCCTTTATACTTGTTAAATCTAGTGTTGTTAAAGGATTAATTAGAATTTATCACATTCAAAATAAAAGTTTGTTTACATGTGTGTACATTGTGTATATTATGTATACTGTACGTACAGTATATAAATACAAACACATACAGTATATGTGAAAATATATACATATAACTACATGTATATCCATATTATTTATATAATATATTAATATATTTAATAAATAACATTTGTCTTAAATCTATATATGGGTCAAAGCTGAAAAAGGGTTTAATAATGTGGCAACCTTCCAGTCTTTCTCTCGAAACCAACATGGAAGTGACTAAAACTGAAAAATAAATTAACTAAAACAGTTCCAGTTCCATTGACTCCCCTTGTTACAGTATTTCTCGATTGCTATAACCAGGCTTTTAACTAAAATTTCAAAACTATAACGTCATTTTTCTAAACGCACTGCACTATAATCCCTGCTCAGCTAAACTCTTACCATAGTTTTCAGCAGGTAATACGAACAGAGTGTAATATTGACAACATGACTAAGCATTTTCTTGTTTGTGACACAAGGACATCAGGCATGCAAGAGAATTTTACCCCTGCAGCCTGGCCGGGATACTAGGGCAGAATCATTATTGTTGTTTTCTGGATTGTACTTTCTCTACAGTACAGTACAGTTAAATTAAGGAATACAACATTTGGGAAGTATCACACTTATTACCGGTTTTTGTAGTAGTGATTTGAATTTATCTCATTAGTGTGTGAAACTGTGTTGTAGTGTGTGTGTGTTTTTGACTGTTTGTGTGTCATGTCTGAGAGCAAAGTTTGGTTTTTCCGTAAGATTGTTTTGAGTGAAGAGCTTCAATTTGACCTGAATTTAACAGGTTTGGGGAACTGAGATAGAAGTTATTGATTTTTTGTTTAGAGTTTCACATTAAAGGCATAATTTCAAGAACAATCGCGAAAAACTGTAAAATTCCCAACTGTACAAGAGAGAGAAAAAAATGTTTACTGCCTGGTACAAAAAATGGTTTTGGTTTATAGAGCTATTTATGTGAGGGGGGTGAATTTTTTATTACTTATCCATTTCAATTATACTAAACCTTAAAATTCTGCATAATGCATAAGGGCATGGTAACTTGATTGACAGGTGGATTGCAGCTGCCATCACCACCGTCATTTCATCAACCAGATGATTATATAATAAGCATGTTGTTTGAATTTTTACATAAATATGAATGACTATGTAATATAATTTAATTAATATTATTCATGTATTATTTCAACCAATATTTGACATCTTATTCCCAGACTTATTTAAAACCTTAAAAGTAGATACAATACTTATATTTAAAGTGCTTTCTATGGACATAAAACACCTATTTTTACATTTCTTTTGATAAAGACACACACACACACACACACACACATATATATATACATAACAAATATACACAGGGCATGCACATATGCACAACAAAAATTGAAAATTTATTTTCTATGAGATTAATCATAATCAATTATTTCCCAGCACTAATTAAAACCATTAAAATGCACTTGATTATTCATAAAATGTTGATAAAATTATTAAACGCAAAAAAAAAGTCTCACTACTAGACAATGATACTGACTCCCAAATTCAATTCACCACACTCTGCACAAACAAAGGCGACTATCGGGGAACTATAATAAATGTAGCACATTCATACTCCAGCGCCTATGCGAGCAAAATGTGATTGCGGTCATCTGACTTCCTGTCATCCAAAGACTCAACAGTACATCTTCATAATGACCGTAAAGGCCCATTCAATTCCCCTGACCGCATTCTAACCCCTCAAACCTCCAGTTGCAGCGCACCGTTAGCGCCGTGTCGCATCGACGTGCCACTCAGAGCCGGAGCAGTTTAACACTGGCTGCTAACTGCCATCGTGAATGAAGCCCCAAATCCCTGTGTGCATATCCTCCAACCACCTCTGCGCTGAGAGATTTCTTTTCATCTCACAGACTTAAACCTATTGTTCTTTGATCTGTAACTTCACTCCTCACAGGGAGACTTGTGAGGAGCCTGCCATGCCTTTACATGTTTTCCATGAGAGGGAAAATGACTTGAATGCCAACTGAATGATTGATTATACTGTATGCAAGCAGCTAGCTGTGTTGGTAGCATCAAGGCAACAGCTATGCATGTTTTCGAATGACTTGCTCCCTTTAAATGGTGCCGTGTTTAGTCGCAGTCACGGCAAGATGGAGAACATGGTCTGAAAGACGGTTTATTTCACAGTCGATGCGGAGTTGGGGCACAAGAGAGGACGTGTATATACAGATAAAAGAGATCGTTCTAGGGAATACATTTCATTATGCATGGAGGGGACCCTGTTTGAATAGCAAGTCTTCTATCAAAGTAATAACAATGTATTGTTTCTGCTCCTACAAACCGACCGTGTTGATGACGCTGGAGCATTGCCATCCACTTCTTTTCTTTTGTGTGGATATATAGCTATGATAGGACCTGTACTCTGTTGGTGTACTGTAAGGCATATTCATGTGTTAGCATGGTTTTTTTTTTATAATTGCGATAATATATAACCCCTAGATGCACACTCAAAATACTAACCTAGCAACCTCCTAAAGACACCCTAGCAACCACATAACACACTAACCATACAGAACACCCATGTAATGACCCACAGCACTTTTATTGTGACATAAGCTCTGCATGGGCAAGAAATCTACTTTCCATCATTAGGTTTATTTCATTCACATTCCAAAGAATATAATAAATCCTCATAAGAAGCAATAATACCCACTGAACCATTATGCAAGTGTATATTGAATGAGATCACCAATAATTCCAAACGTAAAGAATCACAATTCTAGTACAGCCAAACACCTTGTCAAGATGAGAGCCGAGCTCTGCTACCATAATTGAGGCCATAATAAAAGAAATCCCACTTTTATGTCATTCTTTTGTGTTGTTCAGACAAACTACCCAATATGTGAGGCTGTTACAGGCACTGGGATTTCTATGATGAATACGAGGCTGATGGTTATGAACACGGTTTAATCAAGAGACTTTGAAAGAGATGAAGGCAATCGTCCACAGAGGGCTGAGAAATGGGGCTCGAGGGGGTTTTAGACAAACAGCGGGAGAAATTGTGATGCATGACAATGCAGGTCTCTGGGAACTGTCAGCATGGAGCAGAAGAGCAACTGGAAAGTAACTGGAGAGGAATTATTCGCTTTTACCTGCAATGGATTTTCCAAGTAACCAATTGAGCTCTGCATTAGAGTTTGTGGAAACATGACCAGAAGGCTGAGATGGAGTCTGTACAATGCAGTAAAATGGAGCAGAGAAAATCATTACTGAAGAACTGGCTGAACAAATGCACTCACTTACTAGATTGTTTACTCTTTAGCTCTGCTGTAGATCAAGTTTCCATTTCAGGAGGCATCTGTTAGATGTTTTCTTCTCTGCCAGTTGGGTCAAAAGCTAGCTGGCTACAATAAACTGCTTTTAGCTTAGACTGTGAGAGCAAGTTTAAATACAGGGACTCTGGGTTTTGACTGGGGTTCAGTTTTAGACAGCCTCCCATGACAGCTGAGATATAAGCTCTTTGATGTGCCAGAACTGTCAGCTCTGACACTCATCTAAAGTCTTTTAACTGAAGCCCAACGAATTCAAGTCAGCCATCAAAGCCACTGTCTGTTTGGGAGCCCAAGAGTGCCAAAGAGAGGCCTTGGGAAGGACTGAATCAATGACATAAAGATGTGCTTTAATCGTTAGGACACTTCCAGAGAGGAAAACCTTGGCGAATAATTGGAATAAAATGCCATGACCTCTTGCATTAACATTTCAGTTTGAGGTCATCTGAGGCTTTTTGCACTAGGTGAAGTAACCTTGACATGATGTTTCACATTTATCACTTTAAAAAATGTAAAGCCTGAGGGCAGGTCATATTTAAGGTCACCTTGGCTATTTCGGACATTAATCATTGCTGTATTGTAGAAAATACACAAACAACATAAATATTATATTATATTATAGATATTATATTAATATATAATACTATTTGTGAAATTCTGTGAAATCCAGGCTCAAGTCTCAAAACGCAATTATGAGATAACATGCATAAAATTCTGGTTTGAACAATTATTTCACTATGATTTACATTTTTGACATGGCCTCACTCAATATTATAGATACTGTATAAAGGATACATTTTCACAGATTGTTCTTTACCTTACGAAACATGCTTGTAGGTAGAAAACAGTAAATAACATAAAAATTACTTTAGCTCGGTTTACACATCCAGGGTCACATTTTTGTTTACAATATTGATTTTAATTTAAACTGTCCAGAATTTAGATTACAGTACTGAGAATTTGATGTATTAGCATTTCAATTCTGACAATTAGGGAGTAATTTGTAAAAAATTAAAATAAAATAAAATAATAAGGCTTTCAAAAACCAATTAACACATATAAAAGGTAAAATAAATAAATAATGAAGTCATGTAGTTTTAAGGTAAATGACAAATCAGGTAAAACGGACATGTTCAGTACATTTGTACAGTATTAAACCGTAAATAGGACTAAAACAATCACAATGTTTTATCATTGGAGCTGAGACACTTTACTGCTGCCACATTCATTCAGCTCAGCACATGAGTACTGCAGTTCATGAATATTATAAATGTGCTTTGTTCCTCTCATGTTTGATGGACACAAACAAGTGATTAAATCAACGTTAACTAGCAAATGCCATTTGGGGGGTCAGTTTTTGATGGAACCGCACATTCTGTTGGCTAACGACTGCGGCAAATGCTAAACAGACTTCAAAAAGCACTTCATGGTGTTCAAACAAGAAAGAAATTACATTCAGGACACACTAATTAAGAGCAGCCATAGTATTTATTATAGAGTCGCTAAGAGCCGATTCTGATTTTAGACCTCTTACATTCAAGTGCTGCAAGGCCAAGTATTCAACTGTGATTCTATTTCCACAGCACAAAACAGAAATAAAACCAAAACGGTGAAGGAAAAGAAGCACATTCGTGCTCAAGTAAACAATACGGATCTCTCCCGTCACAGCTCCAAACGCACACCTGCATGTCTCCTCTCATTGGTTCCTTTAATTTGACACTCACTAAGTGTGTGTGTGTGTTGAGAGAGAGATGGGGGTGAGAACAAGGAGAAAATACAGTAAGAGGGCCAGAGGTTTCAAGTAACAAAGTACAAATACTTTGTTCCCTTAAGTAGAAATTTTGGGTATCTATACTTTACTGAAGTATACTTTTTTTGAGCCGACGTTTTACTTCTACTTCTTACATTTTCACGCAGTTATCTGTACTTTCTACTTCTTAATTTTTTAAAAATAGCCTCGTTACTGTATTTCATTACGGTTTTTCAACTTTAAATTTATTAAGCCTAATTTTGTTCTGAAAGCTGTCCCGTTAGTAATGTGTAATTGTGTTGAATTTTTTCTTTCCATAATAAAAGTGGAAACACTTACAATACTCGTTCAAGAAGATATTATTCTAAACTATTCCAAATATGTATTTTATTTGTGTACATTCGCAATAAAAATAGCTGTGTTTTATAAAATTATGAAATTCTGCATAGGCTTTAGGCTGCTACTTGGTGCTGGGTTTTGTTAATTTATTGCTTTGTTAGAAAAATATATTTGCCATATTATTTCTTTTATATATAGCTTTAACTTATAGCACAAGATGGGATGTGAATCGTTCTGCTGTTTTTTGCTTGTATACTGTAAAATGAACACCTGGAAACAAATGTAGGTATTTTTAATGGATCACAGCCACGTATTAATTCAAATTTAATTTAATTGTAATTTCATATTACCCTGTCGGTTAATAATGGCTTAACGGCGGTCGGTTAGGAAAAATAAAATAACTGAAATAATTTTTTTAAAAGTAAATAAAAAAAATAAAAAAATAAAAATATATATATATATATATATATATATATATATATACCTGCCTAGTAAAAAAAAATTAAAATTAAAAAAAAAAATTAAAACTCATTCAACTTTAAACATTTAAATATTAAACTGTTTGTTTGTT
>JAUMHP010000065.1:7288413-7299755 GCA_032361065.1 Enteromius trimaculatus
TTGAATGCTTTCTTGCAAAGATTAAATGTTCAACAATTAAACTTTTAAACCTTACAATTCTGAACAATTTTTAAAACTATATCATTGCTGTTATTGCTATAGTTATCATCCTTGGTGTACACGGCCTCAAATGCTTTTGAATTGAAGGGAAAAAAAGAGTCAATAGGAGTGTACAGTATGTGCTCGTTCAAGAGATCACACAGAGCTGCAGCAAAAAAAAAAAAAAGAGCCTGCTGAGACCCCAGTGGCTCGATGTTTGTATCTCTTGCTAGCTAACACCGCCCAACAATGCGTGGGTGGCAGTCTATCCCAGGATGCATTGCAGTAACAGGGTTTCACACTCTCAGGGCATACTTTTAAATCCAAATAACTTCTGTTAAAAGTTTTACTTTTTAGAGCTGTAGACCTAGTTTGCAGCTGAGTTTGTGATCCTTGTTATATGTTTATTTGTGAATGCTTCATAACCTACAGAAACGGCAACTAGTGCAGAATAGACCTAAAAGAGCTGCAATACAGAGCATAACAGTGAGAATTTCTTTGAAAAGTCATTGTTTAAAGAGAAAGAACACTGGCCCTTGAGTGTCAGAATTGCTTCTGTTTACCTGTTTGCTTTTTAGAAAGCAAAATAAGATTATTTTTTCATGAGCCACAGGAAAATCTTCCAGGGTTTATCATTCATAAATATGCAAATGAAATATATATCCTAAAATCCAGATGAATCACCTGCAACAAATAACATGTTTTTTAATATTTCATATATCTCCTAGACAGTCACGTAATGGAGTGTTTTTCATGAGTTACATCAAACAGAAATCTTGAATTCAGTCTATGCAGGGATGTAAATGTATTTTGTGAAAACCCCGGGAGACGAAATGTCTTTAATACCTTAATTGGTTCTCCAAGACAGCAATGAGTTTAAATAGAGATCAAACTGAGATTTTCACATACGCCTCACACAGATTATTCTCCTGAGAAAAAGACACACGTTATTCACATACTGTATTGTATGCTGCAATTAAAGATACTCAAAAATATTCATAAAAAACTGTCTGTAAGCAAAATTCAGAGACCTGACATTTATTGTCAAATACTGGCAAATCATCTGGGCTGCTTAATCAAATTATCTGGGCTGCTGTCCACATTCATTTCATAGTTCTATGCTTTTACTGTACAAAACGATTTGTTAAAGCCTTTTATATTCACCAAGGCTGCGTTTAGGAAAAGGAATGAAAATTAAATGTAATGAAATGAAACTGGATTATTGTGAAATATTATTTCAATTTTAAAAAGAAACATATATTTCAGTATATTTTATAATGTACTGTAATTCATTCCTGTGATGCAAAGCTGAATTTTCAGCATTATTTAGCATAATTTCACACAATCTTTCACAATCATTCTAATATGCCGCTCAAGAACCATTTCTTCTTATCAGTATTGCTCTGTTGCTTTTAATTTGTTGATTTATTTTTACATTTATATATCCTTCCAACTCCTAAATGTTTTACAGTAGTCTTAAAAAAACATTTGTTTTTTTCCCTTCCTAGGTGAATTCTAGGAGAAACACCTAGAAAAGGAAATTAAAATGAAATACATAGAACATTCTCTGCTCTGGCCCAATACAGTGGTTTCTTGTGTCTGACACCATGGTAAATTGAAAGTGAAGGGACATTTAGAGTTGTAGTCACAGCCGTGAATCATGTAAGGCCATGTGTGCTGCTGTTGACCTTTCATTGACTTCACCTCTTTCACACGCACACAAACACAGATGCAAACAAAAAGAGAGAAGAGAAAGGTCCCACAAGTTAAAAGGCTGCTCTTAAAACCAACAGATCAATGCAGCAAGGCATGTGTAAGATATCAGACTGATCTAAATTACCATGCATGGCTCTGTCTTCATTGCTAATGTTCTCACTTTCCTGCGGAGGTAGATGGGAATTAGAGATTTCCACAATGAGATCAAACTATCTATAGCTGTCTAGATGTCTTTGCCAGAGGCATCGTGGAACTGCACTGAACCGTACACACACTGTGTGCAGCAAACACACTGTCCCTTATCAGTTTACCCTATAGCTGCCTGTGGAATACTAATGCACTCTTACTGCAGTCCTGCATGTGATGCATACAGAAACAGAGCTTCCATTAGCTTGCTGTACATCCATGTCGCATAGAACGAAAAGCTACATCACAAGAATAGAGAGAAAAAGAGAGAGAGAGACGTCACTGAATTTGATGGAGTGATGGAAGGAAATACAAACACACACATACATACATATATATAAATATATATACAGTATACGATGGCCGAGAGAGCTCAACTTGCAAAACACATGAAAAACACATGCAAACAGAAAAAAACACATGCAAACTGCAAATTCTCACAAATGCGCCACAAACAGCACGGACCACAACGGAAATGCTTCAGGGGGACCTCAAAAAGTGGCAAACCCATTATTTGTTCAATGGCTTTTCGTCAGAGAAGAGATGTTGTCGCTGAACTAAAAGGTGATAGGTATTTTTGTTTATTTTAACAACTTGATCGTACGGTCTTTTGGATATTATTAGACTAATCTGACGAATTACACACTTAACTGTGAAACATTATTTTATGCTATCTGGGTTACTCTCAGAGGGGTTTGTCACTTTTCAGGTCCAGCTGAAACATTTCCGTTGTGGTCCGTGGTATTTGCTGTGCGTTTCTGTATTTGGTTGCGTTTCGAGAATTTGCAGGGCCTGTGTTGTCAAATTGATGAAGATGTTTTCTTAATGTGTTGTCGTTTTTTCTGTTTGCATGTGTTTTTTTTAAGTTGCAGCGCGTTGAGCTCTCTCTGCTACCGTGTATAGATATGAAGAGTGTATTAAATGAATAACTCAGTTTTTAATTAAAGTTCTCAAAAAAACTGTTTTTTTGCTATCTCATGGCATAAAACGACCTTGGTGCACTTTTTAGCAAGACACAAAATATGTACCGATAAGTACATATTACTCCAGTTTCCAAAAGAAATGAACACTAGAGGCATCCTTTTCACACAAATTTATAGAGTTTCAATTAGTAAAGTGTAATTTTTGCACAACTACTTAAAGAATATTTTGCTATTACTTCACAACAATATTAATATGCTGAGATATTTATTTAACATTTGCATCACACATGTCCAGCTTCATATCTATTAGTTTTCATAGATGGTAGGTTGAAGGAATTAAATCCTATCTTACTAAGGTTGATAAAACAGTTCAAGTCTATGACACGGTTGCACCGACAAACGCGTTTTGCATTTGTTTACACTATCGGGTGGGCTTAGGGTTAAATTTGGTGTAGGGTGTATTTTCAATAAGATAGAGCATTAACTTTTATTTGTGTTTAATAAAGGCCATTTGAAGTTTGCTACAAACTGGGTGAAAGTGTAGTGGTCAGATGAGACCAAAATCAAGCTGTTTGGCATCAACTCAACTCGCTGTGTTTGGATGAGGAAGAATGCTACCTATCACCCCAACAACACCATCCTCACCATCAAACATGGAGGTGAAAACATATTCTTTTTAATGCCAAGGGCAAAGGACAACTGCACTGCTTTAAAAAGGACGATGGACAGGGCAATGTACTGTCTGGGCCTGGGCATTGAAGCCAGCCACAACATTGAAAATGAGTCATGGATGGATATTCTAGCACAATACTGACTCAAAACACATGGCCAAGGCAACAAAGAACTGTCTCAAGAAGAAGCACATTAAGGTCCTGAAGTGGCCTATCCAGACTTCAGACCTTAAAGAAAATCTATGGAGGGAGAGGAAGGTTTGAATTGGCCAACATCAGCATTGAAACCTTTGACTTCTGCGAAGAGGAGTGGGAAAAAAAAATCCCTCGTGAGATGTGTGCAAACCAGGTGGCCAACTACAAGAAATGTCTAACCTCTATGATTGGCACCAATTACTAACTCATGTTTTGCAAAGGGGTCAAATACTTATTTGACTTTTTTCTTTGACAGGTACAACTATACATATCTTAAAGTTTCTCTTTTATCTAATATTACTAATGGGAAAATAATAAAGCTTTGTATAGAGCAGAACATTGTTAATTAACCTGCCAGGCCACTAGCACAAACTTTTCAAATGGCACCCGAAAATGACAAACAATCATCATTAATCTTCCTTTAACAGCAAAAGCACACCTGTTGCATGAAATGTAGCCTTCTAAATGAGTGATGCCAATGCACAACAGAAGATACTTTCTAAAAAAAAAAAAAAAAAAAAGAAACCCCGGTTCAATCTCCCAATGGTCAATATCATGATTTGGCTGCCCAGCCCATAGTTTGACATGCTCTGACACTGCGTGGGCCAATGTTCTTATCATTTTCAGTCAGTATCGGCCCGTAGGCCTCACCCTCTGTCTGCAGCCTTTGAATAAGAGACATTTGTCAAACATTTATCCCACACACAATCTTCAGAGCAGCTCCGCATCGACAGAGTGACAGGCCTGTCTACAGCCACGGATTCCACACATCACTGCAGTGCTTGATGGAACCACCTTTTTACATACAGTGTGTTGTGGTCGAGGAAACCAACAGTATACATACAAAAATAGAAACAGGCATGCAGCTTTGTGAAAGCAGGCAGGATTGTATTGGTGGTAATGAAACGTGAGACTCTGTTGGGTGTGCACCTCAGGGAGCATGTGCCATATGTTTACTGAGGGGACTGAACCAATTAGGGTGTCACACAAGATTGTCTATCTATACTGTCATGGTACGAAGATGGTCTTTTTTTTTCCGAATTGTTTCACCCACCTGCTGTGATCATTAAGAGAAATGAATGCAGCACCAGTCGTTCTGGGGTATTTCAAGGTTTTTTGATGTTTTTAGACAAACCTGGCTGGATGTTAATGCATTAGTGCTATTCAATTATCACATTCTTCTCGCACAGTAACTTGATGATGATGACACCATGTAGGTTTTAAACTGTGAGAAATGTATATTTAAATTTATATTGAAATTGCTAAACTCAAAATAGTACAGCAGTGAACTCATTGTGACTCTAGTGACAATACAATAATAGCATGCATGATTGAATGTAAAAACTTTAACTGCTTTATGACTTACAAATATCTTTCCCGAAACATCTGCAGTCAGATGATGTACTGTATATGGGGGAACCGCAAAAATTCAGCTTAAAGAAATAGTTCTGCATACAGTAAAGAAGATTCTGTCATTATGTACTCACCCTGAAGTTGTTCTAAACCTGTATGAGTTTCTTTGTTCTGCAGAACACAAAGGAAGATATTTTGAAGAAAGTTTGCAACAAGGCTGTTTTCGGTCACCACTGACTTCCACATTTTTTTTTTTTCCCTCAAACTTTTTAAAAATATCTTCTTTTGTGTGAACAATTTTTTTAAGATTTTGATCTGTATATAACACGAAAAAAAACCCAAAAAAAACAAATAGAATATAAATCCAAGTGAAATTACATAAATGAACAAATCTTAAACATTCCTCATACAGTAGGTGGTGACATTGTTAACTGCCGGTTATATGCAATCACCTAATATGAACCACACAAATGACTCAACATGACTGGTCTCCATATGTCACGTATTACAGACTGTTGGCTGAGCATCTGATGAAGTCTAATGCAATAAAATGGGAAGCACTTTGAGAGTTTCTAAGTCATCTGTTTGGTTGAATTCCACAGGATTTCCAGGAGATGTGCGTCACATTCTATAATGGTCTAACAAGAAACACCTTCAGAAAATTAGAAAGCTATCATGTTTATGGGATCCACTAAATGTATACTTGGTTGCCTGAGATAAGGGAATGAGCAGTGCATCGAGCGTGAATGTTGAAGAATCTTCTCTTTACTCTTCTACTGAAACCTGATTTTTTTTTTCACATTAGTATAGCTTCACAAACCAATGGCACTCCAACCTGTCAGAAAAAGAGGAGCCGACCTCTATGCTCAGAGTGCCATGTCATCAGAATCTTTTGACTTATGTAAAGACATTGATTCTTGTGCATCTTATAGCAAGACAAGTCAGGTAACGCATGCTCCCTTTTCTCAGGAAATCAAGGTTGCGTTAGTAAGCAGAGCACGGCCTCCCTCATTGCATCAAGGATGCATGTTGGGGAATGCATCCAATCATGCTGTGCTATAAGCAGATGCAGAACTAAGCTTGCTCTTTGAGCCCAGCCTTGGAGCACTCAATTTATGGGCTCCTAAAATGCATGAACAAAGTTGAGACTACAAGGCCTTGCTCACCGTCTACAGCAAGGAGCGCTAGAAGGGTGATAACCTGGGCTTGGCTTGAGAATGACTTTGCAGCGAAGATGACTACGTGAAAATACACTGTGACTAATACAATAACTCAATTTTCGAATTACTTAACACACATTAGATATAACACTAGTATCTAAAAATATTCACCCTCAGATGTTGACTCTATTTGGGGTACACTTTTTAAATATTGCCTTTCTATTAAGGACACACTAAATGTGACAATATTGTGGTAAATATAAGTTACCTCATAGGACATTATAATGTCCCTTTATGCATTCAGATGAATTCACATTGAGAGTGTGTCTATAGCCCCAAAACTGATCTAGATAAACAGCCCACTAGATTTTGAGCCCATATTTTTTGTGAAGTATCGACATTTGAAATGGATCTTGGGCTCATATCCTGCCTTGCTCTCTTCCAGCAGACACCAATGACATTTGGCCTGTCCTACTCCTCATGGGAACAGCCCTGTCAGCCATTTACAGCACTGGAGAAGCATCTATCTATGAAACAAATCTCCCCCCCCCGCCCCAAACAATATGAAGTTATCAGTTGATACATCTCTGTCTAAAAATATTAGCTACTAGAGCCACCTGGCTATCTACTGTTGCTTTTCTGTCACTGCCGGCAAACAGTTGTTCATCCAGCATCATATCAGATGTTGGATTGGATTTATGTGTTTGACAATTTCCTGTATTATGCGTGTTTGGACAGTATCTACCCAAGGTTATGACCATGATATATTTGGTCAAAATTGTTTTGTTCTGAAGGCCATCGGCATTGCTTTTAACACAACAGAGCAAATATTGAGTTCATGCAAGCTTAAGCAGGTTCCAAGGCAGCATCATTACACTGATAGATGCACATCATTAGAGAAAAAAGTTGCTATATCACAGAGAATGCAAAGTTGCTCCTTATTAAGGCTTGAGCTCATGAAGTCAAAACAAACAATTCTTGAGGTATTATGTAAAACTATAAAGCATCATTACCATGCAGATGGACAGCATGACAGACAGAACTATAGACAAAACTCGAAAGACAAATAAACCAAACAGATGGAACGATAGATAGACAGAGCGACAGACAGGTAACCTGAAACAGTGTAGGAAACTGGTTGCCAGGGACAACTGTCAATTACGCAGCTTACAAAAATATATGACAATGTAATTGACAAATGAGAATTTGGTATTCCAGAGGACCGAGAAATAAATTTTAATAGCTGTAGTCCCACATTGTGAATTGTTTGTGCTGAAATTCAAGCTGAGCCAAACTGAAACAAACGGCTTTGAGGGTGGATTTCTCACATTATCCCTCAAGTAAACAAATATCTGTCAAGTTCTCCCAGGAGGACTATTAATCTCTATTGTCCAATAAAGTCGACAACAAACGTCCTTAGGCTTACATCTAATGGATACGATAAGATACATGAGCTACTGTGACATCTTACGACCAATTTAAATTCTTTTCCAGGTTTCAAAAAGTTTAGAACACGGGAAGCGTTGGCCTACTGTGTGTGATCACGCTTTATCACACTTCTGAAGACACATCAAACTCCAGACGG
Source organism: Enteromius trimaculatus (assembly GCA_032361065.1). Taxonomy (NCBI): domain Eukaryota; kingdom Metazoa; phylum Chordata; class Actinopteri; order Cypriniformes; family Cyprinidae; genus Enteromius; species Enteromius trimaculatus. The sequence continues at coordinate 7,296,242 of JAUMHP010000065.1, forward strand.
AACAGAACCTGTCATTTTGTAAATGTACAAAAAGCATCCTTGTTTATGTGGGTTGAAGAGGAAGCAGCAGTGTAAACATGTCGCAAATGGATGGTGATCACCGCTGGATGCTCGGGGTTGGTCGCTGATTGCTTTCCTTCTCACGCTCCTGAATCAAAATGTCAGCCAGCATGAGCAGGGCGCCCATGCTGTGTGTAATGATAATTAGGACAGCTATGGTCTGCCTGTGTAACCAAACACTAGGCATGAACCAGAAGGTTTTTGCCATGAAGTTACACTTAAAAAAATAAGGTTGTCTTGTTTTTAAGAACAAAATATCTTTATACAAACAAAATCCTTAAAAGGGGACTGTAGTTTTTAGGCAGTGCATTTAATTTAAACTTCAGTGTTTTCTTCTACTACTTAATTGAGACTTAAATCTCTGAAAAATGTTTAATGTTTAAATTTAACATTTGATGCAAATTTGACTTTTTTTCATAATTAATTACTGTAATTGGGTCCCCAGTGCATCTCTTAACCCAAAAAACATGACCTCTCCTAATGAGCAAGTTTCCACCCATTTTGTTTTTGTAAGCAGCAACGGTGTACCAGTTCTAACGCCGTGGTGAAAATTCGAGCAAAGCATGTAACTGTCTACGACTGCACCGACGAGCACAGAACGCTATTTAGAGTCCCAGCCTCAGGTAGACAAGAGAGCAGAGGATTTATTGATTTATTTACTGTATATTACACTGCTGCCACATAGATCTAATATAAACATGCAATTTCTTTCCCAGCTGTTGACCTTCACAGATATAACTAACTGTTTTTGTATCTTGTATGTGTTTTTAACATACACTTGTGTGTTTTTGACAGTTCAAGTGCAATAAGAGCAATATATGGGAGTTTAGTACTCACATTCTATGTGGCAGCCACTCTCTGTGCGCGTGCTTCAGATACGTGTGCTCAGAAAAACATATCAGAAGCATAAACTATGCTTTAAAACATTATTTCAGCACATTAGACATGATCATCAAAACCAAACAGATGTTTTTCGGCATAGTATCTGAGATGCGAGCTGTAAAGGCACAGCCATACGGAAAACAGGGGCAGAAAGCAGCAGCTAATTTGGATTTAAAGAGACATGCAACAAAAACAGCGTGTTTCTGCTTCCACTGAAAATAGGCATTCTCAAAATGATATGAGGAGTATTTTTAACTTCACAGACACGGTCTGGGTACACTTGAGACTTATATAACATCTTGTAAAAACAGGCAGAAAAGTCTCCTTTACAACAACAACAAAATCAACATGGCTGTTTTATTTAGGCAACTTGTCTCAGAGGTTTCTCTTAAAATTATTATGGAACAATGAAAAATGTACAAAAAAGTTGTTAAAAATGTTGTGGAGAGTAAGATTTATTTCTTTTTTTAAAATAAGCAGCATTTACTGAAAAAAAGAGTAAACGCTGTTATATTGTGAAATATTATCAAATTTTAAATTAACTATTTTAATTAATTTGAACTATTATAAAATGAAATGTATTTCTTTGATGGACAATTCTCATCATTATACAGTACCATCACTCTGTTCTCCTGCTTGATAATGTTCGGTGCTTTGCTACAGTACAATCTCGCATTGTTAAAAGCGCTACATAAATAAAAGTGATTGATTGATTGATGGATAAGCTGAATGTTCAGTGATTCTTCATCCTTCCATTCTTTATTACCACATGACCATTCAGAAATAATTGTAATATGCTGATTTAATGCACAAGAAAATTTCTTATTATTTTTAACACATTTAAAAAAAAATTAAATATACACTTGATTAATCATCTTTGTTCAATAAGTACAAAAAAAAAACAAAAAACCACTATAAAATGTTTAGTTTTACTGACTCCAAAATTTTGAATAATAACAATTTTTTATCAAATTTGCTGAAAAACATTTTGAGTTCATACAGACTTGCAATCTCTGCATTTGGATTGCCGGATTTGGCATCTTGGAAAATGTTATCACAGTTTGGGAAAAAGTAGAGAAGTATCTAGGACTCTAGATACTCAAGAAACCATTTTGGAGTATTTTTTTTTTTTAAGAGAAAAAAAATCATACAAATCGAGATTGGGCATTTTCCTGTACAATGGATTTTAACCATATTTACAGTATGTATTCCACATATTTTTCATCTCTAATCAACAAAACATCAAATATTTAAAAAAAAAATTCAAATAGGTCAGATTGTAGCAGCCACCTGACAGACCTCACACACAGTCTAGAATCCTTCCAGCAAACAAGCATTCTTGATATGCCTAAGTCCTGGATGTTAAACATGATATCATGTTAAGTATGACTGTGAAAGGTTTCCTCCAACAGCATTACCGCCGTTATTACAGTCCCAAAACCCACAAGCTGGAGCGGCTTTACTCACACAGTGCGCCAATGCAAACCTTCCCTGCGTGCACAAGGTCAATGAACAAGACCAGCTGACACTTCTGTGTAGTCCTCCCACCAGGGGATCACACTCAGTCAGAGACATAATTTCATAGCGCAGCATGACTGACTTGGAAGAAACCTGCAATGAATCCAAAGCAGCAGAAATAATCTGAAGTATGTCTGATGTGTCCAATGGCGTCTTATCTACTGCAGCCTTGAAGATGCTTTGAGCATCCAGCGGCAAAGCAAAGCAGTCTATGCTTTACGGCTTCAGCAGTCGGTGTCAATCATCTTCAATCAATCCTTCCATCCTTTTCGGCTTTCTATTGTGCCAACCGTCCATCCGTCCCCCTTCCTCCTCCTTTTGCCGGTCTGATTTTGAAAACACCACCTCTGATCAGTTTTAAGATGTTATGTAAGACTTAAAGCTGCAGACTTTAAGTTTGTCTGGAGGCAGTGTTGGTTTTCTTGGTGAGTTTTCACAAGAATTCATTGAACATTTTCACAAATGTGATGCTGTGAAAATGAGAAAATTAGGCATGACAAAGCGAATGTAATGACTTTGCTACTGTCAATATAATTTGCAAGAATAACATCCATTGTGTTACGTAATTCATGTCAGATTCATCTTAGATGTTAAGAGTTCGAGGAGGAGAGGGAAACAACATTAATATTTAGTTAGTCCAAAATGAACAGAGATTAAATGTAAAATGTTTATTCCATTTGCAACACAGAACAAGATACGACTAGTTGAAGGATATTAATGTAAAGCTTTTGTCAAGCATATTCTTATACACTGACTGCACACTACTACACATAACTACTGTATGTGTCCCATACTACCTAAAGGTGCATAATTATCCAAGAGAGGCAAGAAGAAAATCCTTTACTAGTCATGTTCAAAACCTATGAATTCTGATTCAGAGAAAAATAAAAAATAAAGTGTGTTAGTGTATTTGCGAGATATATAATCTTTGAAATGAAAGCAACAATGATCTTTTATGAGGTGCAAGCATTTAAAAAAATGTCCAATAGTACATTATTTTTTTATACAATATATATATATATATATATATATATATATATATATATAGAGACAA
>JAUMHP010000065.1:7334490-7362837 GCA_032361065.1 Enteromius trimaculatus
GCGTACTATTTTGTTTACGTCTTGTTTTCTTGTTATCACAACTTAATTTTCTCGAGATCACAAGAAAAATATGACGTGATCATGAGAAAATAAGACGGAAAACAAATTATAATACATGGCCACTCAGAACTTCCGTAGAAACACAATTTTACAATAAATAAAAGACTCCAAGCACCATACTATGTGGTTTAGAATACATTAACTTTAAGAAATTGGTTTTCATCTCAATGGGAGTAGTTTTTGTAGTGCCTGGGGCTCTAGGAGAGTACAAAAATAAATAAAATACAGTAATCCCTTCTCAACAGCATATGTTGTCTCAGGCACCAATTCAACGCTGTGGCTAGACATTGTGACCAACCAGAAGCCAAATTTCCAGTTGCCCGTCTGGCCTATCCTCACTAGTTGCTGGAAGAGAAAGTGTGTTGGCGAAGGGCTGATATCTACATTATTGCTACAGCAACCAATGTTGACATTCCAGATACCAACTGTGTACACTGCACAAACAAATGATGCAATGTAAGCCCCTACTAAAGAAACTGTGTAAAAAAGGCAATCCCAAAGATCAGAATACCAAAAAAAGAGACTGCTGTGTGGTTTAAACAAAAGGTCCACACGCACAAGTGTCTTAGCAGTGAAACCTTTTTGCTCTACCTTTTTGTTGTGTTGCTTCTCCAGCTTTTCCTTTGCCTCGTCCAACTCTTTCTGAATCTTCTGCACGTGTTTGTTCATCTTCCGGATGGTGGAATGTAGAATTTCCCACACATAAAACCTGCATAGACCCAATGAATGTAAATCAGTTACAGCTGCAGTCACCTCACCTGCACAAGCGAATGTGTTCTGCAGGTTTACCTGGTGAAATCATGAGCCATTTCAGAAGAAAATATCCAGTTGGCCACAGCTGCACAGTCCACGATCTGGGTCCGTATCAGCTTGTCCACCAACACTGATATCATCTGAAAGAGTAAGCTGACAGCATGAGCTCTCCTAAATGCCACGGCTGGCGTGCAATCAGATAATACAACATAAGATCACGTCTGAATGATCCCACCTGAGGATGGTTCTTCCAGAAATCATATAGAACCCTAAGGATGTGCAGTTTCCCCTCATCGCTGTCTGTAAGGGTCTTCAGAACCTCATGGAACCTGAGAGAGAAAAGAAACACATCCATTGCTGTTTACCAGAACAGCACCTGAGCATTTTACAAGCTTTGATACATTCTCAATGATCTGTGCTTTTAGCAATTACAGTCAGCGTTTGTGAGCAGAAGGAGAGGGAACACGGAGCCAGCCGCTGGCAGGCCTGTGTGGGGTTTGGCAGAAGATACTCACTTGGCCAGGGCACTGAAGGAATGACTGAAAGACTTCGCAGCCAAATGGAGCAGCGTCTGCAGGAACACTTCAATCTTCAGAGGGTTGAAGCCATCGCCCTCGTCTGGATAGAAAGGAGAAGTGTAGTAACATACAGAAAACCACACATTTACATTCACTCACTTGGAGATGATTTTATCCAAAGCGATATACAAATCAGGAACAATGCAATCTGTGAAAACACCCCCGAATACACAATCCCAAGTTTAAAGTATAATGACTAAATTCTGTGCTTTTATAAGCCAACTGCAAATAGCTCTCATAGAGGTAGGTATAAATCAAAGTCTATGGGTTGGATCAGTGATTTTTTTTCTCAGTGTACTTTCCAATAATCTGAGTCTTCAGAAGGCCAACAATTTAGAATTATTAAAAATGAACGTAACTGACGAATGAAAGACAAATGCAAATTTTAAAGAAGAAAAAAAATTCATGTTCATGAAGGGTGAATTTATTTGCACAAAAAGAGTGATATTGTAAAATACTACGACAATTCAAAAGAACTGTTCACACTTTTTAAGATACAATTCAAATCTGCGATGGAAAAGCTGAATTTGGATTCAAGATTATTTCATGAATGTGTATATACATATACATAATGTAAATAATGAATATTTTGATAATTCATTAATTTATAACAATTATACATTTAAAATTAATGACGGATATTGGACTAAAAAGGCAGACCCACCATCATCATCATCCTGGTTTGGATTAGGGGCATCTTTCAGAACAATAAGAATCTCCTCGTTAGACGCCCGGTTTTTGATAGCATTACCCACTGTAGTTGCCATAGCTAAACCTGGTAATGTACCTGAAAGAAATTTACACAACAACAAGGCACATTAAACATTCAAACAAAAATACTAATGTACACGTATCACAGTGTTCTTGAGCTTGAACATACTGTCAGACTCCTCTCCATATTTATAGGTGCACAGAGGGTTAGCTGGGATCAGGGCAGAGAAACTCGGAGGGACAATGTCCACGATCCGCTGATGATACGACAACCTGCAGGTTAATAAATCAGGGCTCAGTGTAAATAAACAGAACAACATGCATCAACTAGGTCCGATTAGCAATTATAAAAAGATGTGAAATTTACCTCATACACTTTTCCAAAACCTCTTTAACGAACTTGGGTTTGGGCTTTTCAATGTCTTGTGTCAAGCAGTCAGCCCTAAAGAGAAAATTCAATACTTAAATAAGATAAACAACTTTTTTTTTATACACAAACTGACAATGCATGACCTGTACAAATGATTCCCAAAAGAAACAGCTTATCCTCACCAGTCATCCCAGCTCCATCTGAACTGGAAGTTACTCAGATGATGAGAGAACCAGTTGATGAGCCTAAAAACCCAGAATAATCCACCACATTAAAAAGAAAAACATTAAAGGAGCAAATCTTTGAAGATTCTCAAGCCTCTCTGAAGTCAACGCTGCTAATATTATATTACTGTAAAAAAAGTTTTAATGAAGATCAAATTCAAAGTCTGTTTTCAGAATTCAGCTGGGCAACTTTACTTTTTCAGGATGAGATATATTATTTAAACCAATATAGTTCACCCAAAACATGTACAAGTTTCTTTTTTATGTTGAACACAAAACAAAAAATACCAAACAGCTGTTGGTCCCCACTGACGTCTATCATACTGGTAATATTAACAAGGACCATCGACTGTCTGATTACCAGCATTTCCAAAATATCTTCATGTTCAACATTAAAGAAACTCATACAGGAAATACAAGAATGACACGAGTAAATGATAACAAATACAATTTTTGGGTGAACTATCCCTTTTAACAAAAGACAATGGTTTAGCAAACTACTCAACTTCAAATTGAAGACTCACCGGTCTATGCAGATTGTGTTCATTGTGTCCAGCCTCATATACATCATTTCTGTGGCTTGAGCAAGCTGAATAACAGCAGGTTAAAAGAAAACTACAACAGCTGGAAACACATTTTAAATTTGAGACAGCTGTGTATATGAGGAATCAACTTAAAACACATTCACATCGCTTTCAGTAGGTATGAAGGATACAACTTGTGGTAAAGAGCCTGGTTGCAGTTTGCAGAGCTCAATGAGTAACGCTGTGTACATGACATCAATGTGAGGAGGACTTGGCAGCTGGAATAACTCTCCAAATATCACCTACAGAGATACAGACTTAACATCATGCTGAAAAACATTTAAAGCCCTAGTCAAATGGAAATGGTTTTATAATATACTTTTGAGTTTCGATTCTTGTCACCTGACGTCTGTGATTTTCATGTACCAATTCAGACAGGACTAAAAACCTCAGATTTTTTTTTTAGGTAGGAGGGTCTGTTTTGTATCTGGGCATTGCAGAGATCATGTGGTCTGTATGCATACACTGAATTTAGTCATTCCGATTGATTACCATTAGTACTATAACCACAGTTTTACTTAAAAAGCCATGATGGTTCAGCTATAGCTCTTATAGCAAAAACATGGTTAACATGACGCAACTTCAACTATATTTATTTTTTAGTACATTTTTTTAAAGGTACATAGTGGAATGTAATTAAAACATTATGTAATCAAGTGCAGAAATGAAGTTGAGTAATCTTACATGACCATGATATTACAGTAGCGAGTAACATTTACATGATTTGGTTCTTGATTTTATTTATTTTTTTATTCTTTGCCAGGAGGCAAACATATAAAAAATATGCATAGTTAGAGCTTAGTAAACATGTTGTAAAAAATGTTTTTTAAAAATTGGTCGACAATCACAAACATTTGCATTTCAGACGGGATTAGTTTTCTCAGAGGATCCCTAAGTTTGCTGAAAAACAGTAGGTAATTTGCCAGTGAATTATTAGAGAAGTTGTGAGAGAAAAACAAACACTGCAGATTCAGAGGGGATTAAAATAGATATAGAATATCTGTTTTACCCTGTAAAACTAGTCCTGTTTTACTGCACCAACAGTGGCTAACATATTTTGTCATATTATCAAATAAAAATGACCAAAATCAAATTCTTATTTACCTCCACAATATGGTAGTTAAGGGGAATCTTGTTTTTTCCAGGGTAGCTGAGCAATTGGGCAGCACTGTGAAAGAACAAAAAAGAAAGAAGAAAAAATGAAAAAACAAATTAAAGACCAAGTATGTAAGCCAAGTTTCAAATAATGCTAAAAGCAAAAAGTAGTATATGCAAAGGACCAACCAGGTCTTCCTCTCCCTCCAGTGGGACTTGATTATGCAGTGCAGGTTCTCCTCAATCACAAAGCGCTCAACTGAATGACTTCCAGGCATCACTGGCCCCTGACAACAGACAGAACAACACTTGAATTAGAGGCTGACATTTTTTCAGGAATCCCACGGGTCACGGGATTCCCGTGGGATTCCTGCGGGATGGGAGACATCTTTGCTATTAATCACGGGATTGGGACAGTACAGGATAAGAGTTAACGGGAGCAGATGGGAGCAGGAATCAACCAATAGGAAAGACAAAAAATAAATAAAAAAAATAAATAGTGTAAATGCACCATTTTGTTGTTTCCTTTTAATACACCTACAATGTAACGCAATTAAAAAAATAACTACACGACCCAGCCGTCCCAGAAGCCATCTTTTTGTATATATATGGGAGCTGTACAGGAGCGGGAGTCATTTTAAACATGAGCGGGATGGGGGTGGGAGTCATTTTACCAGGAGCGGCATGGCACAGGATTATTTTGGTCTGGGAGTGGGACGGGACAGGAGTGAAAAACCACTCCCATGTCATCCTCTAACTTGAACACACAAACATCATAACTTAACATAAATTAAAAGTTTAGGGTCAGTTGGATTGGTTTTTACAGAAAGGATGGATTAATTTGATTAAAAGTGACAGGAAAAGTATGCATAATGCTACAAAAGAGTTCTATTCAAATAAATGTTTTTGAACTTTCTATTCTCCAAGGAATTCTGAAAACCACTTTCAACATTGATGCTGAAGAATTTAATTAATGGCAATTAAAAGCTATTTAAAATAACATGCTTTTAAACTTTCTATATAGATTTAGTTAAATCAGGACAGGATTTGAAACATTTCTGCACCTCTGGGGCATCAGTGTAGTCAAACATGCGGAAGACGACGCGGGGCACGGGATAAATTGCGTCATCAGAGTGGGCTGGAGGTGTAAAAGGGGGCAGGTTGTGCTGCAGGGCTTCACACAGCACGCTGTCAAATGCAATATAAGGTCGCAGGATGTGACGCTCCTGCCAGCGGTCCTTCTTCAGCTTCTGCACCTGAGCCCAGAGACAGTCCAGATACTACAGAGAGACACAGAGGAAATTAATTACAGTGAAAGGACAGAACATCTCTCAACTGGTGGGATGTAGGTCTGTTCTGATAGGGTCATTACCAAGAAATAAAGGGGGGGGGGGGGGGGTATAAATGCACAAATATTTATATAGAAACACGCATACATAGAAGGAATCAAATATGACAAAGAAAGCACTTTCAAATAATTTATTTGTTAATGTCAGTTAATGTAATTTATCACTTGGTTAAAGAAGTTAATCAAATTAGTGGGAATCCAAAATGGGCTGGTTTCAAGACAAACCCATCCTCAAAAAAACATGAAAAAAATACTAGAAAAATTACAACCCATACTGCATAAATCACAGGATATGGGATTCTATGCGTTGCGTTTTCACTTGCTGTTGGATATTCTATCGCAAACCAGCTGAGAAAACTGATTGACATTACGTTGGTCCTCATAGATTATGTGATGAGTCTGGATGAAGCCAGTTCTGACTCTCACCTCTTCCTGTGGGTGGGGCTTTTCTGCGGTCCACACCTGCAGCATAGGAACATGAATCTTCTGACGCCGCCTGCAACAAAACCCAAATCATCACATTCACAGCAGACTGCTTTATATTTTATGTGATCTACTAGCATAACAACAATTAAGCTGTAAAACACCATATCATAGATTTAAAAAAAAAAGTTTATTGCTGCATAGGTCAGGTTTATTGCAGAGTATTGCTGCATAGGTCAGGCTTTACAGGGTTAATTTTATGGCCTAACATGGTGGCATTTATGATACGCATTTATTAAGGTGTATCCATATAAATGGCCCACCCTGTAGAATCCAGATGGTTCTACATTATTTCTCCATGAATATTATTGAGAATTAAACTACACTACAAATTGCAACTTGCACTTCATGCCATCTTTTTGGGCAAATGATAGTAATTTCACTGTTAAAAAAAAAAAAGGAACCTACTTTAAATATCCCTCAATTTGGTTGAGCAAGCGATCCATTTCCACATCCTTTTTCTCATACAGTTCCTTACCAACCCAAGGCAGACTGGAGAGAACAGCATACACATACCAGTCAGACCGCACCTGTACAGACACATCTGTCAGCCTCACGATTATCTATGAACATGATCTACTAGGGATGCTTGGGGTCATGTTCACCTGTGGTATGTCTTCTTCCTGCGTGACACTGACAAAGTTCTCAAACATAGCAACCATGGATGGAGCCGCGATGACATGACAGTTCACCAGATCACTAAGAAAGCGCACCTGCCGTGCACACGATGTATTAAACACCGGCAAAAATTACAAAGTTGGGAAGCACTTTTTTTAAATAAATGCTAAAAAACACAAACCAAGTAAACAGCCTCAGTGTAAAGGTTTGATTTTAGTGTCTCCTTAAGTTGCCGGATCATGGCCTCCACAAACTCCCCTCCAAAGTTGTAGTTGCGAGCATTGAGAAGTCCCACTAGCGTTGTGTACACTGTTAACTTCTCCGGCAAAAGTCTTGCACTGTGCAAACACAAACAAAGAGTTACATACAACATCCATTGCATAACGAGATTTCCTTTTAAAGCAAAAGGAAAGAGTGCACATTTGCTTATTTCAAGCGCAGTTTGCTTACACAGCACATAAGATGCGCAGGATTTTGCTTTTATAGTTGGGAAGATCTGCCTCCAGGACACCAGCAAGACCCTCCAAATTGCTCTCTAAAGAGGACGTACTCTGAAAGAATATATATTAATCAGTTATGTCTAAAAAACAAAACAAAACAAAATAATGTCTACATGAGCAGTAAGGTGTATGAGACAATACCTTCTCTCCCACTCGACATATCAGTGACTCCAACCGGTCTTCTATCTCAATGGGTTCAGACGTCCTCCTTCGTTTGTGAGGCTGGGAGCCGACTGGAACGAAAAAAAAAAATCATAAATAAAAGTCTTAAAGGTGAGCTTTTAACTAACTTTGAAATTGACCATGCGTATTATCCTTGAACAAGGCTGCAAGTAAATTTTGATACTGACACAAAATGAGAACATTTATTGATTATTGAATTTATGAGGACATTGTTATCAGCCAAAAGCCAAAAACCAGTACAAAAACAACCATATAACTTAAAAAAAGGATAAAATATGTCACTTGTATGTATGATAACAATTAGCTTGATTCTGAAGTGTAACTCTGAAACAATAAAAAAAGACCAAAAAAATTATGCTAAATAAAAAGTACAATGAGAGCTTTAAAAAAATGCAATGAAATTGTATTTAATAGTACAAATAGACTTGTCTTCTGCCCTAAATGATCATGATCAAATTCAAAGCGTTTTGTTCATCTGAAAGATTCCTGTCTCTTCGAAAAGTAACATTTAATTGGTTACTGGGGGCTTTTTGAAATGCAAATGCACTTAATGCAAATAGAAAGAACACATTTGCCAAAAAAACTGCACTCTTCGGCTTCCATATTGTCAGAAAGTCTTTCATTTGCAATCTTAAGCGTAAACAAACACCCAGTATGAAAATTACATAAACACATCTCTGTCAACGTGTATGCTAACATGCTAACTCACTCACCATCACTCTCGTCGCTGTGCCTTCGCCTCGACATTTCTCAAATTAAATATTCAGACCGTTGAGATAGTAAGGAAAAACCGCTACGCATACACTTTTTAGAACTGTTTTATATCCACTGAATTGCGTTCAGTAAAGCTTGCAGCTTTGAATGGTAGCAGCCCTTAGCCACACTACAAAAATAAAAGCGGTTGATTTAAGGAGAACACATCCGGGGTAACAGCTGCGTCACCGGAAACACGTGTATTGTTGCGACTCGTGGTGAGAAATCCGATTCTTCACCGAGATCGGCTCTTTTTATTTTTGTATTTTATTTTTGTATGACAAATAGTTGATTTTTTAAAAAAAAACATTTGATATTTTAATTTTAACAGGAATTGTTTCTTATTGATTGTTATTGCAGTGAAAAAACACGCTTTAAACGTTTTGTTTGTTTTAATAAGTGTGTTTATTGCTCCCCTCAGTTCTGTTTTTGCAGCTATAATTTACCTTATAAACAGTCATTTAGAAACATTGAACACTGAAGTCATTTAGATTAACTGAAAAGATTCGAGTCAAAAGAATGATTCATTCGCAAACCGGACACCGGTGACGTTAGATGCGACTCACTTTATCTCTGCTGCCATGAATGCACGTTTAGTTTTCTTCTATGTTTAGTTTTATTAACATATCATTAGTCTTTTGAAAAACTGGTCAACGATCACCGACATAAATTACATTAAAAGAGGTTACATTTCTTAATGTGCGGTTTTTAGGATGGTGCATTAGTAGTGTATTAGTGTATTAGATTGTGAACTGCGATAGCTGGTTTTCTCTCAGTAGCACGATTATAATGGCAAGTATGCTTGTTGATTTGGACGTTGAGGGTCTTGGTCCAGAGGTCAATAAAGTAGACAAACCTGACTTTTCAGCAACAAGGAAACTGTACTATCATGTCAAGAAAGTGGTAAGTACAGTGATCATGTTAAGTCACGCTTATTGATATGATTGTAGTGTTTAATATCAGTACTTTCCCCGTGGTGTTTAGACATTTGCAAAATTTGTGGCATCCAAGAAAGTTCCTCCAATCTGTGAAAACGACTCACCGGTTCTTTGGCACTGCTGTGGACTGTCATTCAAAGAGTCAGCGTTAATCCACAAACATACTGCCAACAGCCATGCCAGTGAGATTCACCAGCTGACCACTGAGACCCTGGACATGATGCTCCACCAGGCTCACAGCGAGGAAGAGTCCATTAATGAAGAATCAACAGATATATCATCCTGGATCCCTAATACAAGCCATATCCTAGAAGATGACCTCATCAAGTAAGTAGGTTTATGGCATGTTTCTCACATAATCTGCTTTGCTTTTATGAAGACTTGTGGTTTTCATGGAGTTCCTCTGTTTTAGGGGTCCAGGTGAAGTTCTGCTGTATTACTGCTACTGTCAGTTAAATGATCCTCAGATCATTTGTCAGTGGCAGAAGGAGCTTTGTTTCAAACTTAAACTAACAGGCAAGGTAAATAAAAGCAATCACAAGTCACCAGTGACATTTGTTGACATTTTACTGGATTGAGGTTGTTCTTCTCCAGGTACGAGTGGCTGCTGAAGGTATCAATGGAACCGTTGGTGGCACCAAAACAGCCACTAATGTTTACATCATGGCAATGTTATCACATCCAACCTTCAAAATAATGCAAGTAAAGGATTTCAAGGTAAAGTACCTGTGCCACTATCCAGAATAACAATAAGATGCACAAAATAATGATGATTAGAGATTATAAGGCCGACTGACAATTAAAGTTGCATGTTTGTCAAGAAAGAGAAATAATACTTAAATTTAATAATTTTTTAAAGGTTTGGCACTTAAGGTGAACTGAGATTTTAAGGATGTAAGAGATGAAAGATGGAGTCTGAATATCCCATAAATAGTGTCTGAAATCGTCTATGCTCTTCACTAATTGTTTCCTCAGAAAAGTGAAGGAGGTGCAGCATGCTTTTCTGATTTGAAGGTTGGCGTTTACAAAGAAATTGTCCCTATGGGTGTGGATCCAGATATCATTTCCTACAGATTGGCTGGTAAGAGAAACACTTACAACTTGCTTGATACATAGTACAATTGTTTATTCAGTGTACCTATTTAAATATATCGTTTACATTTCAAAAGCTGGAGGTTAGGTGATTTTTGATTAATAGTTATATTCATTAAAGATGCATGAAAAATGATCAAAAGTGACAGTAAATACAGTTCTAATGCCAGTTTCAAATGCTGTTCGATAAGAAGAAATGTTTCTTGAGCACCACATCTGCATATTACACTTCTGAAGACTGAAGTAATAATGCTTTAAAATTCAGTTTTGCCATCTATAACAAATTATTTTTAAAATATATTCTTATAGCATAAGTTGTTTTAAATGATCACATTTAACAAATAAATAAATGCAGTCTTGGTTAACAATATTTCTTATAGACCCCAAACCTTTGAACAGTTGTGTATATTAATCTATCATATTCATGCAAATGTTGTAATTCAAAAAGGAATACACTTGGAACCAGAGGAATTTCACAAAGAAGTGAAGGCCTTTGTAGAACATCAGTCCTCGGACACTGATACAATACTTCTGGACTGCAGAAACTTCTATGAGAGCAAAATTGTAAGTAGTTTGAATGTCAGTGATCCCAGAACTATATGTACATTACAGATAATAGTTCAGTATGTTCTCAGGGTCAGTTCAGTCAGTGTTTGGCCCCCGATATCCGGAAATTCAGCTACTTCCCAGACTACGTGGACAAGAATTTGGATCTCTTCCGGGACAAAAAGGTTCTGATGTACTGTACAGGAGGAATCCGCTGTGAGCGAGGCTCGGCTTATCTCAAATCAAAAGTAAGTCTGGATTGAAAAATATGACATATCTTTGTAATGCCATTCTCAAATATGAATATTGTTCTTAAGAATGTATGCAGGGAGGTGTACCAGCTGAAAGGAGGCATTCACAAATACTTAGAGCAGTTCCCAGATGGCTTCTACCGTGGTAAACTCTTTGTGTTTGATGACCGTTTTGCCATCGCATTTAATGAGGACATCATTTCAGGTGTGTACTTATGCTTTATACTTATAGGCAGTGTTGGGGGTAGTAACGCCAGTTACATAATAATATTACTTTTTCCAAGTAACTAGTAAAGTAATTTTTCATTTTAGAGTAATATAACTGAATTACTTTTTCAAAAAAGTAATGCCACTTACTTTGTTTTCTCATTTATTGACTGACAAGTCTCCTGATATGTTGGGCGAAATCAGAAATACAGAGCATTGTGTGCAGTTTGTGAATACAGAGTAGTTCTAGACTAAATGTGAATGTTCATTAATTCAGCTCACTCTCAAAACAGATTTAGTATTTATCAAAATGAATTAAAATAAACTCAGAATATGATGCAAACCTGCAAAAAGGAAATTACACAAATGCATCTAATGTCTTTGTTGCTGACCTTTGATTATTTAGTTCAACCATACTTGCAAGCAAAAATGACTGCGCTTCATAGTTTTTTTTATTGCTGAAGAGTTTTGAACTTTCTCCTGTATTCTACGTTACAGATGGGAATTTACTTTTTCTTCAGCCTAAGGTTTATTCGGGACACTTTTTGGTTTGCTTTTACATTTGCTATAAATAGAACTACTTATATTTAAAACAAGCACTCAAGCTCGGCCCATATTTAGAAAGTAACGCAAAAGTAACATAACGCATTACTTTCCATAAAAAGTAACTAAGTAATGTAATTAGTTACAATATTGTGTTACTTTCTAAAAAAGTAACATATTATTTTTAAAAGTAACTTTCCCCAACTTATAGGTATTTCAAAAATAATTGTATGGAGTGACAAACTTAACATTTACTTTTCTTTTCCCCAGAGTGCAGATATTGTAGTTGCCCATGCGATCAATATCAGCTGTGCACCACACACTTCTGCTGCCAGCTGGTTCTGTCGTGCACCACCTGCAGAGAGCGTGGCCTGACGGCCTGCTGTCCTGTGTGCCAAGCCAAAGAGCAAAACCACAGCGACGTCTCCTCCGATGGGCTTGCTCACAGAGAGGAATGCGAATGCACGATGTCTCGTCCCAGAATCCCCAAAGATTCACTATGATAAACTCGATAAGATGAATCCTTTCGGATGGGCTGCCACTTGTGTGATTTTAAGAAGTCTGCAAAATGATTTTTAAGAACTGTTATACCAAATCAGTCATGATTTTAAAAAACTGGACACAATGCAAATCTTCAATAAATTACAATTCATTTTTATTCTTAATTTTATTAGACATTTGAAATCATACATATATGAATGGGACTTGTTAATTTGTTCAACAACACTCAGTTCATTCAACTCAAACTATACACAGACAAAGGTAATGTACACACATAAAGACAAAAACACAAGATTTAAGTTACACATTTCCTTAAACATGAGATCAAATTAATAAAAACAACACAAACTGTCATTGTGGTCATTCTTTGAGTAAGAGAACAGCATGTAAAGCTTTCATTAAATAGAGTTTTCTTGAAGGTTTTGGCAATTTACAAGTTTCCGGCATCTGAAAAGAAGTGAACAGGGAAAAAAAATTATCATTTACAAAATGAAAGATTGTTAGTGGGCTTTGATTATCCACCTTATTCTATAACAAGAAGAATACCAATGTAAAAATTGTGTGTAAAATTTACAAATGGCCACGCCTGCTCTTATGGTAAAATAAGATGCATAATGTAAAAAAAGGGTCTACCAACCTGCTTTGTAAAGAAACAAATTGGACCCTACTGCCAGTGTTGGTTGAGGTACCAGATGGTATCGTTGGTCAGTACTGGTCCAAACAATGGATTCAGCTGTGACAGAATAGCAATCAGCCAGCTGAAACATATCCAAAAGTACAGAGTGATGATCATGACAATAAAAAAAATGCATATTTCCAAGAAAGACTGAATTCAAGAACAAATGTGGCAGCAAAAATATGGTTAGCACTGCCTCCTAGTGGCTCTTAGAGAACAAACACTATCAAATTTCTTCAAAATAATAAATAATTCAAATCAGTGAGACAGTTCAGATCTCTCATGAGCTTATTTTACACATTATACATTTGTAAAATATTGTTTGTAAGTTTATTGTCTGAAACTGGAGTATACTGCACATGAAATGGCCTGGATGTGCTTCTAATCAATACCGGAGTTGCCCAAAGGCTGTGTTTGACTTTCAGCTGATACAGAATAGAACAATCTCTCTATTTTGCCATATTAAAATGTAGCTTTTACTATTAAGTCTCTTTAGACATGTGTAACATAAAGATAATTCAGAGACAATGTACTTACAAAAGGTAGCAACAGACTGCAGTTAGTACCAGCATTGTCACAATGACTCTAAAATGGGGGGGGGAAGGAGATATTTAGCACTTCTTGTAAAAAAAATATAATGCATATTATAGATATGAATAACACATATTATGAATAAAATATTTGAAATAAGCATAAACGTGTAACACTCTTGTGCACTTGGCAGTCACATGATCCAGACATTCATACATTCATTTTACAACTTGAATTGAACGTGTATATAAGCTTTTCATTTGCACAAGTTACATTTGAATTTAAAGTACTTCCTATTGTCAGATAAGTCAATTCACAAACTTTTATTTTATTGTGTCTCACTTGTTGGCTTTCGTAATGACTTCCTGAACAAACAAAAAACCCCGATAAACTATCGTTTAAGAACATATTTTTGGTGTTGGGTTTTTAACATAAAAGGTATTTGAGGTTTGAACATTTCAATATACCGATACACAGCCTACGTTTCGTACATATGGGTTAGTAACTTACAGTAAACTTTCGTTTAGAGAAATGCTAATGTTGCTCACCCTCGATTCGGTCCTTTAGGAATAAACCAGGGAATAACTCCACCAACAAGACCCCAAAATAAAGTCATAACTGACACAGCTATCACAAACGATGTAGCCGCCATGATATTTCTTTGTGGGTCGAGATTTAACAACTTATTTTCTATAAAATAAACTTCGTAGACTCCACAACGCTCGCGCGCCACACCACTGTGTGGACGATGATGGTCATGTGACTCCTCGGGCCCTGAGCAGAACATATGACTGATGTCTCACCTCTTCCTCTGCACTCACGGCAAACTAAATATACAACCTTCTTTTGATATTGCAAACCCTTAGGTTTGTTATACAAAGCACATGTGCCCTGCATGTATTTAATAAACTCTGAAGCCACATGAAACCTTTTCAAGAGCATGAATTATTTAAAATGTCATCCGCTGACTTCTTGCATTGTTAAAACCAATTAGTGCAGCAATGCCAAGCAACGTTATTACAGTTTACTAAAACCATAAAAACGCTCGTATTACCTAAACATCAACTTAAATAAAATAGAAAAATAAACTTACATGAGCTTTAATTTTGTTTTATGTATTTTGTTTTTATATTTATTAAGTAGACAGCCTATTCAGAAATAGTTTGTGAACTTTAATATTTGCTTTGAATTCTAAATCTCTTGAATCTCTAAAACACATAAAAACATATGTACATATAGAATAAAAGTGTTTGGCATCATATTACAAATAGAGATTCCATTTAGGGTCTGTTTGACCCTGTCCCTGATTTTGAACAGTACACGAGGGTTAAATACCTAACAGACATTTAAAAAAAACTCAAAAAAATGTACACTTAAACCTGAAACATTGAATCTCAATACTAAAATACCACTGCTGTGAAACTCTTTGGCACATTAATTACCAGCACTAGACAGGAATTACCAGTTATTTAAAAAGAAATGTGTGTGTATATATATATATATACACACACACACTATAAAGACATGAAATACTATTCAGTGCCTCCAACTACAATTTTAAGTGAAGGTTTAATTGTAATTTTGTGACACTGCTTTTGCTTCGTATGACTAAAACACAACTGAAAACAAACATTCGTTGACCAAGTGGCTATACAAGTAGTTTTGTCTTGTGTTCCTGCAACGAATAAGAATTTCCCAAGATCTCATTTTTTCAGTTTAGAAACCAGTTATTGCTCAAACTGTGTTTTTCCAGATGTTACATAAATGAAAACATAGATACCACTAAAGCTGAGATCAAATCCAAATTCTTTCATTTCAAGTCCAATTTGGTAACAGCACCGTTTTCCAAAAAGCATCACATATATTATACATAAATATTAAAAAAAAAAGTAAATAAGACAAATGCACAGAAGTCAGCTTTTTACAGTCTTTTATTTTTAGCAAAAGAATCATTTCACTCCTGCATTTTCTCAATGGTCTCCTCCTTGTATTTGCCCTTGTCCTTTTCGTGCTGTCGGGACTTGGCCTTGCGCTCAAGGATCTTCTTGCGATCCTTGTCAAGCTTTAGCCTGGTGATCACCACCTGAACAAAGAAAAGATCAAATACATTAACATTCCATTAACATGAAATGGCAAAATACTTGCAAAATACGTAATTGCATCCTCTATACGTTAAGATGTCTAAAACCATTTAAATATTCACTGTGTGAATGCAAATGCAGATGTTCAATATGCAGTTTTCAAAAAACGTCCTGACAAAACATCTGGAAGGCTTTTGCTAACAAACACAGGGATATCTGCATACTACTTCAAGTAACAAACACAATCCTGTATGCTTATGCATAGGTGACAGTGGCAAATCAAGAACAATCAGAAACAGTTTCATTAATTTCAGACAAATGTCAGAAATGTGTAGCCAACCCAAGAGAGGCATGACAATTCAGCAGCATCAGAGTTTGTGATGCACCAAGACTAGTTCTAGACTTTAATGGTCTCTCTCAAAATTGGATTTCCCAAAACTTCAATGCTACCAGTGTACAGTTCAAGTAAACAATGCAAGCTGCTTTGGATAAAAACTCCAATTGACAATGGAAGTTTTTATCTACACTTTGCCAAAATTCCTGTGTTGCAACCAATACACGAAGTTTCAAACTCTACTGACTACATGACATTTAAAGTAATTATGCATATTTATTGTAAAGTACGTCCCCTTTATGTAAAACCAAAATGCATTCAACATTCTCTAGCTTAAGGCTGTTCAAACTGTGTGCTGCAGATTGTAGCTCGAAATTGCCTCAACACCTGCATGGAAGTTTCTAACATGCCAAATGAAAGCTTGATTAGCTGCTTCAGGTGTTGAATTAGGGTTGAAATAGAACTCTGCAGGAGTTTGGACAGTGCTGCTCTAGTTGTGTGTAGTCTTACCAAACTAAATAAAACCACTAAAACTTATTAAAATCACATCAAGACATGGATCAGCCATTCTGCTTCCTAGACGCAAGACTTCCGCTAGTTATTTTTCCAATGACACCGATATCTCATGCTTGGCACGCAAACAAACATCTGAATATAAAACATACCTTGCTGGGGTGGATGCCAACATGGACTGTGGTGCCGTTGGCCTTCTCACGCTGAACACGCTCGATGTAAATAACATACTTCTTCCTGTAGACCTGGACAACTTTGCCAATCTGCTGGCCTTTGTAGTGTCCCCTGACAACCTGGTGATGAGAGAACAATAAAGCAAGGGATGTTACACAAAGTAAGGTGACAAGTATTACACTTAACATTTCTTTACAACAGACCGTAAAATTGACCAGGTAGGAAAAACCAAGAATGTCCTCACCTGGACCTCATCGTCCTTACGGATGGGCATGGATCTCACGTTGTACTTCTGGCGGAGCTCTTTGGACAGAGGGGAGGACATGATCTTCCTGCGGATGTGTGAAGGGGCATTGAAGTGCCTCTTGCGGTTCTTGCGCCGGGAGGAGGTCACAAATTTATTGAGCTTCATGATGGCTGTTTAAGAAAGAGGACAGTTCAAAATCATTATGAATAAAAAATAAGCTTGAGTAATAAAGCTAAATACGCATAAAAACTAGGTTTTTAGAATGACGCTAACTTGGGTTAGTTTGATACACTTTGGCATGCACCTTAATTAACAAACGAGCAGTAGTAATACATTAAACCAAACAATATGCTTAAAGCTTGCCATTTATGTCTGAAAAACACACGGTATACGTTATTAGAAAAGCATGTTCAAAAGCTCGTGGTATTGCTGTACGTTAGCTAGTTATTTCAACTTGACATTTTACGCACGCAGGGCTTAAGTTTTCATATTTATAGTGTTTGAAGACAGTTTATACGCAACACGAATAAAACAACATATAACACGCACAAAAGGAAAGCATGGCCCTGTGTTTAAGGCAAAATTACGGTTATCTACACGGGAGAAAACACAGCTAACGTAGCAGCCACTTGCTGAGCTTTAGCGACTAAATCCACAGACACGTCGCACTGTATGTATAAAATAACACATCTAAATTGAAAATAGGGACATTATGTAGCGATTATGTGTGTTTTAGACTTGGAGGACATAAAATCCACGAGGATGGGAAAGGATGTTTAAGAAATGCCTTAGCAATCTTGGCTTACCCTGCCGACTTGTCGCTATGGCCGCCGGAAAAGAGACTCTAGAACTACTTCCGCCAGAATTAGTTGAAGCGCAAATCTCGCGAGATAATGGATAGAACGGGATTTCAAAGTAGCTGTCAGTTTTATGGCAAGGTAGCTAAAGTACAGACGACTGAACATTCAGTTTATTGAATGAAGTAAGCTATATTAGTAGGAAACACCAAATAAAAAAAACAGAGGTTTCCTGAAAAACGTCCCATCTTTAAAACGTGATTTAATATCCTGAAAAAAGATGAAATTGATGTATTTAAAATTTGGAGAATTACCAATCGGTTACTAGTCCTTACTTGAATTAATTTACAGGTTAAACAGATCTATCTCTTGTCTGTCTATCTATCTGTCTGTTTAACTCGAGTATTAAGTGCCCTGAAAATCTTATCTTTAAAATGTGATTAAATTAAATGAAATCCGGTGAAATTGATATATTTGGAGAATCACTAGTCAGTTACTAGTCCTTTTTTGATTTTTTTTTTTGCAAAAATGTAAAATTCTCAGCGCTCAGTACTGATTTAAGTTCAGTTTAAGCTGCTAGCTTTGTTTTAGCTGGTTTATCGCTGGTCCAAGCTGAATAATTTCTGGTCCAAATTGTTTGGCTGGTTGACCACCATGCAAAAACTGGTTCGAGATGATCTACCAGCTAGAAAACAGCTACTGTATTCCAAAACACAGCTTGAATTCGACTTTGCAGCACTTAATAATCTTACAATTTCAGCAAGCAAAATCACAAAACATATCATGAACTTCAATGCACCAATAATATTACAAACAAATATTAATATTTGACTACTGGCATAAATAACACTCACCCTTATGTCATTTCAAACCTGTATGCATTTCATTCTTCTGTGAAACACAAAAGAATATATTGAAGAATGCTGGTTACCAAACAGTTTCGGTTCCCATTGACTTCCATTGTATTTTTCCCATACAATGAAAGTCAGTGGGAACCGAAACTGTTTAATTACATTCCACAATATATATATAGATATATATATACTGCATATATTGTTGAGTAAATAACGACAGAATTCCCATTTTTTGTTTGGACTATCCATTTATCAAAGTAATGAACTTGCTGGCTTTTATTCACTCCAAAGCATGATAATTTCTTGTGAAGTTTCACAGGTGCTTTAGTTAAAAGAAAAATCCTAGGGACTTCCTTTGTCAAAAGGTTACACAGAAGAAGAAAGAAGGCACATCTGAGTCACTAATCATTTTATTAGAATGATATAATTGACAATGAATTTGAAAACAGTTTTTATTCAACACAATATTATGTGTCTGTTATTTTGGCTTTTATCCAACCAACCTTCAAAAATAGCAAAACACAGTTTGGCACCACCGTTCTCTTTGAAACTGCAGGTCTACTCCACTGCCCTGACATGTTATGCGAGCAGGTGTTCTTTCACTCAACTCAATGGTGTCCATTGTGAAAATGAATATAGCATTGAATGAGCCAGATCAGGGGAAAACATGGATTGACCAAATCTGTAGCTGTAGACAGTGTTCTTTAGCCTGTAGTTTGGTTCACAGAATGGGTCTAAGGCGCATAAAGCTCTGTCTGGTCGTTTGTTCTCTCTGGGCTTTGGGACTTTAGAATAAAAAGGGTCTTTTGAGTGCATACGATTGAATAGACACACATGAAAACAACAAAGGTACAAAGGTTAGTGTTCTGTAAAATTGGACAAAATTCTATTGAGGACCTCTCATGCACCTGTAAATTTGTAAAAATACACTCTTTTTTAACTAATGATTAGCTTATTGCCATTCCATCCATCCATCCATGAGTCTATTTACAGTTTTTAGCTTAGGTGCATTTCTTGGATCAGAAATGAAATTTTCAAAACTTGTTCAACCTCCACTTCATCTAGTCACTTGTGCACATCATAAAAGCAGTTTCTCGTTGTTGTTGTTTTTAACAAATTGCAATTGCTTTGGTACTTTCATGCAACTGATTATGTACATTTGACTTTGATTTCCTACATTTTCAGTTGCTAAAATCATGTTGCTCAAACTGTATTATACAGTTCTCTGTGTGAGTCTTACCCCTCAAAATATCTAGTTATTATTTAATTATATGAGTCATTAAATGCAAAATGGTTAATCTAGTTGTTATAAACAGTCAAGTACATTTTTACACATTTCTATTCGATATAGGGTAGGCAACGTCGGTCCTGTAGTGCCAGTGTTCTGGAGAGTTTAGCCCCAACCCTGAAAAAAGCTCACCTGCCTGTAGCCCTAGTAATCCTGAAGCCCTTGACTTGCTTGCTCAGGTGTGTTTGATTAGGGTTGGAGCTACACTCTGCAGGACAGCAGCACTCCAGGACAGATGTTGCCTACCCCTGTATTAGATGCTTTGTAAATTTGCCACGAATTGTGCAAGTGAATCTTGACTTTCAATAATTAAGAGAATATTGAGCAGCTGTAATAAACCAGTTTTCCGGAATAGGTGCATCTCATGAGTTTTCAATTGGAAAGCATATAGAGGCAGAGGACAACACAAGAGTTATACATTCTGACAATAAAAGAAAACAATTAGGGTCAACAGCTGAGAGGAAGAAGAGGAGTAAGGATGCTCGGTGGAATGGTACAGAGACAAAACAGAGGAAGAGGCCAAGGACAAAGGCACATATCAGGCCAATTAGGGCTACTATTGTGGACCATGTTGTCAATCATGGGCTTATAAAGACTGATGGGTGCAGCTAAACATTGGGAGATCAACCATATCCTCAATTCAAACATTTTAAAACATCAATCTTTCAATCAATATCCCACGAACAGTAATGTGTAAATTTGTACTTTTGACATGGATGTACAGCATCCATGAGAAGCGCAGCCTTTAGCATTTCAGTACAGTAACTGTCATCCAAACTGTTGCCATATTTATCAGGTAACACTAACGGTGTTTAGTATTATACTGACAACATGACAAGCACTTTGACTATTTTGTTTGTGAACAATGGCACAATGACTTTCATTCTGATGCCACTAAAACACTTATTCTTGAGAGATGAACTAAAGATTTTGATTAAGTTACAGGCTTTTGCAGAAAAAAAATTTGTGTTGTTCTGTTTGTACAAATTGTTTTGACATACTTTGCTAATATTACACTTTTTCTCAATTGCTTTGGCACAATTCCTACATTCGAAACAATTTCAGATCTTTGAACAATTCGCTTCTTGTTCGCATCAGATGGGAATTTCTTATTGATTTGAGCAAACTGCAAATGCTTTGTGTGCAAACAGGAAGTACAATTGTCTGCAGTTTGCACAAAAACTAATTGCATATGGCTTGTTGATCAAATTCGATGAGTTTCTTGTTTAAACCGTCAATCTCTTCACAACTTCTACATCATTTTTCATCGTATAAACCATCACATTCAATACTATCTATTCAATTATGAAAAATTGGTATACTCTTATTTTCCATAAATATCTGATATTAACATGGTAATTTCTGCTAAATTGGCAAATGGCTAGTTTTCTGCATTTGTGGTAACATAAGATTCAGTAATTGGACACGCAAGATTTCAATTTACATGTACTAAATTTTTAAAAAAAAAAATAAATGTACTTTATGAATAGAAATGTTCATATACTTTTATGTATTATTGACTCTTCTCAACAAGTATCAGATTTTTTTTTTTCTTTATAAAACCTTAGTTTGACTGACTTTGGTTGACTGTCATGGTGAAAAAAAACCAACTAAATATTTAGACCAGTGTGGCTAACACGATGAAAAAATTACTTATTTATTTTGGTTGCCATGGCCAAATTACTGATATGATAACTAGGTTTTGAAAAATGAATGAAATGTTTTAGGTTAATAATTCCATTTTGCAGGCGTGCAATAAAGTTCTGAGGTTCCAGCAAACAGTTATGGCATTTGCACTGTGTGTGTTAAGTGTTAAAACTGTTTCGGGAAAGTGTGCCAAAGCAACTGAGAAAAACTGTAACTGTTTTTCTTTCTAATGTGTCAGAGAGGGCAACAGAATAGAATTATTTTTGTATGTAGCTATATATCTTGCTGTGGCCCCACCTTGAACTGTTTGGTTCAGGTGTGTTCCTGTAGGCTACTGTGTCAGTGTGAGGCGTGACACTTCAGTATGAGTAATCCCACGCTCCTTCCATTCAATACAAACACAGCCAGGAAGCAAATGTGACAACTTATTGCAGTCTGACTGAAAACAATGTGGAAAAATATATGGAATAAGGTGAGTCTCAGAAAATGTTAATATTTGTTTATCAAAAAAAGCATTAATAGAATATATATTAAAACCTCTACTTAATGCCTCAATATTGCAGGTGTTCATGGTCCTGATGGTTGGGAATCTGTTTATGC
Source organism: Enteromius trimaculatus (assembly GCA_032361065.1). Lineage (NCBI taxonomy): Eukaryota > Metazoa > Chordata > Actinopteri > Cypriniformes > Cyprinidae > Enteromius > Enteromius trimaculatus. The sequence goes on from JAUMHP010000065.1 coordinate 7,356,571, forward strand.
CCACTGACACAAAGAACAATAGAGAAGGAAAGTCTCGGAGACGGAAACTGGAGTCTCACCCTCGCCGGAATGCCTCGTCTATCAGAATCTCCCCAGATCCGATGATGACAGGTCCAGAATCAGGAGTGATGCCTGGTGCAGTTGAAATTGACTTTGACAAGAGTATCGAGGACATGGTGTCTCAGGTCCGAAACAATCCCAACTTATCCATAAGCAAATGTGTGGTGGATCGCAAGCTTTGGATGTCAAACAGTCGCAGCCTTTCTCCCTGGTCCTACAGGTGAGTGTATTATGGATTATTAGTTTCATCTTTAACATTCAAACATTATGAATATTATTATATTTTTAACTCATATGTTCTGATTAAGGATAGAGAGATCCCACAGTTTAGTTTATATTTAATGCTTAGAGTCTTTAATGTTAGAGTCTTCAGTGTTAGAAATAATATTATTTATCCGAACAGTAAAAAATCTTTATTTTAAATACTCCAATTTTGCCACTATGTATATGGTTACACTTTATTTTGATAAATAACTCCGTAACTACATGTCAACTAATTATTATGAATTTCAACCACGTCTACTAACTCTCAGAGTAGACTGTTGGTAGGTTTAGGGTTAGTTTAATAAGTTCAGATATAACTCTAAAGTTTATCATAGTCATCAAAATAAAGTGTTAGAGGATATTAAGCAGACAGCCTATAGTAATTCTCTAATTATTGCTAGTTTACATAGTTGCAAAGCTCTTGTTAGTATAATGTCTAAAGTGTAGTATCAAAATAAAGTATTACCATACATAGAGAGAGAGAGAGAGAGAGAGAGCTTTTTTATTATTACAACATTTCACAACTGTACAGTTTTTACTTTTATCAGAAAATTGCAAATTTGGTAAGCAAATAAAAAAAAGCAAATCTTTCCAAGACTTCTGAGCAATGTATACATAGGCCTGTCTTTTACCTTAATGCCATTTATTGCATGGGCAGAATCAACCATGATGAGACCCGTAAACCCGTGGACGTCCCGGAGGCCGTGTGTTCTTGTGTCGGCTGCCTCAATCCTTTCACCATGCAGGAAGATCGCACCATGACCAGCGCCCTCATCTACGCCAAGATCCCCGTGCGCAGGCTGCTGTGCCATCGGCCAACCAGGAAACCGACGAAGCAGAAGAAATGTGTTCCCCGTTACCGATCGGTGGTGGAGAGCATCGCCGTGGGGTGCACGTGCATCGTGGGGTAGCCGCGCGGGACCAACAGTTTTCAGCTGTTTCACTGCAAATAAATCCGGATCCTAATTGTGCATATTATGGCCTAATTTGCTATAGGGTGAGCTCATAAAACACAACCGTGACTTTATTAGAACAAGAAAAAGATTTTGAACATTTGATGTCGTTGAGTATTAATAACCTGCATTTTGCATGATGTGCATCACACATTAAAGGAAAAAAGAGATATGTATAATAGTAGACTAGTTGTAAGCCTATATTGGGGTTAAAGCTGTGCTTTTAAAAAAATATTAAAGGTGACAGTTCGGGCAGGTCGTTTTTAGTTACTATAGGTTATGGAACTGTAAAGTTTGTAAAGTTTTTCATGAAAAGAGAATTTAATGCTGATTATATGTCTGTGGTTTGCTACAAATACATGGTAGCCTACCTGTTTAAGATTGCCCTCTACTGACCAAACTATAAGATAGTGATAGAAAGATGAGACGCAAAGGCTACTTTCATAATGTCGTAATGTATTTTTCTTCTTCTTGATGTTCTTTAATTTTAATGTGGGGATGGTAAGTGGGTTAACACATAAAACGAGGAAACAATTAAAAAACAAACAAAAAAAAATATTGTAGGTCTATTTAATATTTTTCTTCATATTTTCCCAAAATATGCTACATAGCATAGTTATTTTCAGGGTTTTAATGTACATATTTGCAAATCGAAAATTGACAAAATCATCCTGTCTTTACCGTGTTGAAATATACGAAACATAAATAAATTCATTTGCAGGATTTTCTTTTCTCTCTCTGTGTTAAGAAATGCGAATATGATAGCATATTGTAACGCACCAGCTCAAGGCAAGTCAACGTTTAGTGACACACAGTGCCTACTTTTATACTTAACATTTAAACAAGATTTCATGATTCAGATGATTGTAAATTATTGACATAGCCTGAGGAGGAACGTTTCTTGTGTTTATTAAAATATTATAGACTTAAACACGACTCAAAGTGATTTCTTGCTACTTGTGATGTTCTTAAAAACAATCACACTTTAGGACGACAGCCTACATTAAAATTAAAACAAGACATTTGAGTTTCTGGTCTCATGTGCGCCATCAGCAGGACTCGAAGAGCTGAGAGCTGCATCATCTCAATCATTAGTGATCAGCGAGGAACAGTAATAGAGAAAAAATACAGGAGAAGGACGCATCATGCCCGGTATGTGTTTAGCTGATGAGGTGACAGATCGTTTTCAGCTGAAAACATGATTTTAAGTCTGACTGTTACTGTTGTTTGATTACTTGCGAGAAGGACGCGGTCCAGGTGAGCGAATCTGGTGTTTTGTGCAGGTGAAGGGTCCATCGGCGGTGACGGCAGCAGAAGGTAGGATCTCAGACATCTGGATAATGATCCATGATTACTGTCAGCGCTCTCAGTGGGATATTTTAGTGTTACGAACTCATCATGTAATTAAAATAATATTTTAAATGGGCAAGATGTTTAGGCTTTTCGACATAAAGGATCTCTTCAAAATATTAGCAGCTGTTTTATCAAAAAGGAAAAAAAATCCGAATAATAATAACTTTAATTTAAAAGTGCATTTTTCTACTCATTCAAGTACAAATGAGATATTGAGAAACAGAAACTTGTCATAACTACAAATTATATAGGCTATATAAATACATATGTATATATAATTAAATTGTCAAATATATATATATATATATATATATTCTATATCATCAAATTATGTAATGTTATATGTGTGTGTGTGTGTGTGTAATGTATATATAATATATATGTATAGCTATATAACATCATAATTGCACATTTTTTTTGTGTGCGTGTGTTATAACTTTATTTTTTTGAATTTTGAGCCAGAATACAAAACTCAGAAATCAGGCCTAATCAATCAAACAGCTACACTGTTACAGCTACAAGACTAATATACAGTTAACTGAGCAGCAAGCGGAATAATCCATTTACCTATTCACTGAGACATTGCACGGATTTGCATATTGCAGCTGGACTACATGGTATGGTTTTTTTATAGCTCTGTACTATCTACACAAATCTGTAGGCGACCACTATTTCAGCTTTTCAGATTCAATCCAGGACTGTCAATCTATATTTAGAAGCTCTTGTGGCTCATAAATATTCATTGAGGTTTTAGTGCTTTCTTAAAAAAAGATGCCAGCATGAGTTCCCAACAGTGAGTCAGGCAGCGTGTGTCAATGAGTAGGAGAGAGAGAGAGAGAGAGAGAGGGATGGTAGGTGAGAGTGAACTCTTTGATATTTTGATATGCCGATACCCGGGGGACTAGCACAGATGGCACCTGTTCTCAGAGGCACTGGCCACTCTCGCTGACTACTCAGTGTGTGATTTCCGTCACCAAATATCATACATGAGTCTTCACATTTCCACTGGGGAGTTCGGGTGACATTTGTCTAAATAAATAAATAAACAATTGCCTAGAAGTTTGTCCAGTATCAGAATTATGACATATGTTTCTGTTTAAGGTGTTAACAAGAGAATTGCATACTTTTAGACTGAGTTTGATTAAGCAGATGGTCCCAGCATCTAAGTGCGACCTCTGTGCATATTAAACAAAAAAGAAACAAATACGATGCAATTAACTCATAAACAGGGCACATACATGGCAAAACAAACAATTTTGGCAATACCAAATTTAAAACTAAATATAATGCTAAAACATATTAGCCTACAATAATTAAAACTCGCACCTTTAAAAAAAGGTTAGCTATAAATAGTCGATATGTTGATTTAAAACAAAAAAACAACAAACAAAACAGCGAAAGATATTGAATCCCTTCACTCCTGTCAAAAAATTCTACATAATTGATTGACTGTTTATATAATATTTATTAGTAATAGTGGTGGTATACAGAAGAACCATTAGACGGCGCTATTGGACAGCTTTAAATTGAACAGCAAAAAGTTTACACTCTCATAAACATGATGATGATTTCATGTCCTGCTTCGCGCGTCTAAATAAAGCTCTGTGATCAGTCGGGCTCTGCGCAGTACAGTCCTGGTCAGAGGGTAAATGTCCATGTAACAACAGTGTAACTGCCCTCATCACCGCCCCTCCCAACCGAAGCTCGGGAAAACAGCTCAGCCCTCCGTCCTTCTGGGAGGAAAACATGATGATCCGGGAGGATGCACAGCACGTCTTCGTGACACACGCGTGAGAAGTGTTTAGGATGCTGCTGTAACTCCGCACGCATCCAGCGAGCAGCAGCAGCAGCATCCCTCCTCCGGTCCGGGTCTGCTGTCATCGCAGCGCGGATGGTGGGAAAAGACCCTCCCAAAGGAAAACAGACGAAAGAAAGATGAAATGTTTCTCCCGGTACCTGCCTTACCTCTTCCGACCTCCGAGCACCCTGCTCTCCTCGAGCTGTCACACGGAAGGTAAGAGCCGAGATCCGCGCAGACAGCTGGACATTGATTCTGCTGGGTCACAGCATGCTGAAGGCTGCTGCGTAATCACAACTTTCTGTCTGGAAGTGCTAGGGATGTTTACCATACGCGATACTTATTTTTACAACTCTATTTGATAAAGAATGAGTGGGAATTTATTTTTTTGGTTGACATTATTAATTGGAAACTATTATAACTATATAATAGGCTATACATGTTATATTATTGCATAAAATGAATGTGTGTATATATATAAATCTTATATATATTTGCACACACACACACACACACATTCATTTCATGCAATAACTTTTTTTTCAGCTCCATCCTCCATGGTTAAACAAGAAAATCAGTTTCTTAATATAGTCTCAGTAATTACATCTGACATAAAACCTTTTTTTAACATTTATTATTTATTTATTTTATATTTATGTTATTATGTTATATTTATGTTTATGTTTTTCAGCATAGTAGTCTTAGATATGGAGTAGCCTATAGTATGTTGATATATCAAGATCATTTGAGTGACTAAGATACAAGTGGTGTGTGTTAATCTACAAGATGTAGATTAAAGATAATGCTGTATAAAACGTACAGTTGAATATGAGATAAAAGTTTTCACATTTCTGGATGTTGGATATAAGATTTATTCTCTCAGAGAGCAGGAGAATGCATTTTGAGATAAATACGGTTCTTATGTTCCCAATACCTGAGTAAATGTATGACCTTTTCAGATATGAATCCATGCTGTTCTTCTTCTTAAGCCGTCTTGTATATATTTGTGACAGATATGTTCAATCATAATAGCAGAAGTCTTATTATCTGGTCCAAGAAACATCCTTGTGAGCACTTGTGTATGTATGAATTTAATGTGCCCGTCAGGGTGCCCTACATCATGTTTAAAACACTGTCAAACAGCGGAGCTCATTGACTATAAAAGTCTGATTTACTTTTGCCCTCTATTGCTTTTTGCCATTAAACAGGAAAATGTGAACCTACTTGCTTTTAAAAAGATTATTGGCAATTTAAATAATACTGTATTATCTACAGTACATGCTGTTATTGAGTTGCACTGTGTAAGAATAAAAACAGGCCGTTCCTGAGGCTGCGGTTTCTCAGCCTGATACTGTAAATTATTGTTAGATTGTTTCTTTGGACTCTGTTGTCAGATTTAGTTCAACAGCGGGCAAGAAAAACAAAACTGATTCTATTAATTAAAGTCATCACCTTCATTGCCCTTATCTAAAGTGAAACCTAGTTTCCTGTGAGCAAACAGCCATGTGATAACTTCCCATCCTGATGTGAATATAAAATTATAACCAGTGTTTGACGTCAGAACTATGGCATGTGCCCTGTGAGCCATAAAGAGTCATTGTGTGTCTTTAAATCTAGCCTGAATCATGTCAATATCCCATTCTCCTTTATTTCCTGTTTTTCCTTCATTTTTAATACAATAAAAGGCAAAAAGCCAAAATTTGGACTATAGTTCATCAAAGTTCATCAAAACACCTGACAAAGTCAAAGTGTGCACTTACCTAGTAGTAGATGAAGCATAAAATCAAGGGGTCAAGGTTTGGACAGTTGTTTATTTTTTACATTAAGCATATACTGAAT
>JAUMHP010000065.1:7366891-7379759 GCA_032361065.1 Enteromius trimaculatus
CATCTTGGGACCAGCACATGACCAGCTCAAAACAGCAGCCATGCTTCAAAACATACCTATCCAGAATATGCTGCTTTTTTTCAATAGGGTAGTGAACTTGTTCATGTATGTACACTATGAATGTGAATATCTATAATTAACTATAAATTAACTATAAATGAGTTAATCTGCTGAAATGCAGCAGAAAGAAAGAAAAGGCTGATTGCTTAGAAAAGTAATATTACAGCATCTCCTCACCAAACTGTAGGACTTGTTTCTAGCACAAATGCTATAGGTTGAGTTATTATGCATCAACGTTTAATACTTAGGATTAGGGATTTGAACAAAGCGCCAATAATAGCAATAGTAATGCTTGCCTTAGCAAACGCTGTTAATAAAGCTTCTTTAAAATTAGTAGCATATTGTAGACCATTTTAAATGAGTCCAAATCCAAGGGCCAGTACAGCTCCAGAAACACTGTTGTCTCCAGAGAGCACAGCCACTGCATACGCCATGTCAGGGATTAGCCTCTCTTCCACCTAGGGCGAGGGCATTGGAGGTGAGGATTATGCTAATTTTTAATATGATTGTGTCTCCCTGGGCTTAACTGGCTAATTTCATTTGGGGATTGGACACAATGCATACTGATGAACCTGTACGGGTGGAATACAGTGGCATCTCTTTTGGTTGCACATGGCTGAATTGATAACCACAAATTGACACATTTCCATTTCCTAAGGCATAGGCGGCTCTGGTCTCCAGTTTATGGTGGGAGACTTGGGCATTTGATGATCAGATTGAATACAATGACATTTAAGCTTGGCATGAAAATCAATGCTCAAGGGCAGATAGCTGTGCCTATAGTTTTCACACCTCCCAAAGTATTTGGTCATTTCCTTCATTTTATCCACATGCTCACTGGTCCATGTGTTCACATCCTGTTGAATAGATATTTACATACTGCTGCTGAATTTTAGAAGGCCAGATTTGCTGGAGGGGGTAACAACTGTGAGGATTTCGGTTTTAGCCCCCTTGGTTTGCATCTCCAGCACCACACTGACCTAAATTATACACACATCTGTCAATTTTTTCTGTGGTACATGATCTCACAGCAGGCGGATGTGCCAGTCTGCCTCAGGAAAGACCTCCTCAATGTCTTCTCCATTGCAAAGTGTGTGCGTGTGTGTAGCTCCTTCCATCCACGCACACTAATAAATCTTCCAGGCATCCTAGACAATATTCTTAAAAATCAATCTGTGGTGTCAGGCGGGGGAGGCTAACCAAGCCCAGCAGGGCTCCAAGCAGCAGCGGAGTGCAGACGGAGGGCCGTAGCCCCTCATATCTCTCCCCAGAGGACTCATTAGCCCCATCTGAATGACACCCAGCAAGACTGCAGGTGGACAAGCTCACAATGTGACACAATGGCATGCTCATGACAAACACCTGCAGTCCACCAGTGCCCAAATTTCCCTGCAAGCATTGATCTGTTTCCTCCCCCTCCACCCGTGTTTTTTCAGACGCCTGCAGAGACATCACAGGATAATCCGCAACTGAGTCAACAAAACAGTGAGAGGATAATCGATAGTAGATGATAAATATCAGATTCTCTGCTCTGACAGGTGTATTATTTCCCTGGTGAGCCAGACAGATTTATGACGTGTTGGGAAGCAAACAGTGAAAGTGATTGAAGAAAACTTTCTATGGAAAGATGCTTGCATTTAAAACATGAAAATACACTTGCCATCCATTTTACTTCTTTTCATGGGATATTCGATGAGGACAGGACATGTGTTAACCTTATTTTCGAACCTTATTATCTTCTAGTTTTCGAGGAGCCAGAAGACCCAAGCAATCGCTCCTTTTTCTCTGAAATCATCTCCTCTATCTCTGACGTAAAGTTCAGCCATAGTGGACGGTACCTGATGACACGTGACTACCTGACAGTGAAAGTCTGGGATCTTAACATGGAGAGCAAACCGCTGGAAACCTATCAGGTTATTTAATCGCAAACTATCTGCATTTAACAATGTATTAAGGATTTATCCCTGTGTTTTAAGGGCTTTAATAATTATACTTGTCTATTTTGGAAGACAAAGAAAAGCTTAAAGCACACATGCACATGTATAAAGTCCTAATCTCATAAATATTGCACTAAACATGTAATAAAATACTCAAATGAGAACATCCCATGTCCTGAATTCTAAACATCACTTACCTCATCAATCACGCAGATATCTTTGGTTTCTCAAATAGTCATACTTTACTTCATCCCACCAATGTGCTAGAAAATATGACAACACAGGAAATTATTCAATACTATTAAGGGATCACAATGTCTATGGGAATTATTTGAAATTCCAAAACCAGTGTTTTCTAAAATAAACAATCCCCATTTTATTCACCAGGTACATGATTACCTAAGAAGTAAGCTGTGCTCGCTGTATGAGAACGATTGCATCTTCGACAAATTTGAATGTGTTTGGAATGGATCAGACAGGTCAGTGTTTTGCACATCTGCATTACATATTTATTCAAATAAACGCACTGGTCCAATTGTGAATAATAAATCAATGCACAATGATTTAAAAGCAAAATAGTGCTTTAATAATGAATGTTGTTGATGTTCTGCTTTGTTCTGTTTCCAGTGTGATCATGACTGGTTCTTACAACAACTTCTTCCGAATGTTTGACCGTAATACGAAGCGTGACGTGACTCTGGAGGCATCCCGGGAGAACAGCAAGCCTCGGGCGATCTTGAAACCACGCAAGGTGTGTGTGGGTGGAAAGCGTCGCAAAGATGAAATCAGTGTGGACAGCCTGGACTTTAGCAAGAAAATTCTCCATACTGCCTGGCATCCTTCTGAGAACATCATCGCTGTGGCAGCCACCAATAACCTTTACATATTCCAGGATAAGGTTAACTAGCACAACTGTACCACCTCCTCACGTACCTGAAAAGAGAGAGCAAGAGGAACAAAATGCTGCAGCTCAGCAGGAGATTGCAAGGTGTCTTGTGTGATGAGAAACAGGAAGTTACCTTTGATGCTGGCCATGTGCAAGGATGCAGACTTTCACAAAACAAGTAGCATCCTGCCTTGCACAATCACTCTTCCTCTACTTAGCATCTGCATTTCCTCTTCTGTGAACTTGTTTATTTATCGTATTTATGCATTTCTCTGCTGGAAGGAAATACCTGACTCTGTAAATCTGGACAAATGTGCATTTTCACTGCAATGATATGAAAAATTTTTAATAAGGTAAAAATACAGGCCTTCGCAGACAACCTGGCATCGGAAGCAAAGGGGTGCCTTTACAAAAAAAAAATGGATTTCCATTCCCTTTGAAACATAATGCCCTCCAACTTCCTCCAAAATGTCTGACTGATTCGTAATAGACTAAGAATGTGATCTGCGCTGATTGTAGTGTTCAAACAAACAATCTGTGGATGGAATCACAGTCGCTTGCGACCTGATTATTTGTCTTGAAAAGAGCTCTGAAGTAAAGGTCAACCCCACTGGTCATGTTTTGTCATTTCATGTTGTCCTCTTATTTTAATGTACCCATTAATAAGCTGTGGTGCCTTCTTTTCGTATGTGGGTACTTGGGTGGCAGACAGGGGAGAGGGTGGGAAGGTTTTCGGAAGGGTGGTTTTTGGGTTGTGAAGTGTGACTGTTTTTACAAGAAATTTGAAAAATAGCTTCGTGTAAGGGAAGAGAATTGCAGTGACATGGATTTTCAGTACACAGAATTGAAGTACTTGAATTTTGCATTATACTCTCCACTCTATCTCAGTATGCTCATAACTTTACAGTAAACCCTAATTTTTTTTTTCTTCAGTACCGTGCTGGGTGAAAAGTATTATTGCATGCAACATGTCATCTATAATGAGCCAATGAAGATGTCTGTTCTGTACCATCAAATGAACCATCAGATGTCATCTATTTTCATTGTTTCCGCTGCATTTGTCTGAGACTGTTAAAACGTCATCGTTCAGTTATGTCACTTTGGCCTGAGGATGACAGAAATACCGGTATCATGATGTAGCCTATACATGACGTGAAGGTTAAATGATATCAGGGAATTTTATGTACAAATGAACCAGTAGTGTTCTCTTCTGAAGAAAAAAAAAGAAACTTCAGATGTAAAACTTCTTAATGAAACAAAGTTTTATAGCTCAGAATGTATCTACATGCAATTATTTGCCATGCAGTCTTTATGCTTAATGGAATTCGTTGAAAATAAAAAGATACGAAAATGAAGTTGAAATAAAACTGATCCGTCTTGCTCTTTTTCACTAAACTTAAATCAAACAATGGCGCCCTCGTGTGGCAGTTCAAGAGATACACATACTGTTTATATTACTCATTAATTCAAAGAATTAAAATTTCTCACCCACTTTTTGTTTTATCCTCTGCTGAATATTAGGGACTGATGACTTAAGTTCACTTCAGTCCATAGAAATGTTTAAAGCACAGGCAAAACACTTAAAATAAATAAATAAATAAAAAAGGACATTCCTTCAAAAGAATAAAGTAGACCTACATTGTGGCCTATTATGGATTTTAAAAAGAGATTTTAAAGAGTGCATCAATATTTTGATTGGTACGATAGTGAAAGAATACTGTTAACTTTTGTTAATAATAAAATTTTGACAACCACTTAAAATGCTATGAATGCTATTATTCATAGTATACTCGTTAATTTGCATATGAATAATTAAAAATGGAATTACACTTTTAGGCAGGGGATTACGGCTTGCCAAGTCTCGATAAATTTCTTTTTAATGTAAAAGTCAAAGGTCAACACTAACTTGTTTTAAATTAAAACTAGTCTTTAATTCTCTGAATTCTATGTAATAAAAAAATCTGTAAAATTCTATTTTTTGCTATAACAGTTAGCTGTTGGATGAAAAAGTGGACACAATAAGACAAGTAGCCTAATTCACACCAACATTCAGTTATAGTCTCCATTCACATACGCTCATAATTTGATAATACGTCCGTTAATGAGACAACAAACTTTTTTTTTCTTGTCCTGGCTGGAAATGATAAACTATTTTTGTGGCTTGCAGGTGTTTATACTTCAATTCAAATAGACAACATGCCTAGTATTAGATGAAAACGTATGACTAGTAACATAAAACTATATTCTATTTAAATATTGGAAACATAACAAAAAGTGCAATAAAACGTCTTATAAAGTGTTCCCACAACATTAAATGTTGCTAACATAGCGACATAATTTCAGCTCAAGGAAAGCGTCTTTGCTCCTGAGGTAAATTGTCTAATAAAAATTCACTCACATTCATACTCCTGCATATTTCCATTTGCAATCATGAAGCCTTTGTCCTCGGCAGGAAATAAAAAAATCAATCATTTCCAGTGACAATAGAAGCAATAAGTGTAACTTAGTGTGTAGCAGTCAGTGCTTATTACCCGAAATCCTTTTAATTGGCCTCGGGAGGGTCGCGGCAGACGAAATTAAACGCTGTCCGTCAGCTGGGGACGGCAGCTGTCAATCAAAACGTCGGTTATAAAGTCGCTCCGCTTTCGCGCCGTCTAGCCAAACGCGGGAAGAGAGCGCGGGGACTGATCAATTCCACAAGCGCGTGGAGTTTACTCGCGGATAGACGCACCTTTGAGTGAGAGAGAGAGTTTGGTTCTCTCTGCACTTTATTTCTATTTAATTACCAATCCATCACAGGGGAAATGGATAAATTACCTGCTATGAACATCAGCGGAGGGAACACTTCCGTGGACAGACGCTCATTCCTGGAGAGAAGTGGATTTCAGCACCTGGATCACGGAGATCTGAGGGTTTTGATTCCAGTGGTGCTGGGAGTCATTTGCGTCCTGGGTTTCACCGGGAATGTAACTGCTATGGGAGTCCTGATCACCAACGCGCGTAGAAGTAAGCTGTCTTTGATCAACGCACTCATCCTCAACCTCATGCTAGCTGATGGTCTTGTCCTGGCATTTGCTGTTCCATTTAAAGCCACTGCTTATTCCCGTGCCAGCTGGACACTGGGATTGTTTGTCTGCAAGACCTGTGACTGGTTCTTGCACTCATGTATGGCTGCAAAGAGCTTTACCGTGGCCATCATGGCCAAAGCTTGCTACAGGTACGTCAGCAACCCCACCAAGCAGGTAAGCATCCGTTCGAAGACTATCCTGGTAGTCCTTCTCTTTACTTGGCTCTTGGCGTGTGTGGTCCCCATTCCCCAGTGGCTTTTTTCCACCCTGCAAAGAGAAGGAAGTGAAATTATTTGTGTTCAAGCAGTGCCAGTCGATGCACATGATTTCATGTCTGTGTACGTTAAGGCATACCCTCTCCTGGCCTACTGCACGCCTTTGAGTTTTGCCCTGCTTTATTTTTGGAAAGCATATGGACGATGCCAGCGCAGGTCCAGCAAGACCCAGAACCTACGGACACAGATCCGATCTCGTAAACTCACCCTGATGCTGTTCAGCCTGACGGTGGCCATGGCCACCATGTGGCTCCCGCAATGGGTGTCCTGGGTTTGGATGCGGCACGCCCTTGAGACTGATGGTGCCTTCCCTCCGGTCCTCTTTACTCTCTCTGCCCAGCTCCTCATGTTCTCCATTTCTCTTGTCAACCCTCTCATCGTTCTCGCCCTCTCCGAGGAGTTTAGGGAAGGTTACATTGACTTGTGGCGAAGGCTCACCCTCCGCAAACAACAGCCAAAACAACACAAGCCAGGACCACACACCCCAACTGCCCCAAAGTCACCCACCCCAAGACCCGAAAGGTCAGCCCACCTCCCTCCACACCAGCCTGGACGAACAGAGGAGCAAAAGCCTGAGAAACAACCAGACCAGAGTGGAGGACAGCAGGAGAGCCCGACCAACAAGGATGGAATAGTACTGCAAGATGTAGAGCAGTTCTGGCAAGAGAGGGAGACTGGCTCCCAGACGCATGAAAATGATCCTGTGCCCTGGGAGCATCAGGATCCCAAGGAAGGAAAACAGTAAGAAAGTGAGAATCCCTGTTCTTTCACATTATCAACACAAAAGCATGGAGGGGAAAAAAGCAAACAACAGATAAGACCTGGACTTGACTAATCATAAATGATGAGTTATGGTCTTAATTTATTTGTTTTTGTGTTTTGCGTTTCACTTTCTGAACAAGATAAAAGTGATCAAACTGGCTTGGTATGATCTTTTGAGTATTTTGAAATGATTATATAATTTGTATTGTATTACGTTGTTAAAAATGTATTATATATTAAAATGTGTAGCAATTTCACTAAAGTGTGTGGTGATGTCTTGTGTGTACAGGTCCACTAAGAAAATAAAAATGCAGAAAAGCTGTGGATAGCTCTCTCCTGCCTATGGTATTGTTAAAAAATAGATGTTGAAATCTTATTGATATCTGCAATTTGCCCCGTTTTATTATGAAAGTGTTTACACATTAAGACTAAAATGAAAATGTCGACAGAATGAATATGCTATAAATAAAGTATTTAGGGAATGAACAAGTGTAAAATAAATGTAATATATTTATAACCTACAAAGCTGTGGTGTTTTTGTGGTCTGCTTTGAGTGGTTTTACACACTGCACACACCGGCAACATGTAAAATCCAGTCACAGAAGTTAAAAAAGGTTGCTTTTATTCAACTTCCACTGTACATAAAGCAAAAAACAAGATTTTTTTTTTTTTAAGAAACATCTGAACAATTAAATTAAACCGTAAGACCAGTTGACATGGCCAACTGCCAGTGTTCATACGGTCAGTTGTAACACACTGTAAACAAACTAATGAATACATATTATCCATATATATTCATCATCTAGAAACATCTTGCATGTTAACCCAACAGTCAGTTAAAATTACATATAAACAGAGAGGCTTTCATAATTCTTGAATATCCCTGTGGGTGACTAAAGTCACCAAAAATGTTCACAAAACTAGGAGGTTCTCCCAATTTCAGCAAATCACAGTTTTGAGCAAAAATATGGGACACGTAAAACGGAATTGATGTTCACAATTTGAGATTGCAGAAGCTAGAGCGGAAAAAAAAGGACAGCAGGCACCAGGTGGTCATACTTCCAGATGATGTTCAGGACAATTACCCAAACACATGACAGACTCTCTACAATCACCAATGAGCATCTGGCTTTAACCCTTGAATGGACGGATAAAGAGTTGGTGTAAGAACATAAAAAAAGTCTTCTTATGGAGATGACCAAGAAATGCATCATATAAAACCCTTCCAGTTGGTCCAAATACTTCTGTGTCTTATGCTCAGCTGATTTAATTGGTCATTAACCCATGATGTCCTTGTGGCATGAGATTAGTGGGCAAGTGGGTATATACCAATCACTTTGAAAGGTTTGTCAAGTTAAACCTTTGAGCTGGAGTGATTTATCATTTCTGCGAGTCTATAACGTGAAAGGTGGTAGTGTGGGCTCAAGGAGTGGAAAAAATATATTGGAGGTGTGGGTTATTTAGTGGAGCGTCGAGCCGGTTCAAAGGCAGTGGGTGGTGGAGGTGGTCCCCTGCGGTCCAGCTCCTCCACATATGCCATGAGGAGTTTGTGCCTCTCTTCTGACATACAGTCCAGAACCAGGTACCTTTTATCCTTTTGCAAGATCTTCTCTATATCCGACAAGTGCTGTTCTGACTCCTGCATCAACTTGCGTGATCTGGAGAGACAAAAAAGGGCACGCCATTAGCCAGAAGAACTATAATTATATTAACTGGACAGGTGTTTTGCTTTTGCTGTTTTATCAAAATAATTTTTATAATAACTTTACAATTAGATTCTGGAATTTTACAGTCACAGATTTGAAGCTTCTCACTTGTAGGTGATGAATTTGGTTTCTTTCAGAAGAGTCCGGAAGTCTGCTTTGGCTGTGATGTACTTGTCTTTGATGTAATCACCAAACTCCCTCTGTCTTTTCTATGTTGAAAATGTGAACAGCAGGAACAAACATACTTTATAGCTTTGACAAAGATATAGCTTTGACAAGAGGACAACACATTCTTGTTTTTGAAAAACTGATCAAGAGGCAAAGACAGGCCTTACGCGGTCACTGCTAGAAAACTTAATACATCTTGGATCTTCTTTAATGAGTTTCTTCACTTCCTTCCAAGATGTCATCAAATTGATCTGATGTAGAGGAAAGAATTTTAGATTAACAACAGATCAACTGACAACAGAGTTACACAGGTGCGGCGTCAGGGCACAACATACTGAGATTGTCTCGTCCAAAAGTTGACGAAATTGCTCCTTTTTCTTCTTTGCGAGAGCCTCAATGTGCTCGTTAAAGAGCCTCTCTTTCTCATCCCTCTCCAGCAGTGAGGATGACTCCCAGCGGTGATCCTTCCTCAGGTTCCGGCGTGTCTCCGACCAGTTTGCATCCGATGACTTTACCTGTCCCGTGCGGAATACAATTTTTAATGCCGATTTTACATTGTTAGATTTAAGATTAAGCCTACAAACTGAGATATTTAATCTGACACGACAAAGTCATGCTGAAACATGTCTATTACCATATCAGACATGAGCGCTTTAAAGTTCTGGACGGCCTCCTCCCTCTTGTGCTGTTCTCTCTCACGGTCGATCTCTTTGGTCTGCTCCGAGCGAAATCTCTGCACCATGCGCTCTCTTTCCCTTAGACTGGCCTCTATGCGGGCCTGTTTCTCAAGCTCCTTCTCTTTCTCAGAGTTTGGATTCTGCAGGAGCATTAAGACCATAGAACAAAAAAAGCTGTTTTTCTTTACATTTGTCTATTATCAGTTATGTAAAAGTATTTATTATATCTAAAGGACTATATTTTCATGCATTTCTAAAATGTATTTGGCACCATGTATAGTGTAAAGTGAAGCAACTTTCCTAACCTTGGCAAGACGCTCCACATAGTTCTTAAATAGTTCTTCACGAGCTGCAGAGGTTTCCACAGCCTTGTAACGAGGGTCAGTCTCCATCTTTTCCTTCACTTTACTCCAGCGCTGCTGACCATCAACATGATAATCTGACAGAAGCTCAAAAAAGTCTTGTTTGACCTTTAACAAAAAACAACAACAACAAAAAAACAATAGAAACATTAATCTACAGGGTGTTGGGGCTTAAAGTCTAGAAATAGAAATTTCTTCTATTCTGTAACATTATGATTGAACCATTGATGTCACATGGACTATTTTAACAAGGTTCTTACTACCGTTCTGGACCTTGAACGTGTCAGTTTCGTAGACAATTTCTGTCTATGCAGGTTCAGAAAGCTCTAGGATTACATCAAAAATAATATAATTTATGTCACAATGATGAATGAAGGTCTTACAGGTTTGAAAAGAAACAAAGGTGAGTTTTTATTTGTGGATGAACTATGGTTAATAATTAAATTAATACTTAAATTGAATGGTTAATAATTAAAAGGTAAAAACAAAAACGTGGTAGGGTTGCAGCTTTAAACCCCAAAATGGAATCCATGAAGTATCAACATATTGCTATTGTCACCAAATAATATTAAGTTGCCCCAAGAAAGAGCTAGTTCCTTCATAATGACCCCAAGCCCATATCTGCAGACAAAAGTGGATTTTGCTGAAGTGATACAGGGGCTGGAGACCTGACTTGTCTACATACGAGTGTAGCGACAGGTTCAATTATTAAAAATGTAGACCTAGGCTGTTGGTTCAAATCCCACATGTGATAACTCAACATGTTATGCCCAACACTACTGGATCTTTGAGCAAGGCAAGTTAAATTAGTCACTTATATTGTTTGATTCTGTGACAATCTCTCATCACCTCTGAACTATACATTTGCACTAACATTCTGTATATTCAAATCCATGTTAATGAATCACTACTGCCACCCAGGCACGTGCACAGGTAGGGCTCAATTAGAGTCATAGAGCAGAAGCAGACGAACGTATTCGTCTTGTAACGGTAAAATATCTTGTTGTTTGAATAAGTGCAACGTTGTCTTTATGAAATAAACACTAGTATGTCTATAAAGGTTCATATAATGCATCAGCACACTAGTGTGATGTTAGCGTATTGTGATGTCGTCGTTTTAAATGATGGATAAAGTGCACACATTCACTTGTTAAAAAACCCGCTGTCTAACGTTAACTGCATTTGAGTTTGACACAAAGCAACCGAGTGATCCTTGTCAGCTAGGCAAAATATATTATAAGAAATTTATATTATGATTTTCTGGCTGTCTGCTGAATGTGCTGATGCATGTAAATTAAATGATGTCATTTATTAATGTTTCATCATATATAGCCTATGGTCACACAAAAGGGTAGGTTAAAGTTTACGATGCTATTATATTAGTGTTTGGTGGCTAAAAATGACTCCACGCTCATCTTCACTTGTATAAACATAGAAAAACATGGTTTACTACTGTAATAACGCTGCATTAAATAAATAAATAAATAAACTTTCCTTCATAAACATCTTTATGGCTCAAAAAAGAGTGTTGTTGTGATTAGTTAATCTGTATAAAAAGTTTGGTGGGTGCCCTTTTTTCAGTTTCAGCACATGCCCCCCAAAAGGTCTGTGCACGGCCCTGCTGCCACCGGCCATTGAAATGGTTTAAAAACGCTTAATCATTGTTAACATGTTTTGATTATCACTGAATTAGATGGGCATCCTCTGGTGAACCCCACCTGGTGAACACTCCCTCTTAACCTATGGCCCCCCCACACAGGTGACATTTCACTGGCATTAATGTTTGATTGCTGACCTTTAGCTGCCAAAGGCAATCAGCCCAGACGCTCTGCACTTAACCCTAGCCACAAAGACGGCAAGTGTGTGGACCAAACACCAGCGTAGATTACAGCTCATGAACAACTAACAGACAGTCACAGTCTCTTGGTCTCAGTCTGCAAGTGTATTCATCTGTAAACAGGAAGTGTGTTTCATGGCAATGAATTTGAAGCATTTTAAAAAGTCAACAAAAGATATCCAATGTATAATAATGTCTGGGTAGGGGTCCTGGTTCTGTGTGCATCCACTGAGCAGTTGCTTCTATTGTACTAAATGTCAGTTAAATAACAAGCACCACTTCCAAAAGTTTAATAGGATTGACATCTCTACCGAATAAGGTAACAGTTCTCTATAAACTTAATTTCCTCACCTTTTCTCCACGATTCTTTGAGTTCTCTTTCTCCTTCTTTCTGAAGGCTATCATGTATTCATTAAAAATGGCTTCTCTGTCTTTCATCTTTTCAACAGCCTTAAAGCGTGAATCCTTGGCATGTTTGGCAGCAAACTCACTGAATGTTGTTCTGTGAAAACAGCAAATACCCTGTGGTTAGATTATGCATTGAGCACATTCACATTCATAGCAATGCAAAAGTAGCATGGGTTGCTCTCAAGGATTTTTTTCTCTTCACTACCTAAACATCTTTTTTCTTGCCAGAGGGCTTCAGGATATATATCTTTGCCCAAGTTGCTATAAAATATCACAGAACTACAGAAACAAAAAGGGTAGCACTTTATTTTACAGTTTGTATACTTCTGGTAAATATCTAGTACCTACAGGCGAATGAGTGGTAAGGTAACAAGGTACTTATCTGAAGTGTATGTACACGGTTACAGATATGAAACACAACTGTACTTAACAGTCATAAATGCATGGTAATTAGTTTGTACATTCAGACAAGTGTGGGTACGAACGATCGTCACTTATAGGTAGTACCCATACATGGTAAATAATTAAACACTTTACTCTACTTACTAATGTATATACACATGTTAAATATGTAGCACTTAAAAACAAGTGGGTACAAACCATTTTAACATTCTTACCCACACTTATCTATATGTACACAAACGAATTACCATGCAAGTATGACTGTTACGTACAGCCATGTTTCTTATTTGTTACCATGTACATACACTTCAGGTAAGTAC